>JAKSZT010026446.1:15478444-15500641 GCA_026826555.1 Tolypeutes matacus | reverse complement strand
TTTTTAAAACACCAGATTCTTTTTTTTTTTTTTTCTTTTTTTTAAAGATTTTATTTATTTATTCATTTATCCCCCCCTTGCTGCTTGTGCTCGCCGGGTCAGCGTGCGGGCGGGCCTGCCTTCACCAGGAGGCCCCGGGAACCGAACCCGGGGCCTCCCATATGGTAAACGGGAGCCCCACTGATTGAGCCACAGCCGCCTCCCAAAACACCAGATTCTTTATCTAGGTTAGGTTAGTCTGAAATCTGTATCTAATAAAGCAAATTTCCCTTTTGGGGAAGCGGCTGTGGCTCAATCAGTAGGGCTCCCGTTTACCATATGGGGGGCCCCGGGTTCGGTTCCCGTGGCCTCCTGGTGAAGGCAAGCCCGCCCGCACGGCGCGGTTAACTGACCCAGTGAGCACAAGCAGCAAGCGGGGGATAAATGAATAAATAAATAAAATCTTAAAAAAAAAAAAAAAATTTCCCTTTTGTTCTTTTTCTTTCTCTCTAATTCTTTAATCTTGGGCATCTTAACCCCTGGACTTCTGATTCCTCATTCATGAAATAGGGGTAGTATCTATTCCGGTGATCCTTGTGAGGAGTCAGTGAGAGAATACATAGGCAAGTACCTAGATAGTGCCTGGAACATTGCAGGGTTTCTGGAAATATGACCCTCCATTTGCTCCATCAGAATTAGTTGGGGGTGGTGCTAAGGGTGGGGGGTTGGATGAGGGAGGAATGTATTAAAAATGTGTTTTCCTGTGCCTTTCCTCAGAGTCTTTAGTGTTTTAGGTATAGGAACCCACATTCTTAACAGGCTACTTGGGTGGTGCTGATTCCTACCAATTTTATTTTTTATTTTTTATTTTTTTTAGGAGGTACTGGAGATTGAACCCGGGACCTCGTACATGGGAAGCAGATGCTCAGCTACTGAGCTACACCAGCTCCCTGCCCCACCAAATTTTGAAACCGTATTTACAGGACAGAAACACATTCTTTTCACAATCTGTCCTTTGCCTACTTTATTAAGGTCTTATTGGCACTAAAATTTGAGAACAGAGGGCCAAATAAATATTAGTTGAATATGAATATCTGTAGCAGTTTTCAGTAACACTCTGCTTAGAGTCTCTGCTCTTTTTCTGAGCTTAGCTAGGACTTTTTCTCAGCAAGCTTTACCTTCTTATGTCTTAATTTTGCTTTTTGACTGAATTTCCTGAAAATGCCCTTTTTATATCAGAGATCTATAGTAAGATCTTTCTTCTGTTGGCTTCAGTCAAGATATATAACTCTAGAAGTCAATTTTAAAATGCCCAGACTTATTTTGCATGAGATAATCCATGTAATAACTAGTTTTAATCATTCATATACGATCACAGATCAAGTAATGGATTTATTTATTTATTTATTTATTTATTTATTTATTTATTTATTTATTTATTTTTTAAAGATTTTATTTATTTATTCATTTATCCCCCCCCTGCTGCCTGCGCTCGCCGGGTCAGCCAACCATGCCGTGCGGGTGGGCCCGCCCCCACCAGGAGGCCCGGGGAACCGAACCCGGGGCCTCCCATATGGCAAACGGGAGCCCCACTGATTGAGCCACAGCCGCTTCCCTAAGTAATGGATTTAATTATAATTTGGGTTCCAACCATTAATGAGCAGAATATACAATGCATTTACTGAATATCAGTTTATTTAGAGGTTAAATGATTTGGGTAGCTACTATGCATAGGAAATGTTAAAAGAAAAATAAGTGCTATCTCTACTGGAAACTGAGTATGGGTTTCTACAGCAGGATACCCCCTCCTGTAACTACTTTTCTTGTATTTTTTTCCTTTTTCTTTTTATAGATTAAAAAACTACTCTGTTACCCCTGTTTTTTAGAATGGTGCTCTCTCTTCCATGCCCTCATAGCATACATCTTTTATAATCACTTGTCATGTTACTTGAACCAATATTTGTTAAATAATTTTCTCTCTGCTCTGGAAGCCCTTGGATATAGAAACTGTGTCTTATAGTATCATCACTATCCACCGATTCCTGCTATTCTTCTGGTTTATGTAAACTAAATCCCTCAGAAGGTTTTAGGCCATATTTCATTCATTTTCTTTTAATGCAGGTAGATAATTTTTTGTTCTCATGGAAGCTAATTAATCCTCTGCTTTCTTTGTAGATCCAGTGGCCAAACTTTTTGAACAGAGTTATTCCTCTAAGTCCAGGGGTTCTTAACCTTTTTTGTTCCATGGATGCCTTTGCCAGTCAGGTGAAAACCACGGATCCCTTACCAAGTCCACGCTGTACTGTGTATTATTTAGTAAATATATCACACCCACACCAACGTGTCCCCACAAGAATCATGTTTTTTTGAATTTCAGTTAAAGCTCATGGACCCCTGGTTAAGAACCCCTGCCTAAGTCTTCTCTCCTTTATTGCTGTAGTTTGGAAAATGGAAACATTACTTTGTCTCTAAGGCTCTGATCATTGATGAAAATGAGGATGATGTGTGAATTATTTTTCTTTTTGGTGGTGGTGGAATTACTTTTTATTAGTATTTATTGATCTGTTTGTCCACATGATATAGTGAAAAATAGCACTGTATTTAGAGCAAGTAGACTTAGATTCGAGTCTTGATTCCATTATTTGCCTATTTCTGACTTTGGGCAAGTCACTTAATCTCTTTGAGTTTCATTTTCCTCACCTACAAAATGGGGTGATAATTCCTACCTATATCATAGGATTGTAGTGAAGATCAAATGAGTTATAATATACTAAAGAGGAGAGAGGAGAGAGGAAAGAGAGCAGAGAGGAAGATATTGACTGATTGATTACTGTGTTTTCCATGAATGCTGATTGCTGGTAAATTTTTTTGGGGGTGTGTACTGTGCTGTGCCATCTTAGTTGCTCAATGCACTTGTAAAAAAAGCTGATGTGAGGGCCACAGTTTTATCAGAGAACATAATTACATCCCCCTCCTTCCTTTAAACATCCCTTTAGCCTTTAGTCAGCAATAAATATAGCTTAAAAATATATTTTTATATATTTTATATATTTTATAAATATAGCTTAATAAATATAGCAATAAATATAGCAACTAAGCTATTCTTTCAAACAAGTACTTCAGTTTCATTTTTTAGAGAAAGCAGTCTTTGTATTTGCATACAGTAGTACTTTGGTAAATGTAGTGTATTTAAGGGGAAGAGTAAGGTTCCTCTAGGGAGTAAGGTAAGTATTTTGATGTTAGGCTTAAAACATGCTATGAATGATAACTTGAGATAAACTGGTGCTGAGGGTATCTTAATGGTTCTTCCTTTCTTTGCCATTTCAGTGTGACTCACTATGTAATGTGCTTTAATGTTTTGCTTGAATTAATGTGAATGTTTTGTGGGAATACTGGATTTCAGGGACTTATCAACGGCTTATTAGCTTAATGTTAAAGCACATCAACTGAGGTATTATATCATCAAGGGGGAAATCCCATTTTGATTGCTTTAACTCTGGTAACTTTAAAAGGAACATTTTTAAAATAAAAAATCATCTGGGTGCAGGAGAAAATCAGTTTGGGTGCTGTGAACAGTAAATCCTTACTAAGTCTGCAACTGGGTTTGGTTTAGTTTCAGGAGAGGGGCAAATGAGTTGATGCTGGTGGAATTAAGGGCATACGGTCTGGGAAGAAACCTGAAATTTGGGGTGTCTAGTGTTATCCCTTTGGGAAATCTACTAGTAACCCTAGACTCTTAGGAATCTTAGAGGTCTTATCCATCCTTGCCTGTGATGTAATGTTTTCCTCCCTGTTCTTGACCAGTGGTTTTCCAGGTTCTTATTGGACAGTTCCCCTGGCTGAGAAATGCCTGGCTTTGATCTCCCTGTATCTGAAATTGGAGCAATAATTGTTCCTAATTAGATCCTAAGGTATTGTGATTATGAAAACATATGGAATTTGTTACCTTACTTTTTTTTTTGTTATTTTTGTTTTTTTTAAAATGGACAGGTGTTTAATATTTCCTCATTTACTTTTTTTTAACTTTATTTTGTACATTTAATAATTGAAAACATAAACAATTAAAAACTAAAAAGTAAACACAGATGAATAAATATATATATTTCTCAATTAAATGTAATGGATACATGTAAATTTTTTTTTTTTTTTTTTTGAATCAAACAATATATTACACAATATATTTGGTTCATAGTACTGCATTCATACAGTATTTATCCTTTTGTGTCTGGCTTGCTTCACTCAACATAATGTCCTCCAGTGTTACCTTACTTTTGTTGGCCAAAAATTATATGTCTGTTAGTTCAGAGGCTGGTCACTGCTTTAGAAAAAAGTGCTGCAATGAGGCTGAGTAGCCGTTTGTCCTTCCATGTGTGAGTGTGTGAGGGCATGGGTCCTGGATCTCTGAGTGAAGGTGTGCAGAGCCCACGTGGGCTGCTAATCTGAGGGGAGGGAGAGGGCTTGTATTTGGCCCTGATCTGGGTCAGGAAAGGGGATGTGGTGGCTTCCATCAGCCAACTCTGCTGTGAAAAATATCTGGTGAATAAAATACCAGCTTATGCCACATGGATGCTTATGTATATAATGGATATAGAGAAATTGAGGATAAAGACACATGCTGAATCAATTTATAGGGGTGATAAGAAGGGCCTAATATGCACCTAGAGCACTGAGGATTGCATCAGTGAGGAGGACTGCCATGGCTTTATGAAAAGGTCCTTGGATGAGACCATTAGTGTAAAGATTATATGTCCCGGACTGACCTAGCATGTCACCTCTCGTGGCAACCTGACAATCACTTGGTGATAGAAGTTATGGAATTTTTTTGAGCTCCCCAGAAAGAAGATGTCATACTGAACTGAAGGTATTTGTAGCAGATTTATTATATACATAATCTATATGTGGCACTCTTCCCCCATCAGCTGTTTTTAAGTTGAGATCTAAATAGATCTTTAAAAAACATTGCCTGGATTTCACTGCTTTCCTTTTATCAAAGAGGCCCAAGATAGCAATCAGGGGGAAGGGGGAAAGGGGAAGGGAGAGAGATGTATTATTATGTTTTTCCTGAATGCTTATTGCTGGTAAAATTTATTTTTGCTGTGCAAACATCTTGTAAGAGACTGATGAGAGAGCCATGATTGTATCAGAGAACATAATGATACCTACCCCCCTTCTCTTATAATAGAAACTAATAGGTATATCTGGTAGACAGGTGCTTACAGTCTCACTTTGCTAAGGTTTTTGAAACATTTCAATAGAGGAAAAATTGTGTTGATAATTGTTGAAGCTAGTTGATGGGTACATGAAGGTGCATTATATTTCTTTATATGTTTTAATTTTTATTGTAGAAAATGTTCAATTAAAAGCACTTAAACATGTGTGACAGAAAATCTCACATGGAGCCTCAGGAGCTAGACTTCTAACTCATATTAAAAATAAGGGGAGTGGGGAGTGGATGTGACTTAAGTGGTTGAGCGCCCGCCTCCTACATGGGAGGTCCCAGGTTCGGTTCTTGGTGCCTCCTGAAAAAACAACAACAACAAAACAAACAACAAAAAAAACTAACTCAGGGAAGCTGATGTGGCTCAGTGGTTGAGTGCCTCCTTCCCAAGTATGAGGTCCTGTGTTCAATCCCTGGTACTTCCTTAAAAAAGACTTGAACTTCTTTTAGTCATGTTTAAAAAATATGAATACTCAAAAAAGCTGAATTAAAATAAACAAGATCGGGGAGGGTAGTTTCTGGCCCACATGACACTAATTTATTCATTTAACAATTATTGTGAACCTTCTACATGCCAGTCTCTGTTCTAAGTACTGAGTGAACAAATCAGACACAGATCCCTGCTCTAGTCTTGACACGTGCCAAGCACATTACATGCAGTTTTATACCTGCTCCACAGGGCCTAGCACAATGCCCTCAGTTCAAAGTGTCTTAAATGGTAGAATGAGACACCCCAGGACACTGTCCCCCCATAGAAGCTCTGAACCACAAGCACAAGCTGAACCATGACCCTGTATTGCCTCCAGGATAGAGGACAGGTGTGCATGTGTATAGACACATACTTTCTCATCCACTGACATTTTTATAGAGTATCCTTTAGGTGAATGTCTTAAGATGCAATTAAATCAAATCTTTTATTATTAAAGCATCAGTTGTTAGATACTCTTAGTTTAGGTTAGGTTAGTTTATTTTTCTTGTATAAAAGTTTCCTGATCTTTGATCTTAAACTTTGTCATAATGCTTGGTAAAATATAACTGGGTATGGCACCATGCTCTCATAGTAGGTCTTCAACAGACGTTTAAATGGAAAACTGGGAGGGCCTTAGCAGCTAATCTTCTCATTCATCTATCTTTATCATTAGCTGTATATGCATTTCTTAGGGTAACTGAGGTTGATATTTTTTTTTTTTTTGCTTTCTAAGCCCCCCGCCCCTCGTGGTTTTGCACTCACTGTCTGTTCTCTGTGTGTTCTTCTATGTCTGCTTGTATTCTCTTTAGGCGGCACCAGGAACCGATCTCGGGACCTTCTGGAGTGGGAGAGAGGCGCTTAATCTCTTGCACCACCTCAGCTTCCTCGTCTGCTGCATCTCTTATTGTCTCTCTTCTGTGTCTCTTTTTGTTGCGTCATCTTGCTGCGCCAGCTCTCTGCATGGGCCAGTACTCCTGTGGAGCCAGCTTGCCTTTCACCAGGAGGCCCCAGGAATCGAATCTTGGACCTCTTATATGGTAGACAGGAGTCCAGTTGCTTGAGCGACATCTGTTTCCCTCAAGGTTGACGTTTATGTTTTTTTTTTTTTTTTTTTTTTTTTTTTTCAATTAGTTGATAGTAATAATTGGTTGTTTTAGTACCAGTAGGTAGGTATCTTAATGATCTAGGTGGCTATAGCAGTTTGATATTATTGATGAATTCCAAAAAGAAATATTGGATTATGTTTGTAAACTGGTCTTTTCCTCTGGGCTATTAGAGTGTATTGGATTCAGAGGTTTTACTTTTACTTAACTAAATTATGATTAGGGCTTTGACTGGGCCACGTCAGTAGGGCATTGAGTCCCCGCCCCTTGGTGGGTGGGGATTCACAGATAAAAGACATGGCAAAGGACAGAGTTGGAGTTTTGATGCTGAGTTTTTGAGCTGGAGCCCTGAGAAGTAAGCGCACAGAGGAGCTTAGATGTGAGGAAAGAGAGAAGGCCCCAGGAAAAGAGACAAGCCATTCACCTGATAGTGTACAGCCGGCCTTGTGGAGAAAGAGCACAGCAGCTGAGCCTGGAAAGAAATGGAGTCCCGGGAAGAGAGGAACCAAAGAAGCCTGAACTCTAGGCAGATGTCATCTGCGCCAACACATGGAAATACACTTTGGTGAGGGAAGTAACTTATACTTTATGGCTTAGTAACGGTAAGCTACTACCCCAAATAAATACCCTTTATAAAAGCCAACAGATTTCTGGTATTTTGCATTAGGTTCCCTTTGGCTGACTGATACAGTGGCTTTTTTAATGCAGTACCGGAATGCATAGGTTTCTTTAAATTAGAGATCCCTTCTGAGTGTATGGGGAATATCTATCTCAAGTAATCGGTGACTCCAAATTAGGAAGACAATATATGGCTTGTGGTAGAAATTCTGGGCTTTAAAGTCAGATAGAATTGGATTCAAATTCCTGTTTTTCAAGTTATTAGGTGATAAAATTATATAGAGAAAGCCCTGGGGACTCTTCAGAGAAAAAAAAAAAGAAGACCCTATAAAACCCAAAAAACCTGTGCCCTACTTCATTACTCTTTGAACTCCCTCTTGAGTTTTCTCTTGATAGCTTTTGAAATTTGAAATCCCCACCAAGGCAGCTATTTTTTTCCTAGGTTGTTCAAGCAAATACCATAAATAAAATGAGTCAGGTTAAACAATGGGAATTTATTCGCTCAAGTTTGAGGCTGGGAAAAAGTCCAAATCAAGGCATCATCAAGGTGATGCTTTTTTCCCCAAAGACTGTGGCATTCTGGGGCCAGCTGCCAGCGACCCTTGGCTCCTCAGTCACTTGGCAAGGCACATGGTGGCATCTCCTGGTCTCTCTCTCTTCACTTCTGGTTCCATCAATGTCCAGCCTCTTTCTTCCTGTGTCTTCTTTCTCTCTGTCTGAATTTCACTCCACTTCTAAAAGATTCCAATAATAGGATTAAGACCCATCCTGATAGAGATGGGCCACACCTTCTTTAACTGAAGTAACCCTCATCAAAAGGTCCTACTTACAATGGGTTCACATCCACAGGAATGGATTAAAGTTAACATGTTTTTTTCGGGGTACATTCGGCTTCAAATTACCACAGCAGCTAACCCAGATAGTCAGTCAAGCCCAAAGTTCATTATGTTTGACCCAATACAAAATAAAGCCTGTATTAGTCAGCCAAAGGGGTATTGAGGCAAAATACCAGAAATCGGTTGGCTTTTATAAAGGGTATTTATTTGGGGCTTACAGTTACCAGGTAAGCTTACAGTTACCAGGCCATAAAGCATAAGTTACTTCCCTCACCAAAGTCTGTTTCCACGTGTTGGAGCAAGATGGCTGCCGATGTCTGTGAGGGTTCAGCCTTCCTTTTCCTCTTAAGGCTCCATGTTCCCAGCTTCTTCCAATAGCAACTGTAGGCTGGGATAAGTCTCATCTCTCTCCCAGGGCTCGTTTCTCTCTCGGCTTAGCTGCTCTGCTCTCTACATAAGGCCAGCTCTAGACTATCAGGCAAACAACTCATCTCTCTTCCTGGTGCCTCTGTCGTATCTAATGGAACCTTCTCTCCTTCCTCATGTAGCTGCTTCTCTGTGTGTTTACTTCCCGGGCTCCAGGATCAAAACTCCCACCTCCCTTCTCTGTGGTGCGGATTCTCTGTGTGTTCCCTAAGTGGGTGGGGACTCAATGTCCTGCTGACCTGGCCCAATCAAAGCCTTAATCATTATTTAATGAAATAAGAGTGAAACCTCGGAATCCAATATAATCTAATATGCCCAGAGGAACAAACCAGTTTACAAGCATAATCCAATGTCTATTTTTGGAATTTATAATCAAACTGCTACAAAACCCATCTGCCTTAAATCATTCCCATAAAAGGGACAAATCCTTGGCCTATCAATAGGAGTTAAGCTTCTTATGTCTATAAAAATCATTTGCCATCCCTAGATCCCTGAACCTACTTCTGTTTTTGCAAGTGATCTAGCTTCCTTGCTGCAGCAAAACTTTCATGTCCTGAATAAAATGCTGTAATTGGCAAACTTGACTAGGATTTGTCTTTCACTCTAAGTGACCTTTAACAAGTTGCATAAATTCCATTAACTTTAATTTTCTCTTTTATTTTAAAGGGTTCTGCGATAATAATAACTATGTATTTTTTTTTTTTTTTTTTACCGGGAAGTCCCAGGGATCGAACCCGGGTCCCTCCATATGGGAGACGGACACCCAACCATTTGAGCCACATCCGTCCCCCTCAATAACTATGTAAATAAGTGTTTACTATATGCAAAACAAAGAATTATGGCACAGTCACAGAGACACTAAGGGTCAGAGCCAGAATTAACCCAGGTCTCCCTAATTTCAAAGTCAGTGCCTACCAACTGTAGGTATGCCACAAATAATAGTTTCTTTCTATCCTTTCCTTTAAGGTAGTTTTGCTAGATTTCAAACAAAACAAAACACACACACATTAGAATATAGTCATTTTAAGAGGTGATTTTAAAATGTGGGTTTTTTTTTTTTTTTTTAAAGTGTGGTATGTGTTGAAAAAAGCTATTATAGTTGATTTGGTATCAGTAAGACTAAATTTTTATTTTCAAAGCTTAATAAATTTCTGATTACATTTGTTCAAGTATCACATAAAAAGAAAAATAGAATGCACAAGAAAATAAAATTTTGAATAGTTCTTAAAAGGGATTGTGCAAGATAATTTTTAGAAGCAGCTTGATTTTGAGAAAGAGAAATGTAGTTCAAGTAGCCTAGAAATTAATCATTTTAATGTTGGTCTAGACTCAAACAAGCCAGTTGGCTTCTTGTCACGTCAGAGGTGTCTCTAAGTGCAAGGGCCCACAGCATGGTGTTTTTGGTAGAGAAGCATGGCTACTTGGAACAATTTCTTTTAGTAATCCCTCCTTTAAAAAGTTGCTGAGCTGGTGTAATCCAGAGACAAGCTGTCTTTTGCAGCTTTTGTGGCATATTCAAGAATTGAATAGTCAAGAGTTTTGTCTCTTAATGATGTGTCTGTTTTTACATGTAATGTTCAGTCACGTGCCAAGTTGAAAAGCTTGTCTGTCAAAAAAAGTAGAGGTGTTTTTCTTCTGTGTATTTACATGGGGAGAAGGAAAAATATATTTTTGTCTTTTGAGTAGAAAAAGGGACTTTGTACAAATTGAGTATATTTTAAGTGGGTCTTGAACTTCATTGTAAACTGAAACTTGAAAACAACAGCTTGGTTCAGTATTTGAATTTAGGATATAAATGTCCTTTGCTCAGGTCAGTAGGTTCTAAGTTAAATATAATCATCTTCTTAGTGGTTAGTTAGGCAGCAGTGCAAAGTGGTTTAGAATTTTGGTATTGAAAGTGTTGTGGTGGACCAGCAGCATCCGTGTAACTAGGAGCTTTTAGAAATGTCAAGTCTTAGTCCCAACCCTCATCAGAATCTACATTTTAACAAGATCGCTAGGTAGTTTGTGTACATATTAAAGTTTGATAAGCGCTGATTGAGCATGAATTATGGAGCCAGACTACTTGGGTTTGAATCTGAATCGGACACTATCTTTGTGACATTGGGTTAGTGATTTAACCTCCCAAGTCTCAGTTTCTGTGTTTGTAAAACAGGAACAATGGTAGTACATGTGCAGTGCTTAGAAGAGTATAGTTGATAGGAAGTGCTCTGTAAGATTTAGCAGGAGATTTAAAAAGGTGGAGTACAGTGTGTACACTAGATGCACAATGACAGGGAAAACGCCCATATTCACTGTTAAGTTACTGATAAAGTTCTTTTTAAAAATTAGCTTTAGGATCATATACTAGTATTATCTTTTTATATGTTGTTTCTCTATCAGCTGTCAGAATAACAAAGTGAAATCTAGATAACTTATGACTTGTTTTGAGCATGAATAAAATTAATTCAAGCTGTTGTTTCAAAGTAGAAAAATTAATTTACTATAAATCATTGTAAGATTATAGTTGAGGGTTTGACCATCTTTCCCCAAAGTATCAAGCACAGCACCTTAATTATTCTGAGTAGTACCTATGGAAACATTTTCCTTAGTTCTATCTGACCGATCTGGGCTCCTACCCATTATCCTTGCTGCTACTTGACTGATTTGCCTCTCCCACAGCAAGTGCTTGGAAAGGGGGTGGAGGGAAAGCCAGGGGAAGCACCTTCCTCTGTCACCTTTCCCTCTCTTTCCTCTCCGTTCCGTTAATCTTGAAGAGTTGCTGACTTCTGCTTTAAATATTGGAATCCTCTATACATTGTGAAGATTAAAAAATAAGTCTGACACCTACATTTTATAATTCTGTAAATAGAATGAAGTTTTACTGGCAATAATTGTTTTAAGACACTTTTTAAAAAGAATAGTCAAATCTTATTACTCCTCAATTTCTATAAGAACTTCCTAAAACCAAATGTCTTTCTTATTTGGGGAGGAAAACCATAGACTTAACAAGTCTAGACAAAAGCTGAAAGCACCCTAATGTAGAATTAGGATATTTTATATTCTGTTCCAATTAATTTAGTTAGGTATTAACTATGATTAAGCATGTGTAGGATTTTATTTAGAATAAGCCTTTGGTAATTTTTTGTAGTTATAAGGTATTGTGAGTGTAGAGTTTTGAGGTTGGGTGGAAGGTAGAGGAAGTTTTTCTTTGTTTGATGAACCCTGCACACCTCCCTAGCTTGAAAACAGGGAGGTGCCAGCTGTGGGGCAGTGACCTGTCTACAAGCACAATGCCCTGCTTGTAAAGGAGCATGTGTTGGGGAGGGCAGGCTCTGTTGTTCTCTTTGCTGTTTTCTGGCAGTTGAACTCTTGGGCTCCTCTCCTCTGATAGCTGAGAGCTAGTGGTGAGTAAGGCCCCTTTGAAAATTTTCCCTTAGTCTTTCCCCTCGGGTACGTGAACGCTCATGTTGCGTCACTCCCATTTAGGGCACAGGTGAATCACATCATAAGTCTTACTATTTAACTTGTTTGAATAGAGCCATAGGTATTCAGCAATAACCCATTACATCCTTATATTAAATGAGCAGAGATGTACTGAAAGTCTGTTGGCAGAACCAATGGAAAGAATTTATGAATGTTTTTAAGGGTTTCCCAGCCACCAATCAGGAATGAAAATACTTTGCTCAAGGGCCAGGGAAGTGGATGGTGATCATTTTATAACATCCTTGGGGAAGAAATTTAAAACTTGAGGATCACAGAGAAGTACTGTATTAGTCAGAGTTCTCTCAGGAAACAGAATCAACAGGAGATATCTGTCAATAATATTAGATTTTATAAGTCTCTCACGCGACCGTGGGGATGCACAAGTCCAGGTTCCGCAGGCAGGCTGCAAAGCAGGGGCTCCGATGAAAGTCCAATGAAAGGTCCTTGATGAGTTTCTGGGAGAAATTGCCTGTCCAGTGACGAGCTGGGAAATTCTCTCTGAATGTTGAAATCACTTCCCCTTTTAAGGCATTCAACTGATTGCATAAAAGTGTCACCCATTGATGATGTAATCTCCTTGATTGATGCAGATGTAATCAGCCATCTACGCAGTAAACTCACTGGTGACTGAAGTCCATAAATGCTTTTGTATTACAATTAGCCCAGTGCTTGCTGGAACAAACACCTGGAAACAATTACCTGGCCAAGTTGACACAGTAACTTAACCATCACAAGCACCAAGAGTTAGAGGAACTGATATAGAGTTGCTTATGAGTTATGTACACCAAGCCATATTATACTTATGTTATAGGGATTCAAAGGGTTTTTAGGGGTAATTTTGACTATCCACAGTTCTTGCGTCTGTGCTAACTTCAAAACCAATCCCCTGCATAGATATGACTTAACAATATGTCTAGATCTTCACTGGAGGGTCTCATAGGGAAGTCAGATTTGAGGATAGAGAAATAACAGATGTTGATGTGAGTTCAGGAAGTCTATTTCACTGATTACTTACTCAAGGTGAGACAACAGTCACTTTAGATTTATAGGATAAAATAGTTTATACCAATGATGTCTTTGTTAAACAGAACACTTTCCTTAATTTTTCAGTTTTTTTAATATCCATAATTTTAGACTCTTATCCTAGAATGGCTTATTTTCTTTATATAGGAGTTTTCCAAATATTAAAAAAAAAGTACTTTGTGGTAAATATAGGGTAAAAAAATAAATGGAGAATTAATGTGCTTTTTTGAAAGGGCACTGAAACCTATTCTGAGTGAATGATCTTTTCATTAAAAATTGGTTTTAGTTTTATTAGTTACCATCTAGAGTTTTAAATGGCGAACATAAGTAGAACAGATCAGTAAGTAGGTTCTAAACTTTAACCTGTAAACTCTATCCATTCATTCAATACATAATTATTGGGAAGCGGCTGTGGCTCAATCAGTAGGGCTCCCGTTTACCATATGGGAGGCCCCGGGTTCGGTTCCTGGGGCCTCCTGGTGAAGGCAAGCTTGCCCGCACGGCGTGGTTAGCTGACCCAGCGAGCACAAGCAGCAAGGGGGGGATAAATGAATAAATAAATAAAAATCTTTAAAAAAAAAAAAAACATAATTATTGAATGACTATAAGACAGTCACTGTGCTGGATGCTGGGTGCTGGGTGTTGGAGGAGTCTTCTAGATAGACAAGGTTTTCCATGCCTGCAGGTAGCATACATTCTAGTGGAGAGGCAGACAATAAATCAGTGAACAAATAAATGAAGAAGAAAATTTCGGTTGTGGTACATACCTTTAAGGAATGTAATATAACACAGGATAATGTGCTAGAAAATTTTTGGGTCAGAGATTGGAGGCTGTTTTAGATATGGTGGTCAGGGAAGGGGCCCTCCAAAGAGGTAACATTTGAACTGAAACCTAGGGTTAGAAATGAGACAGCTATGGGAATTGATGTGGGGCGAGCATTTCAGGGAGGGAACAGCATCCCAAAGGCCTTGATGTAAAATTAGGTTAAGCATATTCCTGAAATAGAAGAAAGGGTAGAGTGGTTGGTGTGGGGTGTGCATGGGGAAGGGTGGTGTAAATTAAGGATGGAGAAGTAGGCAGAATCAAATCATGCATTGTCTTGAAGGACATGGTTAGGAGTTTAGGTTTTATTTTAAGTGCAATCAATCTGAAGCTGTTTCAGAGTGTTAAGTAGGGGAATGATGTAATTCTATTTACATTAAAAAACTCATCTTGCTCTTGGGTAGAGAATGAAATGAAGAAAAGTAAGTGAAGCAGCAGTATCGATTATTTGGTGTAGCAGCCTTGTGGTTAGCTGTATATAATGGAAAACTCTATTGTAGCACCCTAAATGAGATAACTGTAGTGTCTATAGACATCACATCTGTGTTGATGGGAGTTAGGAGGTAGTGATGGGCAAAAGGCTAGAGAGAAGAATACTGAGTTTGTCCGATTTTAAAAGTTTCTGGAAGCCCTGTCCAGTGACTTCGCTTTATATACTATTGGCTAGAGCTATGTGACATGTCCACTCCTGCATGTCTGTGAAGGTTAATATTTTGGTTTCCTAGATATAGTAGAGAAGAGCAAGGTAAAATGAGTCATAAATGGCTTTTGGATTACCAGTCCAGTGTCTGTCTATTAGAGAGGGGCAATTTTTTTTTCAAACAATTTTTTAAATTTAAATTTTTTATAACAAAGAATATTTTTCAAACCCTCTGAAGCCTCTTAGCAAGTCAGTAATATTTCTAGCTTGAAGCATCTCCAATAAGAGGTATCTGACCATTGCCTATGACTTTTTTCTTCCTTTTTTATTGAGATATAATTAATAGACCATTAAATTCACTCTTTAAAGTGTATAGTCCTTTTTTCGTATAGTCTCAAAATTGTGCAAGCATCCCCACTATCTGATTCTAGAACATTTAATCACCCCTAAAAGATATCCCATATCCACTAGCAGTCACTCTCCCCCCTCCTTCCCATGAATGTACATTCTGTCTCTATGGATTTGCCTATTTCGGATATTTCATATAAATGGAATTATATCATATTTAGCCTTTTGTGTCTGGCTTCTTTCTCTTAGCACAATGTTTTCAAGGTTCATCTATGTGGTAGCATGCAACAGGATACTACATTTTGTTTATCCATTTATCAGTTGTTGGGCATTTGAATTGGTTTCACTTTTTGACTATTCTAAATAATGCTGCTATGAATATTGGTGTACAAGCTTTCATGTGGATGTATGTTTTCAATTCTCTTTGGACCCCGTGACTTTTAAATCTTTATCTGTATTCCATATACCTCGCCTGAGCTCCAAACTCATATCTTTAGCTACCCTTTGGTCATCTCTCCTTGGATGGTCCATAGGTATCTAAGACTTGGCCTAAAATTGAATTCATTATCTTTTCCTCAAATCCATACGTCCCCCTCTGTTCTTATCTCAATTGCTCAAGCTAGAAGCTTGGGCATCATCTCTTTTTTTTTTTTTTTTTTTTAAGATTTTATTTATTTATTAATTTATCCCCCCCTTGCTGCTTGTGTTCGCTGGGTCAGCTAACCACGCCATCCGGGCGGGCTTGCCTTCACCAGGAGGCCCCAGGAACCGAACCCGGGGCCTCCCATATGGTAAACGGGAGCCCTACTGATTGAGCCACAGCCGCTTCCCAGGGCATCATCTCTTAATCTTCCCTCTCTCTCATCTGACATACCCAGTTGTTACCAGGTTGCCAAGATTCTTTTTCATAAATAACTCTCAAATCTTCCAAATAGTTCTACTCCTGCCACTACTTCCTTCATTTGGTTCTCATAATCACCTTTCCCTTTGTCACTACTGCCACCTTTTAACTGGTGTGCCTGCCTCCAGTTTTTATTTTTTTATTATTTTATTCTTCAGCTGTACAATAAATGATTCAGTAATACCAACATGACTGAGTAACAAGTCTTAATGGAAATATCTATTATATTTACTTACTATTTGAATACTTTAACTCCTTTTTTGGTGTGTCATTATGGCTTCATGACTTTTCAGATTTACTGTATGTCAATCAGCTTCAGCCAGTATTCTCTCTTTCACAATGTTTTGCCACCATTACCACTATCTCTTACCAAAACTTTTCCATCACCTAAATAGAAACTCCATACCATTAACTTCCCATTCTCTACCCCTGCCTGGACCCTGATAACCTGTATTCTAGTTTCTGACTCTATGGATTTGCATATTCTAATTATTTCATGTAGGTGAGTTCATACAATATTTGTTCTTTTGTATCTTGGCTTATTTCACTAACATGTCTTCACGGTTCATCCATGTTATGGCATATATCAGAACTTCATTCCTTTTTTACAGCTGAATAATATTCTATTGTATGTATATGCCACATTTTGTTTATCCCTTCACCTGTTGATAGACACTAGGGTTGCTTCCATCTTTTGCCAATTGTGAATAATGCTGCCATGAACATGAAATATCTGTTTGAATCTCTGCTTCTAATTCTTTTGGTTATATACCTAGATGTGGGAATGCTGGGTATACTAAGCTTTTTGAGGAACTGCCAAACTGTCAACAATGAATGAGTATTTCTGTTACTCCACATCCTCTCCAACACTTATTTTCTGTGGGTTTTTTTTTTTTTGTTGTTGTTGTTTTTGTTGTTTTTTGGATAGTAGCCATTCTAGTGGTTGTGAAATGGTATCTCATTGTGGATTTGATTTGCATTTCCCTAATGGCTAATGGCGTTGAGATCTTTTCATTTGGTTATTGACCATTTATGTCTTCTTTGGAGAAGTGTCTATTCAAGTCTTTTGCCTATTTTTTAATTAGGTTGTTTGTCTTTTTGTTGTGTCTTTGAAAGGGGGAACATTTGGACTGCATTTTCTAAATATATCTAGAATTTAATTCATCTAATGTCTTCATTAGACAAAATAGATTTTAAATGTAAAACTGTTATAAATGATGAAGAAGGTCATTATATATTAATAAAAGGGGCAATTCACCAAGAAGAAATAACAATCATAAATATTTATGCACCTAACTTGGGTGCCCCAAAATGCATGAGAAACACACTGGCAAAACTGAAGGGAGAAATAGTAGTTGGAGACTTCAATACACCACTTTCAGCATTGGATAGAATTTTTGGACAGAGGAGAAATAAGGAAACAGCTTGACTGATATGATAAATGGGCTGACCTAACAGACATTTATAGAGTATTACACCTTGTGGCAATTTGAAATTATTTTATGAATCCCAAAAAGAGAAAGATTATGTTTGTGGGCTGGTCTACTCCTGTGGGTATGAGACCTTTTTTCAATTGGACTACCTCCCTGAGGTGAGACTCAGGTTGAATCTCTGCCCTTTTGCTGGGTCTGATAACACACACACACACACACACACACACACACACAGGAAAAGAGAACTCTGCCATTTTTGATCCTGCCATGTGACAGATAGGAAGAGGCTCAAACAGCTGAGACCCCAGGGAGAGATGAGCCACTTGCCTGATAGCTTGCAGCTGAAATCAGGAAGAAAGTAGAGCAGCTGAGCCTGAGAGAAGAGGCCCTGTAAGAGATAAGCCTGATTGCCCTCAGCTGAGCTTCGGAAGATGGTACAGCCCAGAGAGGAAGAGACCAGGCAGAGATTGCCCACCTTCTTGCTTCAACACTGGGCAACTGACTTGGGTGAGAAAGTACCTCTTATGGTGCTTTGAGTTGGACTTTTCATGGCCTTGGAACTGTAAGCTTTTTTTTTATTATTAAGCAGTTTTATTGAGATATATCACATACCATACCGATCCAAAGTGTATAATCAGTGGCTTTTAGTATATCACAATGTTGTGCATTCATCACCACAAAAAATTGTAACCGTAAGCTTTTACCCCAAATAAATACCCTTTATAAAAGGCCAACACATTTCTGGTACCTTGCATTGGCAGCCTTTGACAAACTAAAACACATCCCAAAACAGCAGGATATATATTCTTCTCAAGTGCTCATAATTCCTTCTTCAGGATAGATCATTGTCACAAGACAAGTCTTAATAAATTTAAGAAGATTGAAATGATACAAAGCACTTTCTTTTTTTTTTTTTTTTTTAATTTTTTTAAAGATTTTATTTATTTATTCATTTATCCCTCCCCTGCTGCCCGTGCTCGCCGGGTCAGCCAACCACGCCGTGCGGGCGGGCCCGCCTCCACCAGGAGGCCCCGGGAACCGAACCCGGGACCTCCCATATGGTAAACGGGAGCCCTACTGACCGAGCCACAGCCGCCCCCCATACAAAGCACTTTCTTAATCATAATGGATGAAGCTGAAAATCAGTAATGGATGGAAAAAGGGAAAATTCACAAATAGGTGGAGCTTAAACAACACACTCCTAAATAATCGGTGGGTCAAAGAAGAAATTGCAAGAGAAATCAGTAAATAGCTTGAGATGAATGAAAACAAGAACACAACATATCAAAACCTATAGGAGGCGGCTGTGGCTCAATCAGTAGGGCTCCCGTTTACCATATGGGAGGCCCCGGGTTCGGTTCCCGGGGCCTCCTGGTGGGGGCAGGCCCGCCCGCACGGCGTGGTTGGCTGACCCGGCGAGCGCGAGCAGCAGGGGGGGGATAAATGAATAAATAAATAAAATCTTTAAAAAAAAAAAAAAAACCTATAGAGTACAATGAAGGAAGTGCTGATAGGGAAATTTATAGATTTCAGTGCTTACATTAAAAAAGAAGAAAGAGCTAAAATCAAAGACCTAGTTGCACACCTGAGGAACTAGAAAAAGTAAACTAATTCTAAAACAAGCAGAAGGAAAGAAATAACAAATATTAGAAATAAATAAATGAAATTAAGAACAAAAAAATCCAATAGAGACATCAACAAAACCAAAAGTTGGTTCTTTGAGAAGATCAACAAAATTGACAAGCCATTAGCTAGACTGACAAAGAACAAAAGAGAGAAGATGCAAATAAATATCAGAAATGAGAGAGGGGAACATTACCACTGACCCTGCAGCAATAACAGAGATCATAAGAGGATACTATGAACAACTGTATGCCAACAAACTAGACAGTGCAGACAAAATGGACAAATTCCTAGAAACACAGAAATAGCCTACACTGACCTTCGAAGAAATAGAAGACCTCAACAGACCAATCACAAGTAATGAGATTGAAACAGTCATCAAACACCTCCCTGAAATGAAAAGCCTAGGACCAGATGGCTTTGCAGGTGAATTCTACCAATCATTCAAGGAAGATCTAATATCATTCGTGCTCAAACTCCTCCAAAAAATTGAAGAGGAGGGAACACTACCAAACTCATTCTATGAAGCCAATATCACCCTAATATCAAAGCCAGCCAGACATTATAAAACAAGAAAATTAGAGACCAATTTCTTTAATGAATATAGATGCAAAAATCCTCAACAAAATAATTGCTAACCCAATACAGAAGAACATTAAAAGAATTATACAGCCCGATCAAGTGGGTTTTATCCTGGGTATGCATGGATAGTTTAACACAAGAAAATCAATTAGTGTAATACACCACATTAATAGAAGAAAAATCTAGAAAAGGCATTTGACAAAATACATCCTTTCTTGATAAAGACACTCCAAAAGATAGGTAGAGGGAAAGTTCCTCAACATGGTAAAGTGCATATATTAAAAACCCACAACTTATATTATACTCAATGGTGAAAGACAGAAAGCTTTCCCCCTGAGATCGGGAACAAGATGAGGATAACCACTGTCTCCACTGTTATTGTACTAGAAGTTCTAACTAAAGCAATTAGGCAAGACAAAGAAAAGGGACCCAAATGGGAAAGGAAGAAGTAAAACTTTCACTTCCTGACTTTAAAGCATATTAACCTAAAAACAG
Organism: Tolypeutes matacus; assembly: GCA_026826555.1. NCBI lineage: Eukaryota > Metazoa > Chordata > Mammalia > Cingulata > Chlamyphoridae > Tolypeutes > Tolypeutes matacus. The sequence continues at coordinate 15,480,659 of JAKSZT010026446.1, read as the reverse complement.
CATGGTATTGGCATAAAGATAGACATATTTACCAATAGAACCATTTTGAGAATTCAGAAATATATCTTCACATCTATGATCAAGTGATTTTTGACAAGGCTGTCAGACTCACCTAGCTAGGTCAGAACAGTCTATTCAACAAATGGTTCTGGGAGAACTGGATATTCAAAGCTAAAGGAAAGAAAGATGATCCCCATCTCACTTCTTCTACAGAAATTAACTGAAAATGGATCAAGGACCTAAATATAAAATCTAGAACTATAAGTAAAGCACTTAGAAGAAAATGTAGGGAAACATCTCCAAGACCTTGTGGTAGGTGGTGGTTTCTTAAATCTTATACTTAAAGCACAAACAATGAAAGAAAAAAAATAGATAAATGGGACCTCCTCAAAATTAAACACTTTTGTCCTTCAAATAACTTTGCTAAGAAGGTGAAAAAGTAGCCTACTTATTGGGAGAAAATTTTAGGAAACCACATATCTGATAAAGGTCTGAGCTCCATGTTATATGAAAAGGTCTTAACAATTCAATGATAAAAAGACAAGCAATTCAATTTAAAAATGGGCAAAAGACTTGGACAGAAATTTTCCCAAAGAAGAAATACAGATGACCAAAAAGCACATGAAAAGATGCTCAACATTACTAGCTATTAGAGAATTGCAGATCAAAACTATAATGAGAGTAATTTCATGCCTTACAGAATGGCCATTATTTAAAAAATCAGAAAACTACAAGTGCTGGAGAGGATGTGGAGAAATAGGAACATGCCTTCACTGTTGGTGGGAATGTAAAGTGGTGCAGCCTCTGTGGAAGATAGTTTGGTGGTTCCTCAGGAAGCTAAATATATAAATAACTGCCGTATGATCCAGCAATCCCGCTACTAGGAATGTGTTCAGAAGAACTGAAAACAAGGATGTGAACAGGCATTTGCACACAGATCTTCATTGTGGCATTATTCTCAATTACCAAAAGGTGGAAACAACCCATGTGTCCATCAACCAATGAATGGATAAACAAAATGTGGTATATACATACGATTGAATACTATGCTGCAGTAAGAAGAAATGAACTTAGGATATGACAACATCGATTAACCTTGAGGACATTATGTCACCTTCTTGTTTTCTTTGTTCAGGAATACATACAGAACCAAATAATACATTATGTAGAGTGAAATATGCCAGACACAAAAAGAAAAATATTATATAGTCTCACTAATATGAACAAAATAAGATGAGTAAACTCATGGAGTTAAACTATGCACTATGGGTTACTAGGAGACAGAATGTGGGTTGAGAAGGGGAAGCTGATGCTGAATGTATGTAGAATGTTTAATAAGTGGGATTTTGAATGTGGGGAAATGGTTAAAGTTGATAACACATTATAGTGAGTATAATCAACATTGCTAATTTATAAATGTGATTGTATTAAAACATCTAGAGAAGTCACTGTCAGTTGAAAGAAAACTAGAGGATAATCTAGGGACTGTGTAACATAGTGTTTTCGGTGGTGGATAATGATTGTGGTTAATAGTACAAATACAATAATCCCTCATCAACTATAACAAATATATAGTACTAATACATGTTGTTAATAATAGGATGGTTTTGGAAAAAATAAACCAAATAGAAGCTGTGGACTATAGATAGTAATATTATGATGATGTTCTTTCATCATTTGTAAAAAATGTGTCATAACAATGTAAGATGGTGGTGGAGGGGTGATAGATGGGTATCCTGTATGGTATGCATGATTGTTTTGTTAACTCACAACTTCTCAAAAAAAAAAAAAAAAAAAAAAAAGAATAAAAAGCCACAAAAATCACTAAGGAAAGTAAATTCCAGGGGGGAAATTATACATGAAGTCATGATCCAAATAGAAATCAAGGTTAAAAAAATGGTATGCTTTTGAGCAATTGACACAGATGCAGAAAGGAGATTATATTTTATCTTGGCACTAGGAGTGTTCTTTGAGTGGAAAAAGGATCATGACATTGCAGCCTTAGGGAAGAAATGTATTTGGCCTCTGGTAAGTATTATTTATAATCATCTTTTAGAACAGTGGCTTTCAGAGTGTGGTCCTAGACAGGCAGCATCAGCATGGCCCGGACACTTGCTAGACCTGCAGATTCTCAGGCCATGCCCTAGACCTGCTGACCCGAAACTCTGGCAGCTGTACCCATGGATCTGAGTTTTAACAAGTCTTCCAGGTGATT
>JAKSZT010026446.1:15447962-15478044 GCA_026826555.1 Tolypeutes matacus | reverse complement strand
TTTTTTTTTTTTTTTTTTAAGGTTTATTTGTTTACTTTATCCATTTTAAAAGCCCCCTTCCCCATTTACTGTTTTGTGTCCATTTGCTGGGCAATTCTCTGTGTCTGTTTCCTGCCATTTCTTATCCTCCTCCTCCAGTCTTCACCAGGATTCGATCCTGGAGACCTCTGATGTAGGAGAGAGGCGTCCTGCCACCTGTGCCACCTCGGTTCCTGGTTTTTGGAGCTTATGGAGCATCTTGTCTTATCTCTCCCCTGCTTCTCTCTCCTGCTGTGTCATCCTCTTGCTGCATGGCTCCCGGGGCCTGGCGGCTCACCGGCACACAGAGCCTGGCAGCCCATGAGCCTTCTGTATATATTTTTTATTTTACCGGGAGGTCCCTGGGATCGAACCCAGGTCCCTCCATATGGCAGACGGATGCCCAACCATTTGAGCCACATCCGCCCCCCCCCCCCTTTTAAAAGATTTTATTTATTTATTTATTTACCCCCCCCTTGCTGCTTGTGCTTGCTGTGTCCATTTGCTGTGCATTTTTTCTGTGTCTGCTTGTTTCCCTTTGTTGTGTCATCTTGGTGCATCAGCTTGCTGCCCCGTGCGGGCCAGCTTGCGATCACCAGGAGGCCCTGGGAATCGAACCCGGGGCCTCCCATATGGTAAACAGGAACCCAACCACTTGAGCCACAGCCACTTCCTGATATCCTTAAGGTTTTGATATCATTATTTTGTGAAGGGGGTAGATGTTTAATAGTTGATAGAATGAAAAACAAGAATGAAAGTATATTTTAAAAGTAAGCAAAGAAGAGCTAAAATATCTCATAGATATCGAAAGGTGATAAATGAAGAAATAGTGGTAAAAGCATATTGTTTGGAAATATGAGAGTAACTGCAAGAAGAACTGAAAAATGAAATGGCTAAAGAGGATTGCCTTTGAGAAGCTGGACACGGAGCCCTTTGTACTGCTTGATATTTAAACCATCTGCTATATAATACGTTGATTAAAAATTTAAAAACAAAATAAAATGGCTTCACTCTATTGTGGCAGTATATGCTCTTATTAACTTGCAGAAAGGGCTGGTTCATTTTCACACGGTTCAAAGCCTCTGGTTATTGTAGATACGACTGGTCATTTCTGTGTGGGTGCTTAGGTGAGTGGTTTTGTAGGCATATGATGTGTGTGTTTTTCTGAGCCTTTTGTGGCTTACACTGTGCAATGAACCTTTGGCTTATAGTCTTCCTATATTTTTTATTACTTAAAGGACATAGGGAATCATTGGAAAACTAAAACCAAGTATTTTGTTTGAATGCTTGCCTACTTTTTATAGAATCATTCAGAGCATAATATATGACAATATTTTGTTCCTTTCTTTAGATTTTTGTTCCCCAAGATTGGTCTAAATGTCCTCCACATAGTATATTCAAATTGTGCTTCCTCCTAATTAGCTTTTTTTTTTTTTTTTTAAAGATTTTATTTATTTGTTTATCCCCACTTGATGCTCGCTATGTCCATTTGCTGTGCACTTTTCTGTGTCTGCTTGTCTCCCTTTGTTGGGTCAACCCGCTGCGTCAGCTCACCATGCCGCGTGGGCGGGCCCGCCCTCACCAGGAGGCCCCGGGAACCGAACCCGGGGCCTCCCATATGGTAAACGGGAGCCCCACTGATTGAGCCACAGCCGCTTCCCTTCTCCTCCTAATTAGCTTTTAAAAAGCTACTGAGATTAGGAGCCACATTTGGTACCTAGGTGACTTGAGGAGCAGTCTTCCTACATTTTTATAGAACTTCTTTTTATTCAAATGTGATGATCTATTTATAGATAAGAGATAAAGTGTTTTAATCTTACTCAGGGGATCCCTGATGAGCCCAAAATGAAATCCAGTGGGACAATAAGCTGAGCACCCATGCATAATTGCTGTGGTGGCTGAGGCATTAATCCTCTCATAAAATATTTATCTATGTTTATATCACATTGATGTTTTCCATTGGAACATATATTTTGTTAGCTTACTGGCTTTATCATAGTTATTCTTTGTATGTATCTTATCTACCTATCCACATAAGTATTTATTTATTTTTCTGAACCATTTTAGAGTAGGCTGCATACATAATGTCCCTTTACTTAATACTTCAGTTCGTGTTTCCTAATAACAAAGATATTCTCTCATATAACCATCGTGCAGTTATTAAATCCAGGAAATTTATCATTCACACAATACTTTAATCTATTGTACATATTTCCAATTCTGTCAATGACCCAATAATGTCCTTTGTTGCATTTTTTTTTTTTGTCCAGTATAAGATTGAATCCAGGATCACATTCTCTTCATGTCTTTTTAATATCCTTTAATCTGGAATAGTTCTTCAGACTTTCTTTGTCTTTTATGACATTAATATTTTAATGGCAATAATATTTTTGAAGAATGTAAGCTGGTCAGTTTATAGCATGTTCTTAAATTGGGATTTGTCTGATGTTCCCTATGATTAGATTCGGGTTATGCATCCCCAGAATCCTATGTGTGTCCTTAGGGCATCGCATCAGTGTCCATCTGCTCCTCTTTGGTGAAACTTTGATCACCTGGTCATGGTACTGCCTGCTCTGTATAGTTAGTATTTTCCCCTTGCAACTCATAAGCTAATCTTAGGGGAGACGATTTGAGACCATGCGAAACTCTTATTCCTCATTTTTTTCTCCACAGATCTAATAACTATTTATGATTGGTTTTTGCCTGAACCCATCTTTACTTTGATGGTTGTAAAATGATGATTTTCTAACTCCTCTACTTTCTCCACATTTATAAGTCTATATTCCTCTTAAAGAAGAACCCTCCTCTATCCCCTAATTATTTTGTTATTATCAGTATGGACTCATGTATTCCTATTTTATTCAATGGATTATAACCCATTATTGTCCTTATTATTTTGGTGCTCAAATTGTCCCAGATATGGCTAGTGGGAACCCTTACAAGCTGTTTCCTGTATCTTTTTATCTGCTTTCATAATATTTTTTGAATACTTTCTGACCCAACAAAACGTTTCAAGATTATCTGTATCTTCCTTCCCTAACCTAGAATCAACCATTTTTCTTAATTCCTTTAGGTTCTATTTATATATTAAACCCAAATCTAGATCACTAGATAGTGAAATTTACAATAATTTAAGATTTTTTCTGGCCGAGGGAAATTGGAGAAAGAGGAGAAAGACCCAGGTTGAAGAGGGAGTTGGTGAGACCTTCCCTTTTTGGGATGTATGTCCCCAAAATTATTTGTATAATTCTCTCCTGTCACTTACATAAGGTCTGAGGAAACAGATTTTGACAAGAAGTCGTCAATTGGTCCTTGAACATTTTCTGTCCTTTCTTTATTACCATCTTGAAGGATGTAGCATCTGGGAAACAAAAATAAGCAGTTTAGCTGAGAGGTTTCTATTTGTTTATATTTTATCCATGGAATTTGTGCTCCTCAGTTTTTCTTAAAGCAAGAGGCTATCCAAGAGGAATGGATGTAGCTCAAGCGGTTGAGCACCTGCTTCCCACATGGGAAGTCCTGGGTTCGGATCCTGGTGCCTCCTGAAAAACAAAAACAAAGAACAAACAACAAGCAAAAAAAATGAAAAAAACAACCCAGGGAAGCTGATGTGGTTCCAGTGGTTGAGTGCCGGCTTCCCACATAGGAGGTCCTGGGTTCAATCCCCGGTCTCTGGTACCTCAAAAAAAAAAAAATAGAGGCTATCCCAAATGACAGTCTCATATCCCTCAAATCAAGTGTGAAAAATTATATAACAAAACCACCTTCTTCTTTTCTTTGTTCAAGAATATATATAGAACCAAATAAGACATTTATAATAAAAAATCAACATTCACAGATCTCCTAAAAAAATAAAAGGCTACTCAGGACAAGCTGTACTTCAATGACCATCAGACTAGCCTTAACACAATTAGCTGGAAGAACTGTGAGAATCTAGAGAATACTTTGTGAATCCAAGACCACTTCAACTACGGCCACAAAGCCGTACGGACTGTTGTTTAGCCAGGCACCATCTTGGTGAGGAGAGGCCACTGCCTCCCTAAGGGTGCTGGATCCCAGGGCTTTTAACCTGGTTCGGAATTTATGCTGTTGAATATCTCCTCCTTTTCTGTATCTTTACTCTTTCTCTACTGACTCTTTCCCATTGGTACTTAAAAACTCTGTGTTATCTTCCATCAGAAACAAATACCACCTCTTCCCTAGCCTTACAGCCCACCCCCCCCTTTTAAATCAATGGCTTTCTTTTTGGTGTTAAAAAGACCTTTATTGTGAAATAATAAAATAAATAAATAAATAGATTGAAAGAAATTACAAATTTTAAAAGAGAATATAAGGCCATGTTAAATTTAATGTAATCAATTTTAAGAGATAGTATAGCAACAAACATTTATAAATATAAATAATAATTCTAATATAATAGAAATTAATTATAGCATAATTCAAAATTTAATATTAGACCTCTAACTATTGGACATAATAATCTCTAAGAATGAAATAAATTATTGCTTTATTTAATTTCTATCTAGGCCATAATTCTTTCTGGATAATCAAATTCCTATTTGGGAATTCTTCACATCTTATTGGCCAGCGGCTAACAATATGCCAACTCATAATTTTATGTGGCAGAAAAACTCAAAATCTTTTTCAACAGTAGTCATGTTAAATCATTATTGATCCAGATGGATTATTTTAATTAATGAGTGTGCGTAAGAAAGGGTTAAAGAAAAATGAAGTATCCAAAAAAATATCTCCTTTCCAGTCCTCCTCAATTAAAAGCAAGTGTTTATTTTGTATGAAGAAACTTACAGAATACTGATCACAGGAACAATTTGCTCGTTGCACTGAGTAATTACTGTTTATATACTATAATGTTGTTTTACATTTATCTGGTCAACTCCAGCTCTTTTTTGGTTGCTATTTGCATGGAATACCTTTTTCTAACCTTTCACTTTTAACCTTGTTGTGTCCTTACGTCTGAGGTGGGTCTTTTGTAGACAACATATAGACGGTTCATGGTTTTTATACATTCTATCAATTTATGTCTTTTGATTGGGGGAGTTCAATCCACTAACATACAGTGTTATTAATGTAAAGGCAATACTTCATCCATTCTGTCCTTTGGCTCTCTGTTGTCATACCATTCTATTGTCTGTCTTCTTATCCTTTAGTTTCCTAATCTTCATTTCTAAACTCTTCTCCAAATCTCTTACCTTTGCTTTTTCCTTTCAGGCTGCAGCACCCCCTTTAGTATCCTTGCAAATCTGGTCTTTTGGTAACATATTCTATCAGTTTTTGTTTGTCTGTGAAGACTTTGAACTCACTCTCATTTTTGAAGGATAGCTTTGCTGGATACAGAATTCTTGGCAGGCAGTTTTTCTCTTTCAGTACTTTAAATGCATCATACCCCTTTCTTCTCTCCTGCATGGTTTCTGATGAGAGGTCAGCACTTAATCTTATCGAGTTTCCCTTGTATGTGATGCTTTGCTTTTCTCTTGCTGCTTGCAGAATCCTCTCTTTATCTCTGATATTTGTCATTCTTAATAGTAGGTGTCTTGGGGTAGGTCTATTCAGATTTATTCTGTTTGGGGTGCATTGTCCTTCTTGGATATTGATATTTATGTCCTTCATAAGGCTTGGGAAGTTTTCGGTCATTATTTCCTCAAATATTCTTTCTGCCCCTTTTCCATTCTCTTCTCATTCTGGGACACCAGTGATGTGGGTGTTTGTGCATTTTGCATTGTCATTCAGTTCCCTAGACTCTGTTCCATTTTTCCCATTCTATTCTCTTTCTGTTCTCCTGTCTTTTCCAGTTCAGCTGTTCTGTCTTCAAAGTCACTAATTTTGTCTTCAAACAATTCAAATCTGCCCCTATGTGCCTCTAATATATTTTTAATCTCATCCATTGTGTCTTTACAATGGATGTAAAGGTCTGTTAATTATCTTTGGAGTCTTTCAAATTGTTCTTTATGCTCTCCCAGTGTCTTCTTAATATCTTTTACTTCTTTAGCCATATTTTCTTTAAATTCCTTGAAGTGATTTTGGAGAGTTGTGCAATTATCACTGATTAATTGTCTTAAATCCTGTATCTCTTCAAGATATTTGTTTTGTTCTTTTGTCTGGGCCATCTCTTCCAATTTACTAGTATGGCTTGTAATTTTTTGCTGATGTCTAGGCATCTGAATATGTTGGTGAATTTATTCTGATGGCCAATTTCTCTCTCTTGCCTATTGTTTTTTTTTTTTTTTTATTCAGCTTTTCTTTGATATTTGGTTCAACTTATTCTCAGTCTTTAAAAGTGCCCAGCTTAAGTTTTCAAATTCGGGCCAGGGACTCACTATTTTCGCCCAGATTTTCTCCCAGGGGTTGGATATAGAGAGCATGAACAGTTTTTGTCCATGCAATTTCCAGACTGGCCAGAAGATGGTGCTAGTCAGCACACCTTTCCACTTAGGTGTTTCAGTCTAGGCTTTCCTGTGTTCCTGTGTTGGATCTCTGGAGTGGAGATTCAAAGCGGGCTCTGCTGGCTGAATCACTGAAGAAAAGCACCCTGACCTCCCCTCCCTTTTCCCTTGAAACAGCTGACAGGAAGGAAGATGTCTGTTCACCTCAGGTGGCTGCAGTGAGCTAGAGGTTTTACCCCAGCTTAATCTCTTGGGGTGGGGGAGGGGATCCCTTCCTGGCTGCTGGGGGCCCTTGGTAACTCATGTCTGTCTTTTCGGCTTCTTCGTCTCTCTGACCCTCACCCTTCTGGAAGTTATGTAGCACTGTTCTGGTCTGCTGACCCCCAAAGCAGGTCCCTCGGACAACTTTTGGCTCTTTCTCCATTGTTTTTATGTGAGAGTATTCAGCTCTGCCTGTTAGTCTATTGCCATCTTCCCACAATCCTTCTGGACTTTTTTTTCACATCTCCTTTTTTAAAAAACTTTTAAAATTGTGATAACACATATATATGACATATGCTATAAAACTTGCCATTTTATACATTTGTAAGTGCACAATTCAGTGGTGTTACTTTTCCCATGTTGTGCAACTATCACCACTATCCATCACCAAAACTTTGTCATTACCCAAAGCAAAAACTGTGTACCCATTAAGCGATAACTCCCCGTTTCTCCTTTCCTCAGCACCTAGTAACCTCTAATCTATTCCCACCTCCCCAGATGGCTCTCTCATCTGTTTGCTTGTTGTTTTTGCTCATTGTCTGCTTGTTGTCTTTTGTATTTTCTTTAGGAGGCACTGGGACCTCCCACGTGGGAGGCAGGCGCTCAACTGTTCGAGCCATATCTGCTCCCTCTAATCTACTTTCTATCTCTATGAATTTGCTTATTCTAGATATTTCATGTAAGTGGAATTGTGCAATATATGTCCTTTTGTGTCTAGCTTATTTCACTTAGCATAATGTTTTTGAGGTTTGTTCATATATCAGTACTCCATTCCTTTTTTGGGTAAATAATATTCCTTTGTATGTATATATCACATTTTGTTTATGCATTCATCTGTTGATGGACACTGAGTTGTTTCTACCTTTTGGCAATTGTGAACAATGCTGCTATGAACACTGGTGTACAAGTATGTATCTGTTTGTGCCCCTGTTTTCAATTTTTTGGGGTATATACCTAGGAGTGGAATTTCTGGGCCACATGGTAATTCTTTGTTTAACATTTTGAGGAGCCACAAAACTGTTTTCCATAGCAACTGCACCGTTTTACATTCGTATCAGCAATGCGCCTCATATCTCCTTTTAGAGTTTCTGTATCATCTCTGCCCCTTCACAATCAAATTTCTCAAAAGCGTTTAAATTTCTCCTCTAGCGTAGATTTTAGACCTTTCATGCCCTTTCCTAGGCCGTCTTTTTTGGACCATACTCTTCGTCTTCTGGTGATCTCATCCACTTCCATGGCTGCAGTTAATTATATACTAGTGACTTCCCAAATTATGTTTTCAGTCTAAACTGATCTCTGTTTTGAATTCCAGACCCTTATATTCAACTGTCTGCTTGACAATTCCACTTGCAATTCTCAAAAGTATTTGAAATTTAACATGTCTAAAACACTGTATTCTCAATCTTCCTTCTTCAGTTTGCTTCTCTTCCCACTTAGTAATTGGCACCACCATTTTCCCCTTGTGAGAAACCTGGGAGGCATCCTTGACATCTTCTCTCTTTCTGCCTGTCCCACCAACATGATAATCAGCAAGTCATTTTGATTTTAGCCATGGGATACCTCTCAAGTGTATGTATTTCTCTGTATCTCGACTTTCGTCACTCTAGTCACAACCAGCATACCATCATTGTCTCCATTTCTATAATAGTCTTCTAACTAGTCACCTGATGTGCCTTCTTGTTTTCCTCCTATCTATTATTGTTAATTAAAGCTCAGAATCCTTACCATGCCTTCATGCCTCTACCTGCCTCATCTTGAACCACTTCTGGACCTTTTTCTTTCCTCTCCTCTAATTCAAGTCAATCAACAAGTCCAGCATATTTTACTATATTACTAAAATTTTCTTTCTTTCCATTCTACCACCACCTTAACTGTTCAGGGCCTCCTTAATTCACCTGGACTTTGTCCTAGCCACAGCCTCTTAAAAGCAGTTTTGCTGCCTCTGGACTTTTTATTTACCGGTCCATACTCTGTTAGTCACCAAAGTGATCTATCTGAGGTTTTACCACCCTGTAGCTCCCACACGTGGAACCTCTCTGTGGGTCCCGCATGAAGTCCAAGACCTTTAGTGTGCTTATATAGCCCTCTAGTTCTGCTCTTTCTTCAATTCCAGGCTCATTTCTTGATAGTCTCTGCCTTGATCTTCATTTCAGCAGCACCAGATTACCGGAAGGTGATCTCCTGCTTGCTGCATACCAGTAAGCTGATTCTTTCCTCCATGCCTATACTCAAAAAATGCCAGGCTCCCCACATTCCCACACACCCCCCCCTACCGCCTGCATTTCTCCCCAACCCCTCCTTTGCCCGGGTACCTCCTACCCTTTGTTTTAGACTCAGTTCTTCCTGGAACCCTTCCTTGCCCTCTATCTACCACAACAGATTACTTTTCCTCTGTGTTGCATTTTCAAAAAAAGTTAGGTTTATGTGTTTGCTTCTTTTCTAAACTATGAGCTCCTTCATGTTTTTGTTCCTAGAATGAGGAAGACACACAATGAATTTAGAATAAATGAGAAAGAAAGTACAAAAACATCTGTGTTTGTGAACTGGAAGTCTGTACCACTGTGAACATTAAATAATGGCTGTATTTTCTCTGCGTCAGGGAAAAAGGTTATTTTTAATTTTTTTCATGTACATTTTTCTTGACCTTTAGTGTACCTTCTTCTCCCTAACAAGTGAATGAATAAGTAAGTAGCAAAGGATGGCTGCTTAGACTGTTTTCCATGTACGCTAGTTTTCTATATGATAAATTTTTTTTTTTTTTTTTATGGAAACATATTTGTTACATGATCATTTCTGCCACTAAAGTTGTCCTAAGTTCTTAGGATGGTTTTAAACATACCAGTATTTCATAATGTTCCACATTATTTCCGGTGTTCTGCTTAATGCCTGGTAGCAGACTATACTAGTGTAAAATAAATATTCTCATTGACTAATCAAGAGTATATTGCCTTCTGCTATCTGATAAAGATTGGCAGCCTTTAAATTTGATAATATGTTTGAATTCATTTTCCTTGAAGTGAAGTCAAATTCACTTGAAAAATACAAGAAATACCAGAAAATGCCCAAAGCTTACTTGATATGTTATTCTCACATTCTCTTCAATTAATTTTCAGAAGTTCCTTTATATAGTTTCCAGTCATTGTGTCCGTTTAGTAATATTTAAAGAAAGCTGTCATCTGCCTCATGAGGCTTCTTTTTTCTCTAGGCTAACTTATCATGGCATGTAGTTGATAGTTATCCAGATGATGACTGGGGCTTAACTCAGTCAGCATTTTACAGAAATAAGGTAGAAACTTATTAATTTGTATTAACTAAGAATTTATAATAATTTTGACATGTTGATCTGAATTTTCTTTGTACTGTTTAAGGCAAAGAGAATAAGATTTGCTTAGCTAATTAAAAGTACAAACAAAAGTAATGTCTAGGGAAGCGGCTGTGGCTCAATCAGTAGGGTTCCCGTTTACCATATGGGAGGCCCTGGGTTCGGTTCCCGGGGCCTCCTGGTGAAGGCAAGCCCGCCCGCACGGCGTGGTTAGCTGACCCAGCAAGCACAAGCAGCAAGGGGGGGATAAATGAATAAATAAATAAAATCTTTAAAAAAAAAAAAAAAAAAAAAAAGTAATGTCTAATGTATTTGAGTAAAACCAACAACTATTTTCAGATACTTAAAAATCAACATAAACTAGCGCTGTACCAATTAAAAAAAAATTTTTTTTAATGAACTTAGTGGATCTCTAAGACACAACTTTTGTACTTCTTTGTATTATTACTGAACACATTTAAGATGAATAAAAAATTACATTTGTTGATGTTATTGGAAATAGCCCATTAGTATTTTTTTTTTTTTTAAGATTTATTTTATTTATTTACTTCTCCCCACCCCCTCATTGTTTATATTTGCTGTGTCTGTCTGTTGTGTGCTGGGCTTGTTTTTTTAGGAGGCACCAGTGGGAGGAAGGTGCCTAATTGCTTGAGCTACCTCTGCTCCCTGCTTTGTTGTCTCTCATTATGATAATTTTTCCTCCATGTGTCTCTTGTTGCGTCAACTCACCATGCCAGCCTGTCACGTCAGCTCACTGTCTTGCTTGTCTTCTTTAGGAGGCAGCAGGAACCAAACACGGACCTCCCGTGTGGTAGGCAGGTGCTCAATCACTTGAGCCACATCCACTTTCCCCTACTAGTATTTTTTTGTTGTTGTTTATTCTTTTTTTCTTTTATTTTCCCTCACTAGTATTTTTGAAACGTTTTTGTTCATGACTCACAGTAAGAAATATATTTTCCATTGCTGTCTATGCCATCTGTATATACATACATGTAAATGAAACAAAAGTTGTAGAAGACAGTACTTTACCTTTTTTTTTTTTTAAAGATTTTATTTATTTATTCATTTATCCCCCCTTGCTGCTTGTGCTCGCTGGGTCAGCTAACCACAGCCGTGCGGGCGGGCTTGCCCTCACCAGGAGACCCCCGGAATCGAACCCGGGGCCTCCCATATGGTACGGGAGCCCCACTGATTGAGCCACAGCCACTTCTCACTTTACCTTTTTTGAAGTAATCTATTTTTTCTTATATTTCAAATTTTAAAAAATGCTGCTACTTAATTGATTTTTACAAATTGATCAAAACCCCTGATTTGAAAAAAAGCTCTGTACTAGATTATGACCTTGAGTGCAGACACTATGTCTTACTCATCGTTCTATTGCCGTCAGCTAGCACAGTGCTTGGCACTTAATAGGAGCTCAGTAGATGTTAATTGAATGAATTGGTGGTTGAAAAGAGGAGTAAGTGAAGTAGGAGTTAAAAAAGGAGTAGATGTTTTTGGCAGTGAAGTTCTGGCTGTGATAAAGGCAACAGAGTCAAAGCACATCTGGTATTTACGTTGGGTAACCTGGTTGCAGGTACCAGAAACCAGCTTGAGCTGGCTTAGGCAAAGAAAAATGTTAAAAGGATTAAGGGGTGTCTCACAGCAGTGAAGGCAGGGTGTGTTGCACCTGAGGTTGGAATTGAAACCAGGGACTAGAACGCCTTTGGGTGCCCAGGCATGTTATTGTGTACTTTTTCATCTCTGCTTGGTTATTTTTTTCTTGCTGCAGATGGTTTCCACTGATAGTCCACATGACAGACCATTTATGCCTAAACCTCCTGATTTTATGTTATAGATCTACCCTTTAGTATTGCATGTAACCTATATGTGGTAGAGTAAATTAGTCTTTTGAAGCATTCTGTGTGCTAGGTATCAGTAGTCTCAAGACGAGTCACTAGTTTTAGATTAGATCTCCTATGATATCCTGCTCTAAAATTCAGTGTTTTACTGAATTTTTGTTTTACTTTCTGAATCATATGAATACATATCATGTGTTTACATATATAATCATTGTTTGCAAAAGTGTTAATTCAGCACACTTTAGCATGCGTTCCTCATGCTAGGTTCCACCTGAGGATGGTTACAAAGATGAATTTAATGTACTTAAAATGGATTTGCCATCAAGGTTATGGTCCTATTCTAGCTAAGTGTACCAGGTCATGCACAGATGAGCTGTCTTGATGATGCTAGTTTGGAAACCTGTCTTCATTGTTTCCATGCCCCAATTTCATCTCTGTGTGTCCTGTTTCTTACTTTTAGCTCTGTCTTTCCCATCTAGGAGACCTGCTTGATCAGTACTTTCCTTTGGATCCTTCTACATGTTTTGGTTCACTATTTGTATTCTGTATCTGGGCCTGGCCTTTATTCTAATGTCCATCCTTGTAGCTGACCCACGGATTTCTACAACTATGAACTGCCATCAAGAGAGTCTCTACTGGGTGTGGCCTGGCATCGTGAGCACCTCTTGGGCCCAACCAGAAAAACAAGACAGCTGGACCAGAAAATATGGTTCCTGTCTTCAAGAAACCCACAGTCCGAAGGGGGTGATAAAAGAACAAATATTTTAAATACAGCATTTTTATGCCATAACTCAAGTTGGAGCAAAGTTCTTAGGAATGTTAATGCCAGTGACTGTCACTTAGTATGGCCTCCAGAAAAGTTTATTGAAAGAATTGGCAAATGAATGGGGGAGTCCGTCTGGTAGAGTTAGAAACAGCCTCACTGAAGAGATAACATTTGAGCAGATTTCTGCAGTATCTGTAGATAGGTGGGTAATGAATTGGGCATTTTTGCTGTAAGAATACCTTATGTAATGGAACTAAGTTATGAACTTATGGAGAAAAGTTGTGTGAATGTAATATTGATTATATGATGGGAAAAAAGCTGAAGGTGTAGCTTAGAGCCAGAAGGAGAAAAGCCCTGTAGGCCATGGTAGAAAATTTGGACTTCATTCTGTAAGAGCTATATGAGATTTTCCAGTGAAGGAGTAACAGGAAGAGATTTGTTCTTTTAAAAGTTAACTTGATAGTCTTAGCCTGAAGTGGAAAGAGGTGGGCATGATGGACATGAGTTAAGATGCTATTTTAAAAGTCTAGGCTAGAGATGACAAAGGCTCCAACTAAGGCTGTAAGAGTGAGAGTGAAAAAGAAAACTTTAATTTAATTTGGAGGTAGACTTTTCAGGGCTCTTTGCTCCAACTCAGGGCCTTAAATCAATTGGTTCATTTTAGTGTCGTGGGGGATGAGCCTTGCCTATGCCATCCCTATCCCTGTGTCCTCCTTCATAATGCCCATCCTGGGTCTACCTGGTTAGTCATCCCTTAGCTGTGCCCCTAGTTTTCCAGTTGTTTAGTTACCATTTAGACTATAGAAATTTGGCTTTGCTTCTTTGGCTTTTGGCTGTCACTCACCCTCTGGTGCCACCCATTTGTGTGTGCTTTGGATGCTGAGATGAAAAAACAACTCTCAACAGTCTTATGGAAGAGATAGTCATATATACAGTTAAAATAAATGGTGATAAATGGTTTAATGGAGGACAGAGTACTGTGGAAGCTAGGAGGAAGGGTGCCTACACTGCTGGGGTCAGTTAGGGCAGAGGAGGAGAAAATGCTCGGCTTAGTGTTGGTGGGTAATCAGGTATGGCAGACAGAAGAGAAGTGTGCGGTGCCTGTGGGAGATGGATGACCAGGGGATGTTTGGAGTGATGGATCTAGAAGAGCAGTGAGTTTCAACCTTGGCTTTCTTTTAGGGTGACTAATCAACAACAAAACCATGCGTTGGTCTTTCCTACTCAGAGAGATTTTAATGTGGGATAGGGACTTAGTTTATGCTTTCAAAACGAGTGAGGTGATGGTAATGTGCAGCAAGGTTTGACGATTGCTGTAATTCGAGGAGAGAAGGTTTTCCTAGAGATAGTGGAGTAGCTGAAGCTTTAGGAATAGATCTGTTTAGGGAACAGGGATTATGAGAAGAAAATAGAATCAGGTATAGAAACTGTAGGGAACACCAGCACTGTGGTAGGCAGTAAGGGGGTGCCAGCAAACGTAATCCCTAACTTTTATTGCACCCTGTTTTAATTTAGGGTATTAATGCATGTTTTGTATAATTTTCCCTTTTATGAACCTGAGTGGATCATATTTCAGGATATACCTTAAGTGCCTGATTCACATATATATTGAAGATTGATACACTGATGCAATTAATATACATTAATCCTTTTATCATTGATGTAGAAAATCATGACCTTTAATTCTTGTCAGCATCAAATACCTGTATCTGCCTCCAAGTTTATTTAAAAGGGAGCAGGCATGAAAGTAACAATTTCCAAGAATCCATTTTATTTTCTGAATTCAAAGTCACCTATCACTTTGCCATAAATTCTTTGAGGCATGAAATAGGCTGCCAGTTGTCTATTGCTCTTAAAGTTAATGAATGTTATCAATTTATCATGGGTAATAACCTAGCTGCAAATTGTAAAGAAGGCATTCTATCACTTCCTAGCATTTTTGCCTCAAGGCAATATCTGCCTTTTCTACAGGATTTGGTGTTTCAGTATCCCTAAAGCTTTAAATAGACCACATTTCTTACTAGGAAAACTCTTAACATTTGGTAATATTCAGTGAAATATTTAGTTGGTTATATCTTGCTTTACCTAAGATTAGATTTATTTTTTACCCAAATGTGTAAATAAAATTTCTTGATATAGAAAGTCATAGTTATACATTGAACCAGTCCAGCATTGTAATTTTAGAGGCATTTAATTTTTATTTCCAATTTGTATTCTATTCAATTCTTATAAGAAGAGTGTGAAGGCTTTCCGGCTCTCTAGCCTCTTGGTTAGGTAGTTAATGATTAGAAAAACATGACAGTTTCAAGGAGCCTTACTTTTTAAAGGAGATACTGGTATTTTTTTTTTTCCCCCCACAACAGAGAAAAGAACTCTGTAACATGGGCTCTTTTCATATCAGGGACTGATGATATCTTTATTAAAAACAAACAGCCAACACCCTTATTTATCTTTTTTATTTTTATTTTTGTAGGAGGTACTGGGATCTTGTACATGGGAAGCAGGCGCTCAATCCTTTGAGCTCCATCCGCTTCCCTACCCTTATTTATCTTTGCAGTTCAGGCACTGAGTACAGTATTATAACTTAGTGAATGTCTGTTGAATTAAATTAATGTGAACTATCATTCCCACTTCCTCAGTTTTAAATTTGTTGTTTTATAGTGGGTTATCTTGTGAATGTGAAGACATTGATTTAACCCAGCTAGGGGTTTTTTCCTAGCAGTTTAAACAGAAGTGACCACACAGCTAAATGTGCTCATTTTCAGTTACAGATTTAAGAACGTCAGTCCTATTTCTTTCATGGTTAGAGAGCTGCTCTTAGATTTTGCTTCTAGCCCTGTTGCTTTATATAAGAAATCTTTGAGTATTTTTATCTGTTTCATTTTGGTTCATTCAATAAGAGCTACCACAATGGCTTTTATATAGTAATAGTTAATTGAATTAATTAATGATAGTCCTTTAATGAAGCAGAAGAGTGAGATTTTTTGAGGTTTTAGTAATTTTTAATCTCTGATCATTTATAACCATTGCTATAGTTTATTTACCAGTGTACATGTTAAAAGCACCTCCAAAGCTTTCATCTTCTAAAAGTTGGGGGAAATAAAATTCTATTCTGGGGAAGTGGCTGTGGCTCAATCAGTGGGGCTCCCGTTTACCATGTGGGAGGCCCCGGGTTCGGTTCCCGGGGCCTCCTGGTGGGGGCGGGCCCACCCGGGCGGCGTGGTTGGCTGGCCCGGTGAGCGCGAGCAGCAAGGGGGGGGATAAATGAATAAATAAATAAAATCTTTAAAAAAAAAAAAAAAAAAAATTCTATTCTGATTGACTGTTTCTTGGATTTTTTTTCCCTAAAATATGTCTGGGAAAAATCTTCCCCTATTAATTTGCCTTACTTCTTTTCATGTATTATTTTGTGTTTTCTTCATGTGTTTATTTGATCTCCCCAACCATATAATAAATATTTCTTAAATGGACCATATCTTACATTTTATTTTAACTGCCACAGAGTTGTGCACATAGTAGGGATTCAATAAATAATAATTAATTGGTTTCTTACCTGACTGATGAGTCTCAGACTGACAATGAAAGCAGTTTCACCAAAGGGCATTTTCTTTACAGAAAAATATTTCCCAGCTTTCCTTGTTAACTCATTTCATAGTTGAATGATCCTTACTTCTCAGCATTTCCCTTTTTGCAATTTGAACAGTTTTCTCACACATGACCTAATCTTAGCTGGTCTGAATCAACTGTCTTCATCTAGACATTGAAAACTCAACTTTAGTCAAGACCTTTAACTGGACCAATTAGAAGATCCATTTGTTCTATCACATTTTTTCCCCTGTTTGGTGAGTTGGTGCTCACTTAATAGTTAAAATGTGGACTGTTGTATACGCACAGTTGAGGTTACTAGTACTTTGCAGACAGACTACTTCATATCATGTCTGTGTTCTTGGGCTGATGAGACAAGGAATTAAATTTGCTGAAGGCTGGTCTAAGGTTTTGGGCATCAACAGGTTAGCTGACAAAATCTCACCTGCCGTCTTCCATGAGCTCACATGACCCAGGTAGGCAGGGGAGGAGGGGCCTTTTTGGGTTGTTTTGCTTCCCACTCTGGCAGCTTAGACTCCTGAGGAGCCCTTTAGCCAAGTCCACATCTTTGAATATCTCATTTCCTATAAATTTGGAGTTCATGTGTATTGATAAGCCAGCCGCATTTTGAAATGATATATAGAATATTAATTTGCTGCTTAAAAAAAATCAACAGACTTTTCCTATTACAAATGGCATGTTTAATAAAAAATTCAGACTATAAAAAGATATTAGGTTGAAAAGAAACACCTATGATTCCATCACCCAAATACACATAGTCTTCTTGGCCTTTCTGTAAATACATATGCAAATATACACATGCTTCCGAAATTGGGATTCAACTCTAATGCTGTTGTGTAATTTTTCCCCCTTAACATATTATTGACATGTTCCCTTATAATTAAACACAGATTTCCATCTGTATTTTTAATGACTACACTGTATTTCAGTGTGTATTTGTCCTAAAATGTATTTTTCCAAGGCTCTATAGATGGGTGTTGAAGTTGTTGTTTAGTTTTCCTTGGTTGAACAACCTTTTTACACATTTTCCATGCTTTTATCATTGATGTAGATTATTTCTTTTTACCATTTTAATTTTAAAAATATTGTTTTTTCTTCCCATTCCAGTTCCTTTTTCCTCAAATTTATTGCTGCTAATAGTTTCTTATGATACCATCAAGACCAAACAGACTATATATATATATATATATATATATATATATACACTTTAAATTATACAAATGATATCATACTGTATATTCACCTAGCTTTTTCTATTAGTGTAATATACCTTGGAGAATTTTTCATATAAGCGTATATATATATATTAATTTCTTTTAATAGTTGTATAATATTTCATTGTCCTCTGGTGAAATACTCTAATATAGTGTACTTATTTACAGTTTTTCATGCTGTTTTAGGCAATGACACCATGCCAATGGAATTACTATATTAATGAGTATGTACATTAAATAATTTCATAGATATTGCCAAAATACTATTTCAAAAAGGCTGTACTACTTTCCTAAGAATAAGGTATCTTCTGTTTAGGAGAGTAGTAAAGTTTTATTCAAATAGAAATTTTATTTATTTTTTATTTATTTCCAGTCATTTACAGTTATCTATTTCTTGTTACTAGTGTCAGTGGCACCTTTTTCCTTTTAACAATTTATTTTCTAACTTTTTGTTTACAGATAGAAACGCTATTGATTATTATATGATTTCATAATCAGCCATTATAATAAATTTTCATTTCTAATAGTGTTTTAGGTTTTTATCCCTTTAATTTTATAGATACAGTCATATTATCTGCATATATGGATACTTTTGCCTTCTTTCTTCTAATCTGGAGTTTAAAATAGCATAGGGTTAAGAGCATGGACTCCGGATCCACTACTCCTTGAGTTTTAATCCCAACTCCATTAACTTGCTGTGTCTGTGACTTTGGGCAAGTTTTACTTCACATCTCAGTGCCTCAGTCTCCCCATCTATGAAATGAAATATAATAGTATGTACATCATAGGATTATTATGATCATTATATATGAATTAAATGAGTTAACGTTTGTAAAGTGCTTAAAACAGTGTCTGACATCATAAACACTGTGAGAATGTTTGATAAATAAGTAAAAAACATTATTTATCTTTCTTCTCCTTGCATTGGCTAGTACTTCTAGACCAATATTAAAAAATAATGATGGTGGGCTTTCTTTACTGATTCCAGATTTCAACAGAAATGCTTCTAGTATTTCATTGTTTTGGTGTTTCAACAATGTTTCCAACTAAACATTAGAAAGCTATGAATCGATATAAAATAGTCTTTCAATTATGTCAAAGAAATCATCATTATAGCTATTCCCCGCCCCTGAGATGGCTCCCTCAGCTGTCTGCTCATTGTCTGCTCAGTGCTTGTTGTGTCTGCTCGTTTTCTTTAGGAAGCACCGGGAACTGAACCTGGGACCTCTCGTGGGAGGTGGGTGCCCAACTACTTGAACCACATCCACTCCCCCATTATTGCTATTTTGGTTATGTGTTGAAAATAAGGAATGGTTTTAAATTTTTGTCATTTACTTTTTTTTGGCATTTACTGAGATGGTCAAGTGACTTTCTTTTTTGACCTATTTATAGAATTAGAATAAATTTTTTTAAAACAACTTTTTATTTCAAAATTATCTCAAACTTACAAAACAGTTGTAAAAATAATACAAACCTCATACAGAGAACTCCAGCATACCCCCATTCTCCAGATACCCAGATCCCCCAGTTTTAACATTTTGCCACTTTTGCCATATCATTCTGTCATCTTCTCTTTCTCTTGCTTTCTCTCTTGCTTTCTCTCACTCTTGTTCTTGCTTGCTTTCTTTTCTGAACATTTGAGAGCAGGTTGCACATATCATATCCTTTGAATACATAATACATATAGGTGTATTTTCTATGAATAAGGATATTCACATATGTAATCACCTTAAGTGCAGTTACAACTTTGAGAAATGTAATATTGATTTAAGCTTACAATCTGTATTCCAATTTTTTTCTTATGTCCCAGTAATGTCCTTTTGAGCCTTTTCTCCTCCAGACTTAGATCCCATCCAAGTGCATTTAATTACCATTATTTCTTTAGTTTGTCTTTTTTAATTGTGGAAACGTATAAACAACATAAACTTTCCCTTCCCAGTCCTTCCCAAGGATACAATTCAGTGGATCCATCATATTCCCAGTGTTGCAGCACCCTTACCACCGTCCATTGCTAGAACTTTCCCTTCACCCCAAACAGAAACCTTATACTCATTTTGCATTAATTTCCCATTGACCCTACCCTTCCCCACCCCTGGTAACCGGTGCTCTACTTTATCTATGAGTTGCATATTCTCTGGTATTTTCTTTGTGGTTACCATGGGGCTTCAATTTAACATCATAAATCTATAACAATCTTACCTGCTTTGATATGAATTTAACAACTTCAGTAGCATACATAAACTATGTTTTTATACCTTCTTTATGTAGTTCTTGTTACAGATTACGTATTTATACATTATGATTCCAAAACCATTGATTTACCATTATATTTTATGTGTTTGCCTTTTAGTCCCTGAAGGAAGCAAAAAGTTGTAACTCAAAAATACAGTAGTACTGGTATTTATATATACCCACATCATAATCTTTATCGGAGATCTTTATTTCTTCATGTGGCTTTAGTCATTTGTCTAGTGTTCTTTCTCCCTTTAGCATTTCTTGTAGGGCTAATCTTGTAGTGATGAAGTCCCTCAGCTTTTGTTTATCTGGAATGTCTTATCCCTCCCTCTTATATATATATATAATTGGAGAAGTTGTGAGCTTACAAAACAGTCATGTATTCCTATATGTTACCCTTCCACCAACATCTTCATTGTTATGGGACATTTGTTACACATTATGAAAGAACATCACCAAAATATTACTACTAGCTCTGGTCCATAGCTTACATTTGGTATATTTTTTCCATATACCTCCCTATTATTAACACCATTTATTAGATTGCGCATTTGTTATAGTTCATGAAAGAACTTTCTCATGTTTGTCCTGTTAACCACAGTCCATCTCCCACATAGTTTAATGTTATACAGTCCCATGCCTTGTATAATGCATCCAACTTTCCTCATTTTTGAAAGACAGCTTTGCTGGCTACAGAATAAGAGACTCGCAAGTTTTTGCTTTCTGCACTTTATTTTATTTTATTTTTTTAAAAGATTTTATTTTATTCATTCATTTATCCCCCCCTTGCTGCTTGTGCTCGCTGGGTCAGCTAACCACGCCGCGCGGGCGGGCTTGCCTTCACCAGGAGGCCCTGGGAACCGAACCCGGGGCCTCCCATATGGCAAATGGGAGCCCCACTGATTGAGCCACAGCCGCTTCCTGCTTTCTGCACTTTAAATATGTGTTTCTACTGCCTTCTTGCCTCCATGATTCCTGATGAAAACTCAGCACCCAGTCTTACTGTTGCTTCTTTGTATGTGACAAGTTGCTTTTTTCTTTTCTTTTCTTTTTTTAAAAAGATTTATTTATTTATTTTACTTTTAACCATTTTTTTTAACACCCCCCCCCCCGGTTTTTGCTGTTTTTGTGTCCATTCTCTGGGTAATTCTCTGTGTCTGTTTCCTGCCCTCTCTTCTCATCCTTCTCCTGTCTTCACTGGGATTTGATCCTGGGAACCTCTGATGTGGGAGAGAGGTGTTCTGCCACCTGCGCCACCTTAGCTCCTGGTTTTTCGGTTTTTCGGTTTTTCTTGGCTCTCCCTTGTGTTACTCTCCTGTTATGTCATCATCTTGCTGCATGGCTTGGTGGGCGGGGCCTGGTGGCCCACACGTCTTCTATATTTTTATTTTACCAGGAGGTCCCAGGGATTGAACCTAGTTTCCTCCATATGGGAGACGGATGCCCAACCATTTGAGCCACATCCGCCCCCCTGTGCTTTTTTCTTGAGGCTTTCAGAATTCTCTTTATTTTTGGCATTTGACAATTTGATTATAATGTGGCATGATGTGGATCTATTTGGGTTTTATCCTGATTGGAGTTTGTTCAGCGTCTTGGATGTGTATATTCATGCCTTTCATTTAATTTGGGAAAATTTCAGCCATTATTTCTTTAAATATACTTTCTGGCCCTTTCTTACTCTTCTCCTTCTGGGACTCCCACAATGCATAGATTGGTTTGTTTGATGGTGACCCATAGGTTCCTCAGGCTTTGTTCACTTTTCTTCATTATTTCTGTTCCTCAGACAGGATGATTTCAGTTGATTGATCTTCAAGATCACTGATTCTTTCTTCTGCCAGTTCCAATCTGCTATTGAATCCCTCTAGGGAATTTTAAATTTCTGTTCCTGTGGTCTTCAGCTTTGTTTGGTTTCTTTTCATGATTTCCATCTCTATTCATAATTCTCTTTGTATTCATCTTTAGTTTTTCTGATTTCCTTTAGTTCTTTGTCCATATTTTCCTTTAACTCTTTGAACATATTTAGGACTTTATTATTATTGTTATTAAAGAAGTTGTGCGTTTATAGAAAAAGCCTGCAGAAAAATTACAAGTTTCCTTTTATTAACACCTTGCATTACTGTGGTATATTTGTTACAATTGATAAAACAATACTCTTATAATTATACATTATCTGTAGTCCATACTTTACATATTAGTGATTACTGTTTGTATTATATAGTCCTATGGTTTAAAAAAATTTTTATTCTACTAATATATATACAACCTAACATTTCCTCTTTTAACCATGTTCAGAAGACTTTGTCTGAAATGTCCCAGCTCTGATCCTTCTTCTTGATGATTTCTATTGCTTTTTTTTTTTTTTTTTTTTTTTACTGGGAGGTCCTGGGGATCGAACCCTGGTCCCTCCATATGGGAGACGGACGCCCAACCAGTTGAGCCACATCCGACCCCTCCCCTCTATTGCTTTAATCTTCTCCTTTGCCTGGGCCTTCACTTCCTGTTGTGTGTGTGTGGTTTTTTTTGTTTTTTTTTTTTTTTTTTTTTTTTTGCTTTGTAATCTTTTGGTGAAACCTGGACATTATAGATTTAGTTATATGAATAGATTTCCTAATATTGAACTACCTTGCATCACTGGGATAAACACTTTGTGCTGATACCTTATCCTTTATTTAATGCACTTCTGAGTTCTCTTTGGTATTACTTAGTTCAAGTTTTGCATTAATACTAATAAATGAGATATGACAGTAATTTTTAATGTGCTCTGTCAAGTTTATGTGTCAGCATGATGTTGTAAATATTTGGCAGGTTTTTTTTTTTTTAATTCTCTGTGCCATAGAAAATCTTAAAATGTATTATCTATTCTTTTAAAAATTTAAAGAATGTTAAATCAGGAAGGGCATTTAGAGATTTAGTCCAGCTCTTTTAATTTTATTGCTGAGGTAATAGTGACTTGTTCACAGTTCCTTTGTGGCAGCTACTTAGAGGAAAGAGATTGTTGTTGGCCTATGGAGATGAGCAACTATCATTTATTGCACATTTATTTAAGGATTTTAAATAAAGAGAGTATCACACTTTTGATGTGCTCATTAGATTTGGATTTGTTTATTTTCTAATCTAAAGTCAGAGCAAAAACATCTATTAATGATTTTAAATGGCTGAATGCTTTCTCTAAAGATTATATCCCAGTCTCCTTTTAATCCCACAACCTAGTTAGTCAGCTAACAAATATTTATTGAAAACTCTTCCTAGGCTCTGGGAATCTGGCAGAGATCAAAACAGGCATGACCTATATTTGTCCTCATGGAGCCTGGCATAGTTTCTAGAACCCAGTGGTGCCTGGTGAATGTTTGTGGTTGAGGCGTGGATGCTCACAGTCCCTCAAACCATTTGGAGAGTCTTTGTCCTCTTCAAGGCGTGTTTCCAAATGTGGTAATATGCATTTATTTCCACTAGGTGGTGGTAGAGTCATGTACACAGAACAGTGCACCGTGTATCGGGTATTGTTTGCTTACTAGTATAGATCTCTTTATAATAAAATTTAAATGTTTTTATCAGTTCACTAGAATGTAACGATTACTTAGTGAGATATTTTAGCATGTCTTTTAGAATAAATCCAATAAGTAATATTTCTCAGATCTGTGAGTTTGCCCTTCTTGGTTTAATAATGAAACATTTATTGAGATCCAGCTACATGCTAGGCGTCCTGCTGTTGCTGAGGATTCAGAGTTGAATGTGATTCCCTCTTTGTCCTTGAGATGTCGCAATTTAATGAGGCAGACAGACATGAAAAGAGATCCATTACATGCAATGAAATGCATGCCTTAAGTGTATCATTAAATGAGCTTTGAAAAATGCATACACCTGTGTAACCCAAATCCCTATGAGGTTATAGATCATTACCTTCGTGGGGTGGCCATTTTAAAGGGCCACTTGCAGCCTGCGCAAGCAGGGAAGCTGGTTGAGAGAAGAGCAGAGATAATGAAACCAAGCATTCCCTGGGAGAGTAGCCTGGTGTCTTGGCTTACTGTTTATTGGTTCAAACTCTGTTGCTGTGAGTCCTAGATATACTGTGGTTCTGTCCATGAGATTTCACTGGAATTAGTTTTGGTGGTTTTCTGTCACTTGTGGTCAAACAGTAGAGCCTACCATAGACTGCTCATCCTTTGTGTTCTAAGATGAGGAACTTGATTCACTACTTCCAATAGAACAGCTTAAAAGCAAACAAAATAAAAATAACTCCCAAACCTAATAGCTACAGGTTTAAGTCATAGGATTAAAATATTTCAAAGCTAAAAAACAGCCAATTCAAAGCAACTAACTTCCTGGAGCACTTACTGTGGGCCAGACGCTGTGCTCTTTGGGTTCATCTTTTCCATGGTAGCACTGAATAGCAGGTGACTACTGTTCCCTCCAAGGAGAACACCAGTAAGGAAACTGATGTTTGAAGAGATTATATAACTTGCTCAGGGTCACAGCTAGAGTTGGGATTTGAGTCCAAGCCGTTGTGGTTTTCATACACTGTACCATGCTGTCACAGAAGAAGGAATTTTAAGATACAGAGCAAAGATGCCACAAAATAAAGGTTTTTTAAATTTTTATTTTATTATTATTTTTTTTATTTTATTATACTTGATGGGTTGGGGCTGGGTATTCTTGCTGATCAACGTTGCAGCACTGTTGCTGGCCCTTCGCCCTTCCCATCCTGGCTCTTTGCAGAGCCAACTTGTGCTCTCAGTCCTGGTCTCTGGTCCTAGATGTGGAGAAAGCAGATTAACCTTCATGCACATACTGGGATGCATATATGCCTGTACCAGTCTGTCTTCAGCATCTTGTGGAGCTGGTTTGCATGCAAAATTCACACCTGACATCAGACCCACTAAGTCAGAAACTGCAGTCAGGGCCAGTGATCCATCTTTTAACAAGCCTTGTAGTTGGCTCTGATATATGCTAATTAGAGAACCACGGCTTTATACCATGGATTCTTAATAACCACAAGTCAGGTTAGACTATCACCCCGTTTTATAGGTAAGAGAAGTGAGGTTCAGAATGGCAACTTGCTCTGGTAGATATAGGAAGTGAGAGATGCATGATTGGAACCCAGGCCAATATAACTATAAAACCTATGTTACAGGGAATTTTATGTTATGGGAATTTTACCTCAATTAAGAAATGAAACAAATAAAGCTATATTAGTTTCCTAGAACTGCCTTAACATTTGGTGGCTTAAAAGAAAAGAAATTTATTCTCTTACAGTTCTGGAGGCCAGAAGTCTGAAATCAAGGTGTTGGCAAGGCTATGCTCCCTCCAAAGGCTCTAGGAAGCCTTTCCATCCCTCTTCTAGTGCTGGTGACCTGAGCTGTTCCTTGGTTTGTGGCTGCATAATTGCAATCTCTGCTTTCCTCTTCACATTGCCTTCTCTTCTTCTCCATGTGTCTCTTATAAGGACAGTTGTGATTGGATTTAGGGTCCATCTGGATAATCCAGGATGATCTCAGCTTGAGATTATCAATTAAATCTGCAAAGATCCTTTTTTCAAATAAGGTCACGTTCACAGGTTTCAGGTGTTAGGAAAAGGACACATAATTTTGAGAACTACCTATCAGTCCACTACAAAAACCATGCTCAATCCTCCAGTTGGAAAATTGTTACAGTCTGGTAAAAATAAAACAGCCAAATCATGTTTACACACTGACAGGAGTATATGAGGATGCCAGGGTAGATCCTTTTCTGAGCTTATTTCCTATAATGACCCCTAGCACACTAGACTCCAGCCACACTGCCTTTTTACTGTTCCTTAGACATTCTAGCTAGGGTCTCCAACTTGTTCCCATTGCCAGGGTCTCTCATCCTGCAGATACTACAGGGTCTGTTCTCTCAAATTCATTTGGATCTGTGCTCAAATGTCATCTTATTGGAGGGACTCTCTCTACCCTTTTTTTTCTACCCCATCTAAATTATCAATTCTCCATCATTCTTCATCCCATACCTTATTTTAATTTTCTTCTAAGCACTTAGCAACATCATGCATGTTATATAGTTATTTGTATATTATTTGTCTCTATGAACTATAAGCTCCATGATTGTAGGGATTCTGTTGTTCATTAATATACCCTCAACACCTAGAAAAACATCTGACACATGTTGGTGCTCAATAAATATTTTGGGCAAGGTGTTACAATAAGGCAGTATATGGGAACTCTGTACTTTCTCTGTGATTTTTCTTTAAACCTTCAATTTCTCTAATAAAAGGGAAGTAGTTTGGATTCAATTAAATGAATGACTGGATGATTTTCTTCAGTAAAAAAAATAACTTTTACAGTTGGAGATGACTTTTTTCAAATTGTATTAAAACCCAGACTTTTCAAAAACAGTAGCTTATGGGTGATGTAACCAAGATGGTGAACTGAGATGCTTTGTTGTTCTATCTCCTACAGAATTTTTAAGCAGCAACTCCAAACTGGCAGAACCATCTTTCTCAGAGCTTGGGAAAACAATTAAGGGGTTGCAGTAACTGAGTGTCTTAGTTTGCCAAAGGGCTGCTGATGCAAAGTACCAGAAATGGGTTGGCTTTTACAATGGGGATTTTATTTAGGGTAAAATGTTACAGTTCTGAGGCTTTGAAATGTCCAAATCAAAGCACTGTCAGAGGATGCTTTCTTACCAAACTCAGCTACTGGTGATACAGGAGCCCTGCCACATTGCAAAGCTAGATGGCGGCTGACCTCTTCCGAGGTCCTGGCCTTCTCTCCAGAATCTACCATCTCTTGGAGCTCAGCTATGGGAGACCAGGCATAGGGCTTGTCTCTTTCTGGGCCTCTTCTCTCAGTCTCACCTTTCTTCTT
This sequence comes from Tolypeutes matacus, assembly GCA_026826555.1. Taxonomy (NCBI): domain Eukaryota; kingdom Metazoa; phylum Chordata; class Mammalia; order Cingulata; family Chlamyphoridae; genus Tolypeutes; species Tolypeutes matacus. Next base: position 15,451,538 of record JAKSZT010026446.1, on the reverse strand, counting down.
GAGTTCAGCTGGGGGCTGTTAGGCATATGGTTCATCTCTTCAGCTTTGAGCTTCTCTGTGGGCCCAGCCAGTTGGGGGCTTTGTGCTTCAGCTTTGCTGCTAGTGATCCTTGAGTTCTTTCTCTCACATGGCTGGGTCAAAACGGCAACTTCCTTTCTCTGTTTCTCTATTTATATCTGACCCAGCAAGAGGATAGAGACCCAACTTGAGCCACTCCTGGGATCTAATCAGGTAACCTAATCAAGATCACTTAACAGAATCTAATGCAATCAAAGGGTCTCACACACACAGCAATGGATTAGTTTGAAAACATAACCTCTTTTTGGGATTCATCAAATTTAAACTGTCACACTGGACAAACACTGAATCACAAACAGCCAACTTAAAAAGATAGGAAAACTGTGGCAGTATTGCTGGCCATCGCCCCACCCTCTCCCTGGCTCTATGCAGACCCAGCCCACATTTTTAGTGCATGTCTCTGGTCCCTGTTCTGGAGAGAACATATTAACCTTTATGCATATGGTGAGGTGTATGTGGCAGCCTGTAGGACAGAAGCAGAACACTTGTCTCTCAGTCACCATCTCTCAACTTGCTTTGTATATGGAAGCAGCTCCTGGAGCAGCTAAATCAGTGTAAGAAACAATCAAATTGCAGTGGCCTGGGGCAAAGGATTGCCATTTTTGGACACAAGAGTAGAGTGTATGGGACCAGAAGGAAAGAATCTTTCCTAGAGGGAAAGAGGGGAAATTTGGATCCATGTAAACGGGGGTATTTTTAAGGCCACAAGTGCATGGACAGGACAAGATCCATGCTTAGAAACGACTGGAGAGGGCCCTACACTTTCACCTTGGGCTGTTTTTCAGGTTCACTATTAGCATGGCATCTCAAGAGAGCACTACCCAACATGAAGCCAGTCTTTAAAGACTGTGAAAGGTGTTGTGTTTTGTTTTTACTTGTTTTTGTTAGCTCCTGAATTCAAGGTACTCTAGTCACAACACTAGCTGGGTAAAAGCTTAAGGAACAGACACCTCAAGGACTAAATTCCAGAGTTACCAGGTTAAAATATCTATGGTGGTTTGAAGCTATATGTAACCCAGAAAAACATGTTCTTAACTTTAATCTATTCCTATGGATGTGAGCCCAATTTAAGTAGAACATTTTGATGAGGCTACTTCATTTAAAGTGTGACCCGCCTTAATCAGAATGGTCTTAATCCTATTACTGGAGTGCTTTATAAGAGAATGGAATTCATATGAAAGCCATGGAAGCAAGAAGCTGAAATCAGCAAAACCTGGAAGAGAAGGGAGAAATGAGCAGACGCTGCCATGTGCCTTGGCCATGTGACAGAAGAGCCAAGGATCACCAGCAGCCAGCCCCAGAATGGCCAGTCTTCAGGAAGAAAGCATCACCTTGATGATGCCTTGATTTGGACATTTTCCTGGCCTCAAAACCATGAGTGAACAAATTCCCATTGTTTAAGCTGAACTATTTTATGGTATTTGCTTTGAACAGCCTAAGAGATTAAAACAATATCAAAATGTCAGGCAACAAAAGATTAAACAATATTCAAAGAAACGTGAAATGTTAGCCCATCCAAAGGAGCAAGATAAAACATCAGAACCATCAATGAATAGGAGACTTTGTATTTACCAGACAAAGACTATAAAAATATGATCTTATGCTCAGAGAGCTAAAGGAAGCCATATACAAAGAACTAAAGAATATTAGAAAAATGATATATGATCAAAAAGAGAATTAAAAAAAAAAAAGAGATGGAAAGTATAACAAGTAACCAAAGAGAAATAATAGACCTGAAGAACACAACTAACTGAATAAAAAATTCTCTATAGGGATTTAACAGCAGATTGGAGCTGGCAGAAGAAACAATCAGTGAACTTGAAGATAGGAAAATTGAAATTATCCATTCTGAGGGGCGGGTAAAAAAAGAATGAAGAAAAGTGAACAGAGTCTTTAAGATACCTGAGGTACAACATTAGGCATACCAATATATATCTTATGGGAGTCTCAGAAGGAGAAAAGAGAAAGGGGCAGAAGGAATATTGAAAGAAGTAATGGCAGAAAACTTCCCCAATTTAATGAAAGCTATGAATATACACATCCAAGAAGCTCAACAAACTCCAGACGAGATGAACTCAAAGAGATCCATATCCAGATACATTAGAATTACTCTGTCGAATGCCAAAGACTAAGTTTCCTGAAAGTTGGAAGGGAGAAGCAGTGCATGATGTAGAAAGGTGCCTCAATAAGATTAAGTGCTGATTTTTCATCAGAAATCTTGGAAGCAAAATGTAATGTGATAGAATATTGAAAGTGGTGAAAGAAAAAATCTGCCAACCAAGAATTCTGTATCTGGCAAACTATTTTTCAAACATGGGGGAGAGATTAAGACATTCCCAGATAACAAAAGCTGTGGGACTTTGTCACCACTAGACTGGGCTCACATGAAACACCTGAGAGTGTTCTTCAGATTGAAAGGAAAGGACACTAGACATTTGAATTGATTGAATTTCCTGAAGAAATATATATCTCTGGTAAAGGTAACCAAATGGGTAAATATAAATGCCTGTATCATTGTATTTCAAGTTTGTAACTCCATTTTTAATTTTTTATAGGATCTAAATGCAAATGCATAAAAAGCAATGATCAATCTATAGTTTTGGATGCTTTTATACAACTGAAAGGTAGGAGGATAGAGGGTTATAGGAACATAGCTTGTGTGTGCTATTGAAGTTAAGCTGGATCATATCAAACAAGATTGTTGGGAGGCGGCTGTGGCTCAATCAGTGGGGCTCCCGTTTGCCATGTGGGGGGCCCCGGGTTCGGTTCCCGAGGCCTCCTGGTGGGGGCGGGCCCGCCCGCGTGGCGTGGTTGGCTGACCCGGCGAGCACAAGCAGCAAAGGGGGGATGAATAAATAAATAAAATCTTAAAAAAAAAAAAAAAAAAAAAAAAAAAAACAAGATTGTTATAGATATTAATTTAAGTCCCATGGTAACCATAAAGAAAATATCTGAAAAATATACACAGAAGGATTTGAGAAAGGATTCTAATGGTTCACCAAAAAAGATCAACTATATACAAAAGAAGGCAGTAATGGAGAATTGAGACAAAAAAGGTAAAAGACTTAACAAAAACCAAATAGCAAAAATGGCAGAAGTAAGTCTGCATTATCAGTAGTTACATGAAACATACATGGGTTAAATTCCCTAGTCAAAAGGCAGAGATTGACAGAATGAATGAAAAATCATGACCCAACTATATCCTATTTATAAGATACTCACCTTTAATCCAAAGACATAAGTAGTTTGTAAGTGAAAGGATGGGAGAAAAAAACAAACAAACAAACAAAAAACAACCTGTAAGAGAGTAGGTGTGGTGATACTAATATCAGACAAAATAGGTGTTAAGTCAAAAGGGACAAATAAGGACACTATATATTGATTAAAGGGCCAATTCATCCAGATAACAATTATAAGCATATATGTACCTAAGAGCAGAGCCCTGAAATATATTACACAAACATTGACAGATTTGAAGGGAGAAATAGTTGTGTGTGT
>JAKSZT010026446.1:15430599-15447862 GCA_026826555.1 Tolypeutes matacus | reverse complement strand
ATATATATATATATATATATATATATATATATATATATATATATATTTTAAAGATTTTATTTATTTATTCATTTATCCCCCCCTTGCTGCCCGTGCTCGCTGGGCCAGCCAACCACGCCGTGCGGGCGGGCCTGCCCCCACCAGGAGGCCCCGGGAACCGAACCCGGGGCCTCCCACATGGTAAACGGGAGCCCTACTGATTGAGCCACAGCCGCCTCCCAGTTGTAGATATTAATACACCACTTTCAATATTGGATAGAACATCTTGACAGAAGAGCAGTAAGAAAATAGAGGATTTCAAACACCAGCTCTAACAGACATATATAGAAAACTTCAACAACAGCATAATACACATTCTTTTTAAATAATAGCTTTATTGAGAGATAATTCATGTGTCATGCAACCAACCATTTAAAGTATATAATTCAATAATTTTTAGTAAATTCACAGAGTTGTGCAGCCATTAGCATAATTATTTTAGAGTATTTTCATCATTCTCCACCAAAAACCCCATATGCATTAGCAGTCACTCCCCATTTTCCCCTAACCCTCCCATCCCTAGGCAACCACTAATCTACCTTCTGTTGGTATTGGATTTGTCCATTCTGGACAGTTCATTTAAATGGACTCATACAATATATGTTCTTTTATGACTGGCTTCTTTCACTTAGCATGATGTTTTCAAGGATCATCCGTGTTGTATCATCTATCATTACTTCATTCCTTTTTTTCCCCAACCAGTTATATTCACGCACTGTACAATCAATCCAAAGCATACAACCAGTGGTTCTCAATATCATCATAGAGTAGTGCATTCATCCATAATCAGTTTTAGAACATTTTCATTACTATACATTCTTTTGGAGTGCACACATTTTCTGGAATATACCTGAATAGCCAAAACCATCTTGAAACAAAAGAACAAAGTTGGAGAACTCATACTTCCTGATTTGAAAACTTATTGCAAAGCTACAGTAATCAAAACAGCATGGTACTGGCCCAAGAACAGACATATAGATTAATGGAATAGAATTGAACGCTCAGAAGTAAAGCCCACATCTATGGCCAATTGAGTTTTGATAAGGGTACTAAATCCCCTCAATGGGGAATGAATATTCTCTTCAGGAAATGGTGCTGGGAAAACCGGATATCTACATGCAAAAGAATGGAAGTGGGCCCCCACCCCCCACCTTATATAAAAATTAATTCAAAATGCATCAACGAAAGGCCTAACCCAGGGCCCTGTAGATGCCCACACCTGTGTCTGGGGTGTGTACTTTTTTTTTCTTTTCTCTCGTTTCTCAATAAACTATTCCCTTGCAAGAACAAAACAAAACAAAACAAAACAAAACAAAACAAAACAAAACAAAAATCAATGACCTAATATAAGAGTTAAGCTATAAATCCCTTTGAAGAACACATGGGAAATATCTTCGGAACTTTGGAGTTGGCATTGGATTCTTAGACTTTACACCAAAAGCATGAGCAAAAAAAGAAAAAAAAGAAAAAAAAATAGACTTCATTTCTTCTTACAGCTGCATAAAAAGAAATGAAGTCATAAAGCATATGGCAACATGGATGAACCTAGAGGACGTTATGTTGAGTGAAGCAAGCCAGACACAAAAGGACAAATACTGTATGAATGCATTACTATGAACCAAATATATTGTGTACTATATTGTTTGATTAAAAAAAAAAAATTTACATGTATCCATTACATTTAATTGAGAAATGTATATATTTATTCATCTGTGTTTACTTTTTAGTTTTTAATTGTTTATGTTTTCAATTATTAAATGTACAAAATAAAGTTAAAAAAAAACAAAAACAAAAAAAAATAGATAAATTAGACTTCATCAAAGTCAAAAACTTTTGTGCATCAAAGGACATTATCGATCAAGCAGAAAGAATGGAAGACATTTTTGGAAGCCATGTATCATGTATCTTATAAGTGTTTAATATCCAGAATATATAAAAAACTCCTACACCTGAACAATTCAAGGCAAACAGCCCCATTAAAAAATGGGCCAAGGACTTCAGTACACGTTTCTCCAAAGATGGTATATAAAGGCCAAAAAAACTACATGAAAAGACCCTCAACATCATCTGCCATTAGGGAAAGGCAAGTCAAAACTACAATGAGATACTACTTCATGCCCACTAGAGTGGCTTTTTTTTTTTTTAAACCGGAAAATAACAAGTGTTGGCGAGATGTGGAAAAATAGGAACCTTTGTACATTATTGGTGGGACTGTAAAATAGTGCAGCCACTGTAGAAACTTTTCTTCAGAAAGTTAAACAATTATTGAATGACCTGGCAATCCCACTTCTAGGTACATACCCCAAAGAAGTGAAGGGAGGGACTCAAACATATTTGTTCACCAGTGCTTATAATAACATTATTTACAATAGCCAAATGGTGTAAGCATTCCAGGTGTCTAGCAACAAATGAATGGCTAAACAAAATGTATTATATAATATACATTGGAATATTATTGACCTGTAAAAAGGAATGATCTTTTGATACATGCTATTAGATGGATGAACATTGAAGACATCATGTTGAATAAAATTAGCCAGAAATAAAAAGGCAGATTTTGTTTGATTTCACTTATATTAAATAACTAGAACATGCAAATTTGAAGACAGAAAACGGATGTTGCCAAGGTTGGGGTGGTAGGTTGGAGTGTGGAATGGGGAGTTAGTCTTAATGGCACAGAGTTTCTGGTTGGGTGATGGAAAAGTTTTGGTAATGGATGGTGGTGATGGTAGCACAACATTGTGAATGTAATTAATACAAATACCATTAAATTCCACTAAATTTTATACTTGAAAGTGATTAAAATGGGAAATTTTTATGCTGTATATGTTACAACAATAAAAATTTAAAAAAAGAAGAAAAAAATCTCAGCTTGAAGAGGCTCCTACTAGTCAAATTTGGTACAATGAAGTATTAAAAAGTACAACAACTCTACTTGATTGTAACATTTTTGAAGAAGTAAAATCCATTAGTGCATAGCGGTGCTCAAAAAGGCTGAGCAGAAAAGGGCATGAGGAGTTAGAAAAACAAAAATCCAAGTTCTTCTTTATAAAAAAATTCCTTGTCATAAATAAAGATGCATGATGGCAAGTCACTATTTTGTAATACCCAAAGTAACGATACATTCATGGAAGGATCAATGAATGCAAATACTGAGTGAAAGATTTTTTGGGAGCAGAATATTTGCATAGTACCAGGATTGCAGGGGGAACATTATCTTTTTAATGGAGGGATCTGATGCCACCACCTTAATCAACTGATCCCGACGTATTGTGCCTCTTGTTTTGGTGCAGTGTGAAGTATGAAATATTACTCTGAAGTTTTCTTCCAAAAATGTGTAATTTGAGTCTAATAGAGCCTGTACCTAACTTCAAGGTTTTAGGACACATAGAGGATAGAGAAACACGGTAAACAGCCCCAAGAGGAAAACAGTCACTTAAATTAAAAAGCAAGACATTTAATGAGTCAAGTTTCTGGGACTTTTCAAAAAATCATCGTCTTTACAAAAAAATAAAAGGTGCGTGTGTGTCTGGGGGGCTGCTCTCTAGACTAAAAGGAACTAAAGAGACCTAAGTATCATTGTGATATATGAACTTAGATTTTATCGATGTTGATGGGGGACGTTATAACAAGCATTCTTTCATTATTGGAGAAATTTGAATATAGACTGCATACTAGATAATATAATGGAATTGTTAATTTTCTTAGGTGGGGTATTGTGGTTGTATAAGTGATTACATTATTTTTAGGACTTGCATGCTGAAGTTTTAGGGATGCATGTTCATGATGATTTCTGCAACTTCCAAATGGTTGAGCAAAGGAATATAAACACATTTGTAAGTGTAGAGTGGCAGAGCAGTGATGGCCAGTTGTTCACAAAGTCGAATCTGGGGGGAGGGTATATTGGTGATTATTGCATTTTTTTCTCCTCAACTTTTCTGTTTGAAAAAAGCGGGAGGAAAACTGGAAAAATTGTACAAAGATGCTGAAATTGAAGAAGTTCTATCTCAATAATTCAGATGATGATTTCATAAAAATGGATTCCCTAGAGGATATTTGGGTCCCTTGAACTGGTAATGGGTGTTGGATGAAGACTTGTCTAAGCATGGAGCTGACCTGTCCACTGTGATTTATGAGGTATGAGGTATGTGTGTACTCCTAGCCCTCCTTGGGTGGGTACTGTAAATTTGAAAAGGAAATACTGGAAAGACAATCATCCCTTGTTTTGAAAGAATCAATCTTAAAAGACAGGTGAAACAAATTCATGTACCTGGCCTGTGATTCTCTTTCTCTCTCTTTTTTTTGGAGTTTTACAAGAGAAACTTCTGGAATTGAGTTTTATTTTCAAATATCAAATATTTTTATATTTCTATGTAGTGTATTCATCTTGCTATAAGCCTGAAAATTTCCTCTGGATTTTATAGGAAAAAAACGAACAATTTTTCTGTCTTGAAGCAGTCAATTATTTGTATTATGGTATTGATTTTTACAAGTCTTCTTTGCTCATATCACATTTTGTTACTCAACCTTAAGAAAGTTAATGGGACCAAAAAAGCATAATGACACGCTAATTCATTTATTTAATCACCTACCCAATTTCTCAGAAAAAATCAAAACATCAGAGGTTACCGTACAATTAAATATATATAGTCTCTAACAGAAACATTATAATGATGATAATGCACTTAACAATTTAATAAAATCTTCATTTATAGTATATGGTATTGCTTCTTGAAAGCTATATAACTCAACATATAAAACTTGCTTTGTTATGGTGTGATAAAATTACCTAGGATACTATTTCTAGATTTCTTTGTTACTGTGATTATATAAAATTCCTTTTACTAAGGCACCCATCAGAGGCCTCAGTTTACAAAAGTTCATAAAAATTTCCCCCATATAGTACCAGTCTAAATCCTAAATAAGTTTTAATTGAGTTTTTAGAAATGAAAATTTTCATCACCAGAGATCTTGTTGCAAGCAAGCTGAAAGAATTAGCTTCAATGGGCTGAGAAAAACAGCATCCTTTAGAGAGTCTCTCCAATGTAGCGGTTCTCTTTACTAAGCGTTAGTACATTTTCTCTCCCAGATCACAGAATATTTTAGATAATTTAGCCTTTTCATTTCTGATAGTCTTTGAAGGATTATCTTGTCTTCTTTATAGTAATTGTCACAGCTTTTCTTACTAGACAAATAGAATGATTTCTAGAGTTGTCTTTAGGGCACACGAAGTACCTCATGTTATATAGGTGCAGCATTAGGATGCTCTGCTATTTGCTGTGTGTAGAGATGTGCTTTGTTTCACAGCCCAGAAATAAAATGAGCAATGATTTTAGATTCTGCCCCTACAAAAGCACTGGCAGACTGTGCAGCATCCTCTTACTATTTTAACATTTGGTCTTCATTTTTTAGAGGCAGTTGATATGTTTACATCCTGGGTCCTCTGACTTATCTTAGCCAATGGGAAGGTTAAAGATTAAAAAGCCAGACGGTTCTAGCAAAGTTTTAGAAGTATAAACTGGAATTAACTCCTTGTGGTCTTGCATGAATATAATGAGTGGGGCAGTTCGTTGGTTTTGTGTCCACACGGTGTTGTCTCAAAGATGTCCAGTAATGCTTTAGTTTTTGTGAGTTCATTATGTTTCAGGATATATATATATATATATATATGATGGTCACTCAAAGGCAAGGCTTCAGGCCTATTTCAGAAGTGAGAATGATGGTGAAATTAAGTCTAGGTCATTCAGGCAAATTGAGTTCTTATCTGGACTAAGCTTTCCCAGACAAATGACTGGAAGTCCCCTCCATATTTGCACAAATTAAATTCCTAATCTCTTGGTTTTTAAAAGACTATGTCTTAACAGCTGTAGGGGTTTTCTAACTCAGTTCTCTTGAATTCATTTTCTTTGTTTACTGTGTCTTATGCTATTAGTCTCTGAACACCTTACACACACTATTTGAAATTCAGATAAAGATTTGAGAGTGGCTTAAAAACAGCAGAATCTTATTAGTGCTGTTTATCCCTTGGGCCAATAGTAAGAATGGAAAATTCTTATGTTCTGCCCTAAACTGTGTCCTGATTGGGGTTAGATTCATGGGAAGCAATTTTAGGGACACAGGATAGGCCTGTAATTGAAAATAAAATGTCTCCATTTTGTTTGAGTTGGCTTGGTGCCCTTAACAACCCTCTTTTTACTCATAGCCTGAATTGCTGGCAAATATGGGCAGTGATTTACCCCCAGGGGCTCTGAGAATCTCTCCCTTCTAATGCTGTGAACCCTCTCATTCTGTCAGCATTTACTGAATATTTACCACATGCTAGTTTTTGTGGGAAGTACTTTTTGTCCTCTATCCAATCCTCCAATTCAGTGAAATGTGAGTACTTTTAATATCATTACCATTATCACATCATCCATCATCATCATCATCCCTATTTTATAGATGAGAAAAGTGAGCATTAAGGAGATAAAGAAATTTATTCAGTCACATGGCTAGTAAGTGGTAGAGCTGGAGTCCAAACCATAGATTTTCTAATTCCATAATTCAACTTCTGCATCTCTACAGAGAAACAGAACCAACAGGATGTGTGTGTGTGTGTTGAGATTTATTATAAAGGAATTGGCTCATGTGACCATGAGGGCTGGCAAGTAGGCAGGCTGCAGGCTGAACATCTATAAAGGTGATGTTGAAGTCCTTCATCTGAATTTCCTAGGGGAAGTTAGCTGGCGAAATTCCAGCAAAAGCCAGGATTGGCTTTGAGGGAGAAATTCTTATCCCTGAAACCCTCGGTTCTGGCTTTTGAGACCTATAACTAATTGGATGAGAAGGTTATGCACACTGCTGAGAGCGGACTCCTTTGTTGATTATAGATACAATCAACTGACTGTAGAGGCATCCCATCCAGGAAATACTTTCACAATAACAAGTAGGCCAGTGTTTGACAACTGGACACCATAACCTAGCCAAGTTGATGTGTGAAATTAACTATCACGGCCCCTATGCTGATTTACAAATCCTAGAACTTTCACCATGTTGTCCTGTTTCTTGATTCTGCTTCTGTGCTTAGAATATTATGATGGACAGCTTTTGTGGTTTGTGTGCCTACCTTTCAATTTTGAGTTTAGCTATGGAGCTATTTCTTAGATTAGTAGTTTTCAGACTGGGGTTTTTGTATGCCTGGGGGTGCATGGAGTCTTTCCGGGGATTTTGCATGCAGAGATAACTGAAGTATGTTCAGTTCCATACTTATTCTATCCTGAAATTGGTTGTGAGCTCACCTGTGGCTGGCTGGGTCTTCCTTCCTACTTCCCCTTTCATAGCGCTTTTCTCCTATGAAAGAAACAGCATGAATCTTACAAAAGCTGATTGCCTCAGGGAGTAAAAACCTCTGGTGCACCCAATTAAGGAACCATTTAAGAATCCTTAGCTCCTGAGTGAGAGAAAATAGCAAAAACAAGAGAGCTTTGGTCAGAATCATACATGGGACAAAGCTGGAGACTTGGTCTTGATTGGTGTGTGTGTTTGATGGGGGTGGGTGGGGTTGGGGATAGTCATGGGGAGGCAGATCATCACATTTTTTTGAATTGAAAATAGAAGTCAGGTTTTTCTGAAAGAAAGTAAGTTTGATTTGGTTGATTGATTTGACAGTAAGGACAGACTTAGCAATTAGATCATTTGGTGGGCATTCTTCATTAAGCAAATGAATGAAATCTGTAATTCCCAGGGTAGTAACAATGTATTTAAAACATATTTATACTATACTGGGGATTATATATTTTGCCTCCATTAAATCATTAAATTTATGATAAAATTTTAAATTGTCAAATTAAAATTGAGAATGTCAGTAGAGTACAAAATTTTTCAAAATTCTTTTAGGAGATACACAAGCCAAAAAAAAAAAAAAAAAGGAAGAACATTGTCTTATGGTCTTAGACCACTGTGTTCATCTAACCTATCCCCACACCAGCCTAACTCCCTTGCCTAGGAATGCCAAGAACCCCTGCTTATCTGGGAAAGTTAGGGCATATCTCTTCCAAATGTTTATTTTCTTCTTTCTTCCAAACTTTTTATTTTAAAATAATTTCAAAGTTAACTTGATGGTTGCGAAAATAATACAAAACCCATACAGAGAATTCCAACATGCACCCCTCCCTCCACCAGATACCCTTTTCCACCAATTTTAATATTTTGCCACATTAACTTTATCATTATCTGTCTCTCCATCTATCAATCTGTCTATCCATTCTTCTATCTGTTTTGTAAACATTTGAGGGTAGGTTGTATACATCATACTCCCTGAGCATTTAAATACTTCTATGTACATTTTCTAAGAACAAGGATATTCACTTATGTAACCATCTTAAGTACAGTCACCAAGTTCAAGAATTTTAATATTGATGTAAAGCTTATAGTCTATGTTGCAGTTTTTACATATGTCCCAGTAATGTCCTTTGAGTCTTTTCTCCTCCATTATTAGATCCAGTCCAGGATCATGGATTGCATTTAACTGTTGTCTCTTTAGTTGCTCGTTTTTTTTTTTTTAATTGTGGAAACATACACACTACCTAAACTTTCCCAGCTCAGCCTCCCCCAGCCTGCCATTCAGTGGGATCAAGCACATTCACAGTGTTGTGCTGCCCGTGCCAACATCCACTACCAGAACGTTCCCATCACCTCAAACAGAAACCCTGTTCTTTGAAACCCCTTGGTTTCCCTTTCCCTGTCCCTAACTTGTACTCTACTTTCTATGTGAGCATACATATTCTATTTCATATAAGTGGAATCATACTATATCTGTCCCTTTGTGTCTGATTTATTTTACTCAATACATAATGCATGTAGTGGCCTATATCAGAACTTCCTTCCTTGTAAAACTGAGTAATATTCCGTTATATGTACATACCACAGTTTATTTATCCAGTCATTCACTGATGGTTTTGGCATGCTTATGGTCTTACTGGGCCATATGGTAATTCCCTGTTTAACTCTTTGAGGAACTGCCAAATGTTTTCCACAGTGACTGCACCATTTTACGTTCCAGCCATCAGTGTATGAGGTTCCTGTTTCTCTGCATCCTCGTCAGCACTTACTCCTTTCTTAATGTTACTTGTATAGTGGCTCTATAGAAGACTGTCACCAGTTGAGGGTTTATGTCCTAGAGCCTCCTAAATAGATTCAGATTCAAAACTGATATTAATGTCTATCTATGTTTCAAGTTCTATTAGTGAGGTTAATGAATATTGTACTTGTAGGAGATAGAGAAATGTACAAGTTGAGGATCAAACTCAAGAGAGATTAACATTTATTACAATTTTATTCCTTGAGGAAACCAGTAGAACTGATTGGCAAGAGGATATTGCGCAAAACTTCTTAAGTGTAGGTGAACCAAAGGGTTACTTAATGAAAGAAGTAAGAGAGTAAAAAACCAAAAATAACCACAGGAATATACAAACCCAAAGCAAATAGAACTACTATGAGTTTTTTGTTTTTGTTTTTTTCATTTAAATAGGAAATTTTAAACACAGTAGAGCTGTAATGTCTGAAGCTGGGTGCCAGGAGCACTTTATATGGGAAGTTGGAAGCAAGAATCCTGGATGGTAGAGAAGATAGCCTGAGGGTAGGTGAAGCCAGTATATACTATCTACACACTGCTTCAGCTCCCAAGAGGTGAGGAGTACAACCAATATTTGCCTTAATGGTTCTGCTTCATAATGGATGGTAACATTTACTAATTTTAAAACTGTAACCCTGTGGCCTAGTTCAATACCCACTTCAAAAGTGTGCATTTGTGTGTGTGTGTGTGAGTTTGACTTTACCTCCATTGGTCTACAGTTCTATATTAATAAATAAATTTCTTTATTGTAAGAATGTCTTTTCTTACTTTTTATATTACATCTTTTCCTCTTTTTAGTCCTTCTCACCAAAACTTATCCTTTAAATAGTTACTTAATGAAAAAATTTTCTCAAATGTCCTTTTTTTTTTGAGGTACTGAGGGCCGGGGATTGAACCCGGTACCTCGTGTGGGAAGCTGGTGCTCAACCACTGAGCCACATCAGCTCCCCTGAGCTGGTTTTTTCATTTGTTTTGCTTGTTGTTGTTGGTACTTTTTGCTTTGTTTTGTTTTTAGGCACCAGGAACCAAACCCCAGACCTCGCATGTGGGAAGCAGGTGCTCAACTGCTTGAGCCACATCTGCTCCCCCATTATTTTTGTACCTGTGTTCTAGCTCTAATGGACATTATCTCTTCCGTACCTGATGAAAAAGTATTTCATGGTCCTTCACAGTATGCCTCGAATAACACCTTTACTGCACTTCCATAGCACATATATATTGCAGCACTTATCATATTATATATTAATTGGTGGTATAGAAATTGGATTCCTCAACTAAGTCTGAAAGTCTTAAGGGTATATCTGTATTATCTGTGATTCTTCAGTGTTAGAGTGCCCAGTTCATGGTAGGCATTTTATGCCAGGGGACTGAATGAATGGATATAGGAACATCAAAAACACCAAAAAGAAAGAAGTAGGAAAACAAAGACAAATAATAGTATTAGGCAACATTTGTATTGTACTTATTATATGCCATAATAAGCTCTCTGTGTGTACTAACTCATGGAAGCCTCATAAGCACACCATAAATTCTCAGATTTTATTTAATAGACTAAAGACAAGTGATGGTGGCTTGGAAGTTCAGCTTTAATTAATTCACAAGTGAAAACACATATTTCAACAAATAAGTAAGCTTTATAGTGCCATCAGCCCATTCTGCGTGGCATTGTGGCATTGTAGGTAAGAGGGTGGGTTCTAAAGCCAGGCCATCTAGGATCAAATCCTGACTCTGACTCTAATTATCTACCCAAGACATTGGGCAAATGTGTCTTAATTTGTTCATCTGCAAAAAGGGATGATGATAAAATGTATCCTACAGAATTGTGTGGCTAATGAATGAGTTAATGTGTGTAACATGCTTAGGCAGTGCCTAGCAAAAGTAAACACCCCATGAACGTTAGCTGTTATTATTTCATAAATGACTAGATTAACATTTTTGCCTTATCACAATTAAATGTCATGAATGTTAGACTTCTATCTTGGTTTGCTTTGTGTATTTCTCTAGTTCAGGAGGGAAGGCTTTAGAGAGTACATTCTCTATGAGATTTAAAAGTTCCTTAGACTGTAAAATGTCACTGTTTTTAATTTAGGGGAAGTGAGAGGTCTTTTCTGTCCTTATTTTAGTGCCACTCTTGAGACACTAGAATGATTTCTCATTTCTTAGAGATTTGAAAGTTCCAGTGACATCAGAAAAGGAGTGACTAGGCCAATTTTTAAAATAAAGATTTCCCTCAATAAAGGAATGAAGTTCTAATACATGTGACAACATGGATGAACCTTGAAGATGTCATGTTTAGTGAAATAAGCCAGACACAAAAGGACAAATATTGTATGATCTCACAGATATAATAATTAGAATAAGCAAATAGCATAGATTCAAAGACTAGAATACAGGTTACCAGGGGACAAAGTGGGGGAAGGGAAAGGGGAGTTAGTTCTTAAATTGTACAGAGTTTCTATTTAGGGTGTTGGAAAAGTTTTGGTAATGGATGGTGGTGATGGTAGCACAACATTATGAACCTAACAGCACTGAATTACATATTTCAATGTGGCTAAAAGGGGAAACTTTAGATTGTATTATGTTATTAGGATAAAAGAAAACATAAAACTGTAATGCAAACAGAGAACCCTAATGTAAACCATGGACTATAGTTAATAATACAATTATAATAATGTTCTTTTGTTAATTGTAACTGTATTAGTCAGCCAAAGTGGTGCTAATGCAAAATACCAGAAATCTGTTGGTCTTTATAAAGGGTATTTATCTGGGGTAGAAGTCCAGTTACCAGGCCATAAAGCATAAGTTACTTCCCTCACCAAAGTGTATTGCCACGTGTTGGAGCAAGGTGGCTGCCGAGCCTGTGAGGGTTCAGGCTTCCTGGGTTCCTCTCTTCCCGGGGCTTGCTTGTCTCCAGGTTCCGCTCCTCTGCTATCTCCAGCTGTAGACTATGAGGCTCTCTGGCTTTGCCTCTCTCCACAAGCCCAGCTGTAGACTCTCAGGCAAACAGCTTGTTTCTCTTCCCTGGGCCTTCTCTCTTTCCTCACGACCGAGCTCCTCTGTGTGTTCACTTCCCAGGGCTCCAGCATTCAGTCTTAGCATCTGAACTCCAACTATTCCGACTCTGTCCTTTGCCATGTGTTTTATCTTTGAGACCCTGCCCACCAAGGGGCGGGGCTCAACACCCTACTGACGTGGCCCAGTCAAAGCCCTAATGGTAACTTAATCATGCCCAGATTAACAGATCAGTTTATAAGCAATATCTATTTTTGGAATTCATAACTATATCAAAACTGCCAAACTGCTACAGTAACCAATGGACCACACTAATGCAAGATATTAATATTGGGGGTATGGTTATGGGAACTGTATGTTCTGCATGATTTTTCTGTAAATCTACAATTTCTTTAATTAAAAAATAATTTTAAAAAGAAATATATCAGTGACAGAGTATTAGAAAAAGACAACTAAGAAACTGAATAAAGTACATGAATACATAAAAATAACAAAAAGATCATTAGCAGCAAGTAATTTCAGCTGGATGGTTTTAAATTAGTCTTTGTTTGCTCATCAGTATAATGGCCATGATAGTACTTTCTCACAGGGTTGTGAGGGTGAAATGAAATAATTTTGAGTCACTGTAATTGCAAATTCTGCAACAGAACTCTGAATTTGCCCTATAGGTGAAGCTATCCTTGAAACAAAGGTATTTTGGTAGTTTGATAAACTTCCATAAATGAGGTCTAAGATATAGCCACTTCAGAGTACATTTAATGTCCCATGATTATCCTTTAGAAATCTTCCAGTGAGCCTCCTGGTTGGCTCTTTCAAAGTCTTTGAAAAAACAAAACAAAGAGCTCCTCATATATCTGGGATATGCATATGTGCCTGAATGGCAGGCCAGGCAGTGAGACACAAAACCGATTATGGCTTACCTATAATTTGCAGCTGCATAATAGAATCAGATTTGGAAGACAGTGTTTCTCCCCTTGAACAGGTGTGCATGATTCCCAGAGGCCTTCAACCAAGTAGCAGGTATATATCATCTTACAGCACATGGCACTGAGGAGATTGTTCTACTCAGGAAGGGGTTTCTTCCTTTTTTAGGAATATTCAAAGGAAGGGGTATATCAGAACATTCAGAATGATGGTCACAGATCAGAGAGCTCCGATCCTGTAAATATGAAAGGGATTTTGTAAACTTTTAACTTTCTGTGAAAGGTCATGATGCTGCTGCAGGTTGTTTAAATTACCCTTCTCTACTTGTATGTACTAGTCAAACAGGAAGGCTTTCCTTTTAGTCACAGCAAAGTCAATGCTTGAAACTTCACCTTAAATACATTTGTACACTTATTTTAATATATTTTTTCATACCCCCCAATTTTTTTTAAATAGCCATGCACACATAGAGTGAGGGAGAAAGTACCTACATCACTGGTTTCTCTTTGGAAAGAGTTATAAATTTGACTTTTTAATTTGCTTTTTTTAAACTTTTATTTTTAATGTACTTTTTTATTACAGAAGTTGTAGGTTTATAGAAAAATCATGCATAAAATATGGAATTTCCATATACCCTCCATCACACACACAGTTTTCCTTATTAATACTTTGCATTACTGTGATACCTTTGTTATCATTGGTGAAATAATTTTATGATAATTTTACTATTAACTGTAGTCTTTAGCTTATGGTAAGGTTCCTTGTTTGTGTTGTATAGTTGTATGGGTTATTAAAAACTTTAATTTTGGTAACATATACAACCTACAATTTCCCCTTTAACCATATTCAAATATTTAATTCAGTGGTGTTAATTACATCCACAGTGCTGTACTACCTACAGGTAATGTACCACTGTCCATTACCAGAACATTTCCATCATCCACAACAGAAATCCTGTACCAGTTATGCATTAACTCTCCATTCCCAACCCTTACTTTTTCCAACTCTACAAATTTGCTTATTCTAATTACATCAGTCAGTGAGATTATACAATTTTTGTTCTTTTTTTGTCTGGCTTATTTCACTCAATGTGATGTCTTTACAGTTCATCCATGTTTTTGCATTTATTAGAACTTAATTCCTTTTCACAGCTGAATAATTTCCATTGCATGGATATTTTGTTTATCCATTTTGGCAGTAGTGAATAATGCCACAGTGAACATCAGTGTGTAAATAGCTGTTCGAGAACCTACTTTCAGTCCTTTTGGAAGTGTGATTTCCAGGTCAAATGATAATTTCTGGGGAACCACCAAACTTTATCACAGTGGCTGCACCGTTTTATATTCCTACTGACAATGAAAGAGTATGCTATTTCTCTACATCCTTTCCAACACTTGTTATTTTTTGGTTTGAATAGTAGCCATTCTAGTGAGTGTGGAATGATAGCTCTTGGTTTTGATTTGCATTCCCCTAATGGCTAATGATGTTGAGCATACTTTTATGTGCTTTTTGGCCCTTTGTATAAATTCCTTTAAAAAATGTGTATTCAAGTCTTTTGCCCATTTTTAATTGGGTTGTTTGTCTTTTTGTTGTTGAGCATTAGGATTTCTTTAAATATTCTGGATATTAAACCATAATTGGATATATGGTGTATTAGTCAGCCAAAGGGGTGCTAATGTGAAATACCAAAAATGGGTTGGTCTTTATAAAGGGTATTTATTTGGGGTAGAAGTCCACAGAGACCAGGCCATAAAGCGTTAAGTTTCTTCTCTCACCACAGTCTATTGCCACGTGTTAGAGCAAGACAGCTGCTGGCGTTTGCCAGGGTTCAGGCTTCTGGGGTTCCTCTCTTCCCGAGGCTGCGTTTCTCTCCGGGCTTAGCTCCTGTTTCCTCCACAAGGTCAGCTGTAGATGATCAGGCAAACGGCTTGCTTCTCTTCTCCTGGGGCCTTCTTTCCAACATCAAAACTTCTTCTCAAAAGACTGCTTCAACTGTCCTTTGCCTTGCCTTTTATATTCAATTCCCCACCCACCAAGGGGTGGGGCTCAATGCCCTAATCCTAACCTAATCATGCCCAGATTAACAGATCAGTTTACAAGCATGATTCAATTATATTTTTGGAATTCATAATTACCTCAAACTGCCACATATGGCTTCCAAATATTTTCTCCCATTCTGTATGTTGATTTTTACTTTCATGATGAAGTCCTTTGAGGCACAGAGGTTTTGATGTTTATGTATTCCCATTTATCTATATATTTTTTTGTTGCTCATGCTTTTGGTGTAAAATCTAGGTCCTGAAGATGCTTCCCTATGTTTTCTTCTGGGAGTTTTATAGTTTTGGTTCTTATATTTAGGTCTTTGATCCATTTTGCATTAATTTTTGTATATGTGTAAGGTCGGGGGTCCACCTTCTTTCTTTTGCATATGGATATCCAGTTTCCCCAGCACCATTTGTTGAAGAGACTCTTCTTTCCCATATGAGTGGACTTGGCAGCCTTGTCAAAAATCACTTGGCCATAGACGTGAGGGTTAATTTCTGAACTCTCAATTAGATTCCATTGTCCTATACCATTGTGCTGGTACCATGCTGTCTTGATTACTGTAGCTTTGTAATAAGTTTTACAGCTTATTACAAAAAATTGGAAGTGTGCATTCTCCAATTTTGTTCTTTTTCAAGATGTTTTGGCTTTTCAGGGACCCTCACCCTTCCATATAAATTTGATGATTGACTTTTCCAATTCTTCAAAGAACGCTGTTGGAATTTTGATTGGGATTGTGTTGAATCTGTAAATCGCTTTGGGTAAAATTGACATCTTAATAATAATTAGTCTTCCAATTCATGAAAATAGGAAATAGTATATTTGGCAAATGTGATTCTTATGACCAGGCATTATGAGAAATGCTGAGTAGACCTTTATTTTCCATGGTTATTGGTCAGATAAGTTCTATAAAGCTTCTGTTATCTACCTCTTGGAGATTCCATGAACATTTGCTCATTAAAGGATATGTAAAACTTTCCCCAAAGAAAGCTGTTTTAACTATAACCTAGCATTTCCCAACTTGAACAAAGAACACTTTTTTGAGGTATATCATTTAATTTCTCATACTATACTACTATTCCTCAAAACATAGTTTGGTACATACTGATTTAGATACATGTTTCACAACTTTCATTCCATGGGAAACTTTTGCCATTCTGAAAATTTTACCTCTAAAATGTCTTACTAGACATAGTGATTTAAAGCCTGAGTCAACATATTCAGACTTTAACTGTCATTAATGCCCTGTGCAAAAGTATTCTTTTGTTGTCTGTATTCACAATCTAGCCTACTCATCTACTTATCACTTAAGAGTGGAAGCTGTTCACTTTTGGTGACTTTTCTAGGTTATTTAAATTATTTTAGTCATAAATTTATAGACTTATTCACCGTAGTCTTCCGATACTAATGAAACATAAGGATATTTTTCATATGTAATGGGAAAATTTACAAAGATCTTTGTTTCTTGTGATTGTACAAATAACATGAGTCAGTTATTTTAAAAAAAGATATACGACTGGGAGAAATGAAGCACAGCTTGGTGTTTGCAAGGCAGAAAATGCTAGGTGTTTTTTAGAGTGGTACTAGTGGCTATTTACATTTGAAGTAATTTAAATTAAATAAAATAAAAAATTCAGTACTTAAATTGAGTCACATTGTATTTCAAGTGTTCAAATAGCCACAGGTGCCTAGTGGCTTCCGTATTGGACAGTGTAAATAAGGAACATTTTATCATTGGAGAAAGTTTTATTGGACACACTGGTCTAGAGGTATAAAACATTATTCTGGTTTATTATGTGGTCTATCTGAGGTAAGTATACCAAAACTGCAGTGTGTCATTTGTGGAAATGATTTGCTAGAAAAATTTTCTTTACTTCTGAAGATAAGTACTTAAAATTAGAAAGGAAACCCATCCAAAACAACAACAACAGCAACAATATAGTCTTGGGGAGGCGGCTGTGGCTCAATCAGTAGGGCTCCCGTTTACCATATGGGAGGCCCCGGGTTCGGTTCCCGGGGCCTCCTGGTGGGGGCAGGCCCGCCTGCACGGCGTGGTTGGCTGGCCCAGCGAGCACAAGCAGCAAGGGGGGGATAAATGAGTAAATAAATAAAATCTTAAAAAAAAAAAAAATA
>JAKSZT010026446.1:15335531-15430499 GCA_026826555.1 Tolypeutes matacus | reverse complement strand
TAAAAAAAAAAAAAAAAAAAAAAAAATATATATATATATATATATATATATATAGTCTTGGAAAAACTCAAACACCCACGCAAAAGTGTATTTATAAGCAAATCAATTAAAAACCTTTTAATTGAGCTATAATATATATAAAGTAAAGAGCATATATCGTAACTTATGGGTAGATGAATTTTTACAAACTGACCACCCAGTGTCACCAGCACCCCAGGTGCTGCCTTCCTAATTTTAACTGTCCCTCAGAATGCATTGAAAGTATTTTAAACCTTCCTTATCTATTAATGAATGCATTTTTTGCTTCTAAATATTAATTTTGAGACACATCACATAAATGTTCTTCAATTTGTGAAATAAAAATTGAATTTTGAAGTAATTCGAAGATTGGATTTAAGTTGTGTCTCCAAGCCACTATAGTTTACTGTCTTCAATTTGTGAAATAAAATAGACATCTGTAAAGAATATTTTTGATTTTCACATAGTAGAATAATTATGAAATTTAGCTTTTTAGTTTTTAATTATCTTTCATCAGACATACATATAATAAGCCACAGAAGCATTATTTTTGAACACTTGGAAATGCTGATAACAAAAAATTGCCAACCAAGAATTCTGTATCTGGCAAAACTGACTTTCAGAATGAGGGAAGAGATTAAGACATTCCCAGATAAACAAAAACTAAGGGACTTTGTAACCATTAGACCAGCTCCACAAGAAATGCTTAAGGGAATTCAGCAGGTTGAATGGGAAGGACGATAGACAATAGGTCAAAGCTGCATGAAGAATTTAACATATCTAGTGAAGGTAATGACATGGATAAATATAAATGCCAGTACTGTTGTATTTTTGGTTTGTAACCCCCCCCCTACTTTTTTTTTTTTTGAGGTATTGGTGCTGGGGGGATTGAACCTGGGACCTCACATGTGGGAAGCCGCTGCTCAACCAGTGAGCTGCACTGACTCCCCTAACTCCACATATTATTTCCTATAGGATCTAAAAAGCAAATGATAAATCAGTGGTTTTGGACTAATAATGTATAAATATATAATTTATAACTGGAACTGTCTAAAGATGGGAATATGCAGGAGTATGGAACATAAGTATACTATTGAGGTTAAGTTGGTATCAAGGAAAATGAGATTGTTACAGATTTAAGTTGTTAAATTTAAGCCCTTTGGTAACTATAAAGAAAATATCAGGAAATATGCAAGCTCATAGAGACAGAAACTACAGTTTCTGTTGCTAGCGGCAGAGGGTTGGGAGAATGGAGGGTTAATGCACAATGGATACAGGATATCTGTTTGAGGAGATGGGAAAGTTCTAGAAATGGAAAGTGGTGAATTTACTGTAATGTGAATGTGACTAATCCCACTCAATGGTGTGCTTGGCAGTGGTTGAGATGGGTAAGTTTGTTAAATATATGTTCCACCAATTAAAAAATAGAGAGACAATAACAGTTAAATGCAATGTATGATCCTGGAAGGGATCTAGCAAGGGAGGAGAAAAGGCTCAGATGGACATTATTGGGACATATGAAAAAATTGAAATACAAACTATAAGCTTTACATCAATTTTAAATTTCTTGAACTTGATAACTGCACTTAAGATGGTAGCATAATTAATCGAATAGCTTTGTTCTTAAGAAACGTGCTTGGCAGTATTAAGTGTTCAAGGAGTATGATGCATACAACCTACACTCACTTGTTCAGAAAATGGATTGATAAATAGACACACAGATGAATGGATGGATAGATAGAATGACATGGCAAATGTGGCAAAATGTTAAAATTGGTCTATCCATATCTAGGGGAGAGAGCAGGGGTATGTCAGAGTTCTCTTTATAGGATTTGTATAATTTTTTTTAACTGTTCTGTAACTCTGAAAGTATTTCAAAGTAAAAAAGTTAAAAAAAATAAAATAAAATTACTTTTACGCAGCCCCCCCCCAAAAAAAAAAAAAAAAAGTATCTTTTCCAGTTGTAAAGCAAAGTTTTGGGCTTTTATGACGAATAGTACCAAAGCATGGGAATTGGTTGGTTTCAAGACTTTTTGTTTTGTGTATCTACAATATTTAACCTCTGAGAATAGGAAAGTTAGTAGGAAAATAATAATTACATGAATATATTTAATTACAGTAATTTATTTTATAGGTATTTCATGTAACACTTTAGATATTTTTTTGTGCATATATGGGCTAATAAATACGTAAATGTTTTATCCTCATCGAAGAATTTAATATATAGATGTATACCTATATAATATTAAAGAGATGCAGCAGAGAATTTTGCTAGCTATTGTAGAATAGTTGCTTTCAGATTTATTTAGAATGGAATTTACAAAATATATTTACATCCTGACTTGGTAAAAACGTCCATATATTTAAAACTGAAACCAATAAATAATATCTTACTGTATGTGGCCCAGTATATGTTTTATTCCATTTATTTCTAATCCATTGTTTAGCCCACTTAAAAAAAATGTTGATGATGCTCTACAAAATAGATTTTACAATTCACTGATGGGTGGCAGCTGACTATATGAAAACCCTGTTCTAGACTGATCTCCAAGACCGAGCTCAGAGTTGGGTAGTTGCTAGTAGATGGGCCTTGCTTCCTCCATCTGCTTGGAGAGCTGATACTGTAGGTGTTCCTTCATCCAGTCATAGGTTTGCCTCTGTTAGTCAAGTCATGAACTCCCATCCCTTTAGGTCCTCTGACCATCACTTCCCATTGCTTCCTAAGTCGTGTCTGTTTCAGGCCTTGACAGTGGAGTGAGGTTCACCAGCTGCCTGTGGCTAGGTGTTGATTGTGATCCCAGGACAGGGCCATAAGAAACTTCTTCCATTTTTTTTCCCCACATTTGAAAAATTGAAATAAAATTCACATAACATTAAATTAATAATTTTAGCCATTTAAAGTGTACAATACAGTGGTTCTTATTATTTTAACAATTTTGTGCAACCATCACCATTGTCATTTCTATCACCTCATAAAGAAACTCTGTATCTCCCAGTTCTCATCTCCCCCCACCTTCTGATAACTACTTATCTACTTTCTGTCTATATGGATTTGACTGCTCTGGACATTTTATCTGAATGGAATCATACAATATAGTCTTTTGTGACTGGCTTCTTTCACTTAGCACTGTGTTTTCAAGATTTATCCTTGTTGTAGCATGAATCAGTACTGCATTCTTTTTTATGGTTGAATATTCCCTTGTATAGACTACCTTTTGTTTATCCACTCATCTGTTGATGGACACGAATCGTTTCCACTTTTTGGCAATTATGAATAGTGCTGTTCTGAACATTTGTGTACAAATATTTGAGTGTCTGTTTTCATTTTTGGGGGGGAGGGTAATATATATAGGTATGGAATTGCTGGGTCATTTAGTAATTGTATGTTTAACTGTTTGAAGAACCACCAAACTTTTCCATAGGGGCTGCACCATTTTATTTTCTTACCAGCAATGTATGAGGGTTTCAGTTTGCCCATATCCTTGCCAACACTTACTGTCTTTTTTTTTTAAAACGATAAGACATCTTATTGGGTATAAAGTGGTCTCTCTCTCTCTCGCTTTTTTTTTTTTCTCTAAGGAGGTACCAGGGATTGAACCCGGGACTTTGTACATGCAAGGCAGGCCTCAGCCACAGAACTAAACCTGCTTCACCTCATTTGGTTTTGATTTGCATTTCCTTAATGTCTAGTGCTGCTGAGTCTCTTTTCATGTACTCATAACCATTTATATATCTTCTTTGGAGAAATGTCTATTCAAGTCCTTTGCCAATTTAAAAAATGAGTTGTTTCTTAATTGTTGAGTTGTAGCAACAATTGAGTGCTACAATTGAGTGTTGTAGCAACAACTGAGTGCTAGACACTAGACCCCTTGTCAGATAAAGGATTTGAAAGTATTCTCTCCAATTCTGTGATTGTCTTTTCACTCTCCAAAGCATGCCCTTTGATGTACAAAAGTTTTTAATTTTGGTGAAGTCCAATTTATTATTTTTTCTTTTGTTGCTTGTGCTTCAATATAGGGGCTGTTGCCTGATCCATTATCATGAAATCTTGAAGATTTACACCTACATATCCTTCTAAGAATCTTATAAATTTATCTCTTGCATTTAGGTCTTTGATTCATTTTGAGTTTATTTCTGTAAATGGTGTGAGGTAAGAGTCCCCATTCATTATTTTGCCTGTAGATAAACAGTTATTCCATTACTATTTTTTGAAGACTCTTCTTTTCCCATTCCACCATTTTTGAGATCTACAGTGTTGTATGCAAGAAGAATGAGAATTATTTTTAGATTCACTCATTGATTCAGTAACAGTGGATCCAGTAATCTTTTCTTCTTTTTAAACAACTTTATTGAAGTATAATTTAGTACCATAAATTCACTGATTTTATTCAGTGATTTTGAGAGAAGAGAGAGGGCGAAGAGACACTAAGGAATATTTTGATGGATAACGAAGACCATAATTGTAGGTGCACTTTTGAGTATTTGAGGATATTAAACATATTTATTCTGTTCTAAAAAATATTGTATATCATTTGCCTCCTGGGAATTTCAAGTTGAAGACATAGTACAGGGCTTCTAGGATGATATAAAAAGGACAGTACAGGGAATCTCTTGAGTTGTTGCCTGTCCCAGGGAAGTAATTTCTTGGGGCTTTAGTTAAGTATATTTTCCAGTCTTGCTCCAGCGGTCTATAGTCATTCATACCTACACAGTGTTATGAAGTCTTCTTGAGGGCTGAAAATTCATTTATAGTGCATGGTGTTATAATAGAAATCTGATCATGTGAGATATATATATATGCAGGAAGAATGTTATAAATAAGAGACAATACTTCACTGACTAGATTTTATTTTCCTGTTGTTGACATCATTTATGTTTTGGCAGAGGGAAGTTGGATCTCTTATGGTAAAATTCTCTCTGAACCTTTGCCAGAATCAGTTTACTGTCTTTTCTAGTTTAAAAGGTTTTCTTTTTTCAAACTTAACGTTTTCCTCCTTTTTTGTGTAGCAGATGGGAAAGATCAATGAGCTTTGCTAGACAGTTACAGAGTTTTTTTTTTCTTTCTTTCTGTATTTGATCTTTGATCTTAAGAGAGTCTTTAACCTTGTAGTAATCTCCCAAGAGATTTGAGGAAATAATTTTGTGAAGCAAAATTATGGGGAATATGAATTCACATTTGGTGTTCTCAAAGCATTCCATCAAACATGGTTTTAAGAAATCATTGTCAGCTGTTATGTGTTTTTAATTAGGCTGAATTCTTAGTGTAGTTTATGTCTAAATGCATTATTGCAGTTTAGTTTTTTCTTTTTAAGATTTATTTATTTCTCTCCCTACCTTGTTGTTTTGTGCTTGCTGTCTGCTCTCTGTCTCCATTCGCTGTGTGTTCTTCTGTGTCTGCTTGTCTTCTCTTTAGGTGGCCCTGGGAACCAATCCTGGGACCTTTCAGAGTGGGAGAGAGGCGCTCAATCTCTTGCACCACCTCAGCTTCCTGGTCTGCTGTGTCTCTTGCTGTCTTGCCTCTGTGTCTTTTTTTGTTTTGTCATCTTGCTGCGCCAGCTCTCCACATGGGCCAGCTCTCTGCTTGGACCAGCCTGCTGCGCCAGGAGGTCCTGGGAATAGAACCCTGGACCTCCTATATGGTAGACTGGAGCCCAATTGCTTGAGCCACATCCGCTTCCCTGCAGTTTAGTCCATTGGAGAACTAGTGAGACTTTTTTTTTTTTTTAAGATTTATTTTATTTATTTATTTATCCCCCCTTTGCTGCTTGTGCTCGCTGTGGTCCATTTGCTGTGCATTTCTCTGTGTCTGCTTGTCTCCCTTTGTTGTGTCATCTTGCTGTGCCAGCTTACTGCACCGCGTGGGCCCTCAGCTCACTGCGCTGCGTGGGTGAGACTTTTCTTGATGATATAACAGCCGGAAAAAAAAATCACAATGGTGGACCCTCTAATTAATTAGGTTTTATGATTATATTGGAATATTTTAATTTGGAATTTGTAATGTTGCTTTTAAGTTATCTTTTCAATAAACTTTAAATTTGGTTTCACAGTGTTATCTTTTAACAAAAATGTAGGCATTAATGAAAATGAAGTTGTGGTGTGGAAAGACCATCATTTCTACCTTTAAAGGAACACGAAACGAAAAAAAGCTGGATAACTGCAAGTTGATGACTTTTTTGAAACCACCTGAGCCCTGCGGTTACAGGGCAACCCATTAGCTAGAAGGAGAGGCAGTTGTCTTCAGGGAGACCGCGAGCGCTTGCTTACGTGGGGCAGACCCAGCTGGGCGCTGGTAAGAGAAATTCAGCCAGAACAGATAACCAAATTGAAGGATGCTGCATGTGTGGAGTCTCTGGGGGCTGCAGGTACTGGGGCAGTTTGTGCCCACTTGCAGGCTTTTTCTCCACAAACTCTACCAGGTACTCACAAAAAGACAAGTGAGAAGGCATCATTAGGTGATGAAGGGTGGGGGTGGGGTGGGAAAAGCAGCAGCTGCTGTGGGTGGGGCATGAAACTGGCAAGACCCTTCTTCCCTATCTCTCCTACTGGATGCAAGCCTTACTCTATAGGGGCAGGGCAAAGAACAACAACAAAACAGAAACAAGCTTTCTACCCCTGGGAGCATGCTGGGCCCAGAGCCAGAGCCAGAGCCAGAGCCAGGGAAGGGGCAGGAACACAGAGAAGGCTGTATCCCTGGGAGCCAGGGGTAGGTGGCTGCCTGTGGCTGACGCTTAACTAAAATAATTGGAAAGCCCTCTTTCTGTCTCCTCTCACCTGGGTGGTAAGTCGAGTAACAAGTAACTGCTGGGAGAACGGCATGGATGTACAGACAGATCCTCCCTGAGGTACAGCACTAAGGGAAAAACCTAAAGCTGAGGGTATGGCAGACATTGAGAAAAACTCTGGCCCACCATCGCCTCTAAACACAAATTTTCACTGGAGGACTTTGAAGCCTGTGGTATGATTAAAAAAACTCACCCCAAAGGCATTTGCAGGCACATAAAGTATTGCCTTGGTCTCCACTCTCCTTTATGTGATGCCCAGCTTTCAACAAAAAATTAGGAGGCATACAAAAAGGCAAGAAAAAACCAACACATTGCCAAGAGACAAAGCAATCAACAGAGTCAGATACAGATGTGATATAGAGGTGTTGACAGGTCATTTAAAATAACTATGATTACTATGTTAAAAGTCCCAATGAAAAAGGTGAGCAGCATGCTATGATTATTTTTAGCAAAATGATAGAAACATACAAGAAGGAATTACACATAAATACCAGACGTGAAAAAAGTAGCAAAAATGAAAAATGCCTTTGAAGACCTCATCAGTAGATCTGACAGAGCAAGGAAGGAGTCAGTGAACTTGAGAATAGATCAAGAGAAATTACTGAAAAAACCAAAAGAGGAAAACTGAGAAAGAGAAATGAGTTGAGGGAGAAAACAAAAAACAACGGAGTATCCAAGAGCTATAGGAAAATATCAGCCAGTCTAATGTGTGTAATTTGGAAGACTGTAAACCACTTAAAAAAATTAAACTGTAAAGGCAAAACTATAGGAAGGGTAAACAGACCTGGAGTTTCCAGGGCTTAGGAATGGTAGGGGGTTGACTCTAAGGGGCAACATGAGGGGATTTTGGGGTTGATGGAGCTATCCTGTATCAGGACTCTAGTGATGGTTACATGATTATATGCATTTATTAGAACCCATAGAACTGTATTCTCTAAAGAGTGAATTTTACTCTATGTAAATAAAAAAATCAACAAACTGTTACTAATGTACTTAGCTTTATTACAAATGAAAAGCATACCTTGATCGAAGGGAATGGAGAAGAGAAAACTAGCCTAGTAACCTTGGAAAATGGTATTTTGACTGGATACTGTAAGGCTAAAGACAGAAAGAACTACACGTAATTACTGTACTCTAGGTAGTGAATTTGTTTCTCACAGAAACAAATCCATAAATTAGCAATTATGAAACTACTTTATATGTTTATAAGGTTGAAAAGGTCAGTAGATAATGCGATCCAGGTTTCTCACTGTCAGAGAAGAATTATAATTATGGAAGGATGACTGCTTAGTGGAGGTGAAGTTCAGCTGAAAGTACCAGTGTGAATTCAGGCTGAGCAGTTTAACTAGATATACAGATAGGTACTGAAGTAAACGTGTCAAAGGCAAGGAAGGACTGAAGAACTGTGACAGATGAGGGAGACTAAAGAGATGGGACACCTAAATGTGCTGGGGAATCCTGGACTGGATCTTTGGAACAGAACAA
This sequence comes from Tolypeutes matacus, assembly GCA_026826555.1. Taxonomy (NCBI): domain Eukaryota; kingdom Metazoa; phylum Chordata; class Mammalia; order Cingulata; family Chlamyphoridae; genus Tolypeutes; species Tolypeutes matacus. The sequence continues at coordinate 15,422,214 of JAKSZT010026446.1, read as the reverse complement.
GGACATTAGTGGAAAAATTTATTCAGGCAAAATTCAAATGAAGTCTATATTTCAGTTGTAGTACATCAATGTTTATTTCTTAGTTTTGATAATTATACTGTGGTTAAGTAAGATGTTAACATTAGGTGTAGCTGGGTGAAGGGTATATGGGAACTCTGTGTACTATTACTGCAACTTTTCTGTAAGCCAAAAATTATTTTGAAAGTTAACGGGAGAAATAAAACTAGTTTTTTACTGCTCACTGAGATAGGCTGTAAAAACAGTTTCTATCCCAGTTGCTGGAGCTTTAAATCTTTAAATTTTAGTTCACTCTATGAAGATTAGATTATTTTTTCAAAACCTTATTATTTTGTGTAGTTTTATTAAAACAAGGCAGAATGGTTTGTGAATAGGCTTTCTCCTGAAGTAATTTAGGGCTTTTACATTTTATCTTTCAAGTGGTGTGAAGGAAATCAGAACATTTAGCTTCTGGTTTAGAATTTTAAAAAAGTAGGCACCCACTTCCAACCCTTATTTTCATGATTGATTCATGAAATGTTGCATGACAGCTGTGTGCCAGGTATTGTGTTGGGATCCATGAACCCAAAGACTATTAAGTATTAAGTATTAACTTGCACTTATTTGGGGACTGTAGAAAAAAAACTGTAGTGGAGGAAGGCCCAGTGTCATGGACATTCCAATCAACGTGATTTCATTGAGCATGCTTTCTTTAATTTCTTCTGTGTGGCATTCGTCTATCATTTAGAATCTCAGCACTGTTACTCTTCCTTTTTTTTTTTTTCCTAACCCTTCTCTACTCAAGTCGTGTTGGAATGCTTAATACTTCCTGATGGCTTCACTAATGTAGAAAAGAGAGGTAGCTCTTTGACCTGGCTGTGCCTTATCTGGTATTGTAGTTACTCAGAATACCTTTTTGCTTCACATACCCAAGAAACTTTAGAATATAAATATAAGCCCTTCATTTATTCTCTCCCCCCACTTATTCTTAAAATACATATTTTAAAAATTCTCCTGCTTTGTTTTGTTTATTGCATGTTCTATTTATGAAATAAGAAAATGACTTATGAAACTTGTGGCCCCTTTTTGTAGAAAAAGGTTTATATTAACAAATTGCAATAATTTCAGATAATCAGCAGCTTTCACTGAAGCTTATCTATTGACTTTAGATATAGGACCCTGTGTTTGGACAAAATAAAGTATCAGTTTATCTTGCTTGGAATAGTTCTTATCATGTTAGTAAATAATTTTGGGTGATTGTAAGCAGTTTGGCAGTTTGATATAGTTATGAATTCCAAAAATAGATACTGGTTTATGCTTGCAAACAGGTCTGTTCATCTGGGTATGATTAAGTTATGATTAGGGCTTTGATTGGGCCACGTCAGTAGGGCATTGAGCCCCCCCTTGGTGGGTGGGGAATCAAAGATAAAAGACATGACAAAGACAGAGTTGGAGTTTTTTTTTCTTTTTTTTTTTAACGATTTGTTTTTATTTATTTACCCCCCCCCCCACTTGCTGCTTGTGCTCGCTGTGTCCATTTGCTTTGCATTTTTCTGTGTCTGCTTGTCTCCCTTTGTTGGGTCATCTTGCTGTGCCAGCTCACCGCGCCGCCCAGGCTGTCAGCTCACTTCACCGGCTTGCCTTCACTAGGGGGCCCTGGGTCCAATTCCTGGGGCCTCGTGCATGGTAAATGGGAGCCCAGCCAACTGAGCCACAGCTGCTTCCCGAGTTGGAGCTTTGATGTTGGAGTTCTGAAGCTGAGTTTTAATGCTGGAGCCCAGGGAAGTGAGCACACAGAGGAGCTTGGCCGTGAGGAAGGAGAGAAGGCCCTGGGAAAAGAGACAAGCTGTTTGCGTGACAGTTTGCAGCTGGCCTTGTGGAGAGAGGCAAAGCCTGGAGAGCCTCACAGTCTACAGCTGACCTTGTGGAGGAAACAGAGGTGCTGAGCCCGGAGAGAAACGCAGCCCTGGGAAGAGAGGAACCCCAGAAGCCTGAACCCTGGCAAACGCTGGCAGCTGTCTTGCTCTAACATGTGGCAATAGACTTTGGTGAAGGAAGAATCTTATGCTTTATGGCCTGGTAGCTGTAAGTTTCTACCCCAAGTAAATACCCTTTATTAAGACCAACCGATTATTGGTATTTTGCATCAGCACCCCGTTGGCTGACTAATAACAGTGATTATAATAATGCAAACAACAAAATGTACAAGAAAAGATTATGGAATGTATTGTAAAACTAATTTTTTTGGAAGAGGGTTGAGAATTTACACAGCTTGTTCTTGTAATCCCAGGACCTAAATAAATTAATCACTATTCACACCAAAGTTTCTAATTGGTTGTTTTCTGACTGTGAAGGCATATAGCAGCATATAGCAAGATCACTAAAGTAGAAGGCTGCTTTCAGAGCAGGAATATGACTTTGAAAATAGTCTGCCACCAGTAAGGCAGCCAAGACCAAGATAGTGAGTGAGTGCTCTCCTCAGTTCCTTTAGCTCAGTGAGCAAGTTAGTAAATCAAGGATGATAGAGCCGAGGAGGCTTTTACAGCTCACTTGTAATTATGCAGGCAAGTCAGATTCTTCCCACTCTCCATTCTTGATAGGTTCCATTTGTCTTTATGCCATTGCTATGCCATTGGCCTAATTTGATGTTAAATGTGAACCTTCTAGTTTTTAGTGTTTTGGTGTCAGAGTGGTTGCAATGAATTTTCGATTCCATCAATATTTATTAAATGCCTGCTATGTGACAGACTTTGTGCAATCCACTCTCATATACCTTATCTCGTTTGATCTTATTTAATTAAATGAGGTTTTGAAATGTAGCTGGAGCACAATTTTTTGTGGGCTAGATTGTTTTGAGAGAAGAGGTGTTTGAGAAATCAGAATTAGCATTAAAATTAGCATTTTAAGAGTTACTAGTGGGATTATGGAAGGTAGTGGAAGAATGGAATAAAATTGGAGTGGAGTAACATATAGGGAGACCTGTTAGACTGTGGAAGAAAAGATCGTATGTTTTGAAAGTCACCTCTAACACTAAATGTTAGAGACCACACTTTGGCCTATATACAGCCATAATGAGTTTACGTTTTAAGACGCAGTGCGCACCTGTAGAAATAAGTTACTTTATCATTAATGAAACTGGTGTGGGTTGAAACGCGTGCTGCAGTTACAGCACAGGGTATTTGTGGACTGGTAATGTCTTGTATTCTATTATATGAAACTTTTTCATTTATGGTTTAATTTGCAATGTGTTTGAGCTATTTTTGAGCATTGTTAGTCAGAGATTATGATTTTGTTTGCTTTCTGTCTCTTAGAAATATACTTTCAGGGTAGTAATTTTATTATGTAGTGAAGTATCACAGCATCTTGAAAAATAAGCCTGACCCAGTGAAGTGAAAATTTTCTTTTCAAGTGTACATGAGTAAGCTCATTGGAGAGAATTTCTTGCTGTTTCTTGACTCTATGCAGATTTTATAGTTAAGGTTTTTCATAAACTTTATTTCCTGGATGATCTCTCTTACTTGATGCCCTCTAAGTAACTTTTAAAAAAGCACCAAGTACTCCCATCTCCCCGCCTCCTCTAAAATCTTTTTATGAGAACAAGTAGAATGATTAACTTTCTAATTGATGTATAGTGGTATAGCTATCTAAAACACTTTCATTAAAGCAACTTAATTTTTTAAAGATAGCCAAGTTAAATATGTAATCATTCTCTAGAGTAATTAAAATGAAAGAATGGATATAATTAGAAATTGTGTCTGTCTTTTTATAGGGCATCATACAACTGATAGCCCTGCTATATACATGCAGTTGAAAATAAATGGTTCTGAAAGTTTCCTTGGAGAAAGTGCTAGAGAAGGTAGCATTTGCTGAGTTTGGCATAAGTTTTACATTACTCTGTGTCTCATCTGTAATTATGAAGTTAGGTTAAAAAAAAAAAAAAAAAAAGCCGTATATTGTATTGATTTCTTTAGAAGAAACTTCTACCCAAAATTCTGGCTATGTTCTTTGCTCCCAGAATATAACCAGAAATATGGATTTTCAGAAACTGATTCTCTTAATTCCAATAAGGAAAGGAAATTTTGAGTTTTTATGGCTCCTTTTATTATAAAATATTAATTCCTTTTTAAGGAAAGAACTGAGTAATGAGGTTTGAAGATTGAAGTTCAATAGCCTAGAGTGAGTTTGAACAGACAGTGGCAAAATTGGTGAGTAATTTATGTAGCAGATATACATAAATTTGCTTATGTTAGAAACGGGTCATGTAAAAGGTATGATCTCATTATCATACCTTCTTATAAAAATTTGTTGAGCAGTGTATTGACCAAAATTTTTTATTGGTTTCTTTTTATCAAAAAGCTAGCATTGTAATTAAAGGAACAGATAAATTTGCACAAAATAGCAAATTAGTTGTGCCTGTTAAATTTGAAAATCTTGTATGTGTTTGGAGCTTCTCTTTTTATTTCCCCTTAGGCCAAACATCCTTGAATTGTAGTGGTTACGTAGGACGGGGGAAGGATAGCTGGATTAAGAGGGGACTGCCAAAGGGTGTGGAGTTTTTATTTTTGGAGTAATGAAATTGTTCTAAAAATTTTTGTGGTGATAAATGCACAGCACTGTGATTATACAGAAAGCCATTGATTTTACACTTTGCATGGATTGTATGGTATGTGAATATATCTCAGTAAAACTGCTTAACATGACAAGAACCCCAAAAACCAACCAACCAGAAAAAAAAAAAAATCCTTGAATTGGATCCAGCCTATCCTGTGCAGATTCTATTTTCCTTTCTTTTTATCTGGTGAACTTCAACTCTGCGCAAGGGCGATCTTTTCTAAGCATCCTTTTCTGACCTCCCTCTGCGTCCCCCTTTCAACAACGCCACAGATAACCCCAGTCCTGGGGTCACGTTCCAGTTACTGCTCTTACTCCATCCTGCTGTGCAGTTTATGGAATCGGCTTGTCCCGCTTTTCCTAGTCTGCAGATTTTCCTTCTACCTATATGGCTGTGAGATCTTCTGCTCTTTCCTCTAAGGCTGATGTTCTTTGGGATACTTCTCTAGGCTCTTTTCCTTCCTTAAGTTTCAAGTCCTCGCTGAGAAATATCATTTATTCCATAGCTTCAACTGTCATCTGATCCTGATGACTTTAAACATTCCCAACCCAGATCTTTTTCTGTCTCCACATTCATATCTAGCTGGCTTCTGGACAGTTCCACTGAGAAAAGTCCTTAGGATGACCCACGAGCTCCTTAGGCCTCAGTGTCTTCAGATACTCCATTGTGGATAATTTTTGCTTCTCCATTCTGGCTATGTCATTTTTCTGCTTGAAAACTTTCAGTGCCTCTTCTTACCTTCTAAACACTCTGGCCCCAAGCTACATTTCTGTCTTCATGCCCTACTGTGACACACATAGCCTTTGCTCTAGCTCACCTAAAAGACTTGTTTTTCTACCCGTTTGCCCTGCTGCTGCCCACATCCCTGTTAACTTCTCTTGCTTCCATGACTGTCTCTTAAACAGATCTGCATCCCTTTTAGGTCCCAAACACTGCACCTGACACTGGTGGGCACGTTCTTGTTTGATTAAAGGGCTAAGGAGTGATATTTCGGCCAGTTATCACCCCTTATGGTTATCATTTATGTTAAGTTCTGGGCACATAGAAGGATTGATTTCTGGTCTAATTCTTAGCCTTTTTGTGGAGTCATACTCATGCTAGACTATATATGGGGAAGTAGTTGTGGAGTTTTAGATCTCTGCCTGATGGCACTTACCATATATTTTTTATTTTAAGATGTGCTCTCCCCCCTCCCCCACATTTTAACGTCTCTCACGTCAGGGTACATCTTCCAGTGATAGTTGGCAGTGTGACACTGTTTTCAGGAGTACCTTTCATAATGTGAACAATCCATAGCATCTTAGATTTGCTGAATTGTAGTAAATTATATTATGAAGTTACATCATGATTTCCATTCTCAGGGTGGGGTCACCCAAGGGTGTAATTGGTTGCAGTGCACATTGTGGTTTGTACTCAGCATTCTTTCAGCAGCATAACGTTGCAGATCGAATGGTATGGAGAGAAAGGAGCTGCAGCCTAGACACGGTGAAAAGGCAGCAGAGCATTAGCTGCTAAGAGTGCAGGCTCTGGACTGTGCTCCATGGCTTGAATGTCAGCTCTGCTCCTTACCAACTGTGGGGACAGTAACACAGCCTCGTTGTGCCTCAGTTTCCTCATATGTAAAATGGAGCCAACAACTGCCAGAGAGCTGTGGCAAGGAGTAAATGGGCTAATAAATGACAAATGGAAAGAGTAGTATCTGGCACATAGTGTTTGCTGCTGTTATTATTAACCAACTCTTCCTTGGGTCTTTCTTTTATTGTTTATGCAAGTTTGACTTGGATTTTCTATTATTTGCAACTTAAAAATGCCCTAACTGGTATATTTGTTAACTCAAAATACTGAGACTACTTTGAATTTAGCTTAAAAATAAATATTTAGTAAATAGTTTGACTTCTTCCCACTGCATACACAGTAAGATAAAGGAATTCTAAAGATGTGAGAATTGTTATTTTACGGACTAATTTTATCTAGGAATGGACAAACTAATCCTTGGGATTTTAGGAGAACAAGGTGAACTATTTTCTCCTCTGCCTCATTTTAACAAATAAGCATTAATAATGATAGTGGCATTTAGCACCTACATTGTAAAGAGGTTTAGTTTTTAAAATTTTTTCTTATATCTGAAAGGTTCATTGAGGAGAAAAGCAGGTACTTTCACGTATTTCCTGTGTAATGCTGGTGTACCCATTTCCATCAATTTGGAATCTCTTTATAATATGTTAAGGATTTAAGAATCTCTTAATCTTTCAAATATATCTCTAAATTTTAACTCCTTGAAGGAAGAAACTCTTTTACTTTTTTTTTTTCCTTAGCTACACTGTGTTGGAATAATGTTCAACACCTTAGGTGTGCTAAAGGTAACACTCAGCAAAAATCAGTTACATCTCATTTTAAGTAAGTCCCATATGCCAAAGCCTCTAATAACCTAAAAGCTAATTAGGGGTATTGACTGACTTCTGAAAAGAATCCTTTTTTTAAAAAAAATAAAAACAACACCAACCTCCCCTACTGCATTTCAAAACAATTTCATTTTACAAAAATTTGACCTGTAGGTGTGTATTAGGGGGAACATCTATTGTGATTATAGGTTGTTTATTATATTGTTCTTTGGTTTATATAAGAAACAAGGAAAACAGGCTATGCCATTCTGAAGAACATTTAGAAAACTCAAGATATTCCACTGCAATACTTGCTTTCTGTAGCTAGGTTTCTTCATTCCTTCCTTCCTTTTTCTATACATATTTGCAGGGCTGAGGAATCTAGTTTACTTGTTTCTTTTCTGCTTACCTCTCTTACTCTTTTCTTGCTAAAAACCTATACTTTCGGGGGCGGATGTGGCTCAAATGGTTGGGCATCCGTCTGCCATATGGAGGGACCTGGGTTCGATCCCTGGGACCTCCTGGTAAAATAAAAGAATATATATATAGAAGGCGCATGGGCTGCCAGGCTCTGTGTGCAGCTGAGCTGTCGGGCCCCGGGAGCCACGCAGCAGGATAATGACGTAACAGGGGAGAGACAAGATGAGATGCTCCGAAAGCTCCAGAAGCCAGGAGCTGAGGTGGCGCAGGCAGCAGAACACCTCTCTCCTACATCGGAGGTCTCCAGGATCGAATCCTGGTGAAGACTGGAGGAGGAGGATGAGAAGAGATGGCAGGAAACAGACACAGAGAATTGCCCAGTGAATGGACACAAAACAGCAAATGGGGAATGGGAGGTTTAAAATGGATAAAGTAAATAAAATAAATCTTTAAAAAAAAAAAAAACGAAAAAAAAAAAACCCTATATTTTCAAAGGAGTTCTTTAGTTTTAAAAATTATTTTTTTATGGCTGTTACAACACGGATGTATAGAAAATTCTGTGGCTTACAGTTTTCATACCTATTTTATTTTTCAGATCTCTGAGAAGTACATAGGACAGTCATTGTTTTATCTAGCTGTAGATGAAGAAATAGTGGCTTCCAGTTGATTCATTTGTGTGGAAGGTGACAGATTTGGAAATATGATTGTCCTCTCAGAGGTAAACTATCAACACTCAGCATCTTTAATAGGAAAACACTTGAGGTATTCCGGTAAATTCAGGAACAAGGCAAGTGTGCCCACTAACTCCTCGAGCATTTAACATTGCACTGGAGGTATTAACCTGTGCAGTTAGACAAGAGAAAACAATTAGAGGTATCATAATTGGGAAAATTGTATTTGCAGTTGATATGGTATTTTACTTGGAAAACCCTTATGAATTAATGATAAAACGGACTCAAACAATGAACCTCAAGTATGTTATGCTAAGTGAAAGAAACCAGACACAAAAGACCTTGCTTTTAGGCAAGTCCGTAAGACAGAAATAGTAGTAGTTGCCTTGGACTGGGGTTGGGGTGGGGTGAGTATGCAGAGTGACTTCTAAGGAGCACCAACTTTCTTTTCCGAGTGATGAGAATGCTCTAAAATTAGATTGTGGTGATAGCTACACAACTCTGTAAATACATGAAAACCTATTGAATTGTACACATAAAATGAGTGAATTTTATGATATGTAAATTATTTCGAAATAAGGCTGTTAAAATTAAAAAACCCAGTTCAAACAGTAAAGTAATTCAGTAAGGTAGTAGGATATAAAATTAACATACTAAAACCAAATGCCTCCATATACATAAACAGTTAGCACTTCGAAGATACAGTGGAAGAAAAAACCTCATTTACAAACCAACAAAAAGGAGAAAATACTCAGGAATAAACTTTTTAAATGTACAAAACTTATATGAAGAAAACATTAAAAAACTCCTGAAAAGACTTAAAAGTAGAATTGAACAAAAGCAAAGGCGTAACTTGTTCTTGGATAGGATGACTCAACATTATAAAGTTATCAGTGCTCCCTAGACTAATGTGTAAAATTAGTTTTACTTCTTACTGTCTGGGAACTGCAGTCCAAGGTTGAATAGTAAGTGGTGAGGGCAGACATTCTCGTGTTGTTCCCAATCTGAGGGGTGCAACATTCAATATTTCACTGTTAAGTATGATTTCAGCTCTGGGTTTTATGTCGATGCCTTTTATCAGATTTAGGATATTTACTTCTATTCCTGTTTTGCTGGAAGATTGTGTTTTAAAATTTTTTTTTTTATCATGAAGGGGGATTGTATTTCATCACATGCTTGTTCAGCATTTATGAGATGATCATCTAGTTCTTCTCCTTTAATTTGTTAAAGTGGTGAATTATGTTTTGTAATGTTAAGCCAATTTTGCATCCTGAGATAACCCCACCTGATCATGATGTTTTTATCTTTTTTACATATTGCTGTATTTAATTTGCTAATATTTTGTTAAAGATTTTTGTTTCTACTTTCATGGGGCATATTGGCCTGTAACTTTCTTTTCTTGTAATGTTCTTGTCTGTTCAAGGCTCATCTGATTTCTCCTTGTCCTTGTCATTCTGCCCATATTCAGACTGGCACCCATTCCCAGGTCAGGAAGTTGCTAACTTGCTACTTGCCTATGAAAGGCAAGTTTATCCTCCACTGTGTTTTGACAGCCTAGAAAAGTATTCTTTTCATTTTGTTCAGCTTTTTTCTTTTTTTTTTTAATCACTGGAATGAAAGTATTTTACATCCTTCTATGAACTACTTGGAAGCAAAAGTGGCTTATCCATGTGTAGCATTTCTGAAATTATGGTGGAGCAAATGAGTGAAAAATGTTTCGTGGAGCCAAATCTGAGAATGGTGATACGAATATAGAATGGGGAAAGCTAGGGAGAGTCCTGTGGTGTCAGATTGGAGTAAGGATTGGTAAGAATTCATGATTAAAATCTATAATTAAGCTATATGAAATTGCAATCCCCTCCTCCATAGCTTTCCATTGAAAGGGCCTAGAAATAATGATACCCCAGAGCAATGGACACAGCTAGTATCCAGATCTTAATTTCTAAATACTATTTCCCACTTAAAGGAATCAGGGCTCTATAAAGAAATGACAGATTCCCAGGCTGGCTTGGGAAAAATACAACATCTTGTTGAATTGGAACGATGGGCAATATCAACAACCCAAGAGCCAGCATGATGTGACCCCCATTGACCAAACTTGGAACAATTTGAGTATTAAAATGAACAATGACAGTAATGGATTGTAACACATTGAATAAAATAATCCATGAGTGAATACTTATAATAAATAAATAATTGAATAAGTTAATAAATAAGAGACAAGGGAAAGCACTTCAGTAGAGCAGAATGTTACTTAATAAATGTAGAAGGAATAATCGAGTTATAAAATCGCCACTAAGTAATGATTGAGAGAAGAATCATTGATACATGGTAAAATTATTGGGTAAAAATTTGAAGAAAAAGAGGATATTTACATATTCTCAAACTATCCCCCACAGATTACTCATTAATTACAAAGGGAAAATGGTAATTTTATAGTTGAGAAATCTGGAGGATATCACCTTAATCAAGTGGTCAATCTTAATAACACCAGTCATGGCACAAGCTGTCATCTTGTGCCTCCCGATCTGATGTCACGATAACTTATTATTCCTGCCAAAAAATGTATGACCTGGATCTAATCATGAGGAAATATCTGACAAATCCAAATTGAATGACATTGTACAAAGCAACTGGCTTGTACTTTTCAAAAATGTTACTGTTATGAAAGATAAGGAAAAGCTGAAGAATTGTTTCAGATTAAAGGAGAACAAAGAGGTATGAAAACACAAAGCAACACATGATCCAAGACTAGATCTTTGATCAGAGATAAAATTATTATAAGGGACATTATCAGGGTAAGTGGTAGAATTTGAACATTCACTGTAACTGGATCCTTGCTGCTTACCAGCATGGGCCTTGCTTGTTACAAATGCAGCATCTTGGTTCCTGCTCCAGACTTACTGGTCAGGACCTGCATTTTATCAAGTTCCCCAAGGTGATTAATTCATGCAGCAAATTTTGAGAAGGTCACTGCTATGTAATATTGTATCAATTTTAAATTTTCTATATTTTATAATTGTGTTATGGTTATTTAGGAGAATGTCCTTATTCCTAGGAAATACATGCTGGAGTATTTAGAAATAAAAGATCACGATGTTTACAACTAATTCTGTAGCAGTTTGGCTTTATTTATGAATTCTAAAAATAGATACTGGGTTATGTTTGTAAACTGGCCTGTTTGCACATTAGATTGTATTGGATTCAGAGGTTTCACTTTTACTTGATTAAATGATTAAGGCTTTGATTGGGCCATGTTGTCTCTGTCTCCTTGGTGGGTAGGGACTCACAGAGAAAACTACATGCAGAGCAGAAGAGTTAGTTGGAGTTTTGATGTGGGAGTTTTGAGCTGGAGCCTGGGAAGTAAGCACACAGAGGAGCAGAGAGAAGGCTCGATTAGACATGGCAGAGGCCCCGGGAAGAGAGACGAGCCGCTCGCCTGAGCATCTACAGCTGGCCTTCTGGAGAAAGCAGAGCAGCTGAGCCAGGAGAGAAAGGAGTCCTGGGAAGAGAGGACCCAGGAAGCCTGAACTCTTGGCAGACGTCGGCAGCCATCTTGCTCCAACATGTGGCAATAGACTTTGGTGAGGGAAGTAACTTACGCTTTATGGCCTGGTAACTGTAAGCTTCTACCCCAATAAATACCCTTTATAAAAGCCAACAGATTTCTGGTATTTTGCATCAGCACCCCTTTGGCTGACTAATACAAACTCTAAAATGGTTCAGGGAAAAAATAGAATGTGTGCCAGATGTGTGTGTTTGTTCATATGTCTATGTGTGTGTGTATATATAGAGAGTGATAGCTAAGGAAAAGGTTGGAGAGGAAAAAAGGAAGGTAGCAAAAAAAAAATAGAATAAAATTAATAATTGGTAAATCTATATACAGGGTATGTGGGAGTTTTATTTTTGCAACTCTTCTGGAAGTTTGAAATTATTTTTAAATTGAAAAGTTAGAAAGCTATCAAATCAACATATAGTAGATCAGATTAGAGATACATTTGAAAGAAATAGAGTAAATCATAGGTTTACAGAAAAATCATGTAAAGCTCACCCATATACCCTCCATTTCTGTATAGTTAATCTTTTGTGATATAGCTGACTAATCCCTTTCTCATTTCTCTTTCTGTATATTTTAAAAATACTTTGTGGTTACCCTCAGGTTTATGTTACATAGCCTGCTTTTATAACATAGTAATTTGAAAAGATACCAACTTAGCTTCCATAGTGTACATGTTCTCTGCTCCCATATCCCTCTTTCTCTTTATATTGTTTTTCTCTTGCTTTACCACTTTATAATTGTCAGGAAATATGCCTTTTTCTTGTTCAGTTGTATTTTGAGTCTTATAGGAATTAAAGAGTAGAGTTGTATATTGAGGATACAGTACTATTGGGTTTTGCCTTTACCCATTGAGTTACCCATACGTATGGTTTTCATTTCTTCACGCTACTCCAAGCTACTCTCTTCTTTTCTTTTCCTTTCTACCTGCAGAACTCCCGCTAGTAATTCTTGTAGGGCATGTCTCTTGTTAATAAACTCTGTTTCTCTGTATCTATAATAAACTGTCCCTCATTTTTGAAAGACAGTTTTACTAGATAAACAATTTTTGGCTGTCAGTTTTTCTCTTTCAGTACCTTAAATATATCATACCACTGCCTTCTCATTGCCATGGTTTCTTATGAGAAATGGGCACTTAGTTTTATTGAGAACCCCTTGTATGTGATGAATCACATTTCTCTTGCTGCTTTCAGAATTCTCTATTTATCTTTGGTGTTTGGCATTCTGATTAGTATGTGTCTCCAAGTACGTCTATTAGGATTTATTCTGTTTGGAGTATACTGCTCTTCTTGGACATGGATGTTTGTCTTTATTAATAGTTGGGACAGTTTTGTTCATTATTTCCTCAAATATTCTTTCTGCCCCCTTTCCCTTCTCTACTCCTTCTGGGACATCCATGATGCATATGTTTGTGCACTTAATGCTGTCACTCAAATCCCTAAGACACTGCCAGATTTTTTCTATTGTTTTCTCTATCTCGTCTTCTGACTGTATGATTTTGATTATCTTGTCTTCTAGTTCTCTGATTGTTTCTTCTGCCTGTTCAAATCTGCTGTTGTATGCCTCTTGTGTATGTTGAATCTCTACTATTGTGCCTTTCTTTCCCATAATTTGTTGTATTTCATTTTAGTCTTTCTAATTCTTCTTTATGCTTGCACATTGATTTCTTAATATCCTTTAGCTCTTTTTCCATAATTTTCTTTATCTCCTTGAATTGATTTAGAAGATTTGTTTGAACATTTTTGATTATTCATTCCAACTTCTGAGTCTCCTCTGAAGTTTTAGTTTGTTCCCTTGACTGATCCATATCTTCCTGTTTCTTCGTATGGCTGTGATTTTTTGCTGGTATCTTGGCATCTGATTATCTTGATTAGTAAACTCTGAAGGTCTGTTTCTCCCTCTGTCTCAGCTTTTCTTTTTGATTGGCTTTGTAGTAAGGCTTTTCTTTGATGCTTGGTCCAACTTCTTCTAGACCTTTAGCCTGTGTTTGACTGTTCAGATTTTCTCAGGTCTTCATCATCTGATTCTTTCCCTGGATTGCTGTGCAATTTTTAAGATTGTACTTTTTGCACAACTGTTTTACCTCCAGGAGAAAACTTCCTTTCTTCTCCTCCTTCTCTGGGAATATTGATCTTTCCCATTTGTTTATGTGCAGAATTTTCTTCCCAGCTCCTGTGATTTGTTTAAATTGTCTCCCTCACTCAGTGCATCATTTTCCTTACACTTTTCAGTTCTGTGACCCCTCCTATCTTCCTATCTTACAGCAGTTTGGTTTAATTGTCCGCCCCCCTTAAATTCTATGAGGCTTTTCTGTCTCTGTTTTTGTTCCTGTTAGGGTAGGTCATCCCAGGGAGCCAGATGAGATCAATCCAGAAAGGTGGGTCACTTCAGAAAAGCCTGTTTTGCATTTTTGTGGTCCACTCAACTGCAACTGGATTGGTGGGCAGGGACCTCTTACCAGCAGTTCTGCTGTGGCCTCTCGCCCCCGCCCGCTGTGGGTCCGCTTGTAAGCGGCGCTCCCCAGTGGCTCGCGTTCTGCCCTGGGTCTCTGTGCACTTGGGCCCCTGTACCTGGGTGTGCCGGGACGCCTGTCCACTGTTCTGAGCAGCGCTGCAGGAGGGCCCGCTCGGTGGCCTCTGAGGGGCTCCCAAGCTGCAGGGGCTGAGCTGTGGGGGAGGGAGGGAGACAGCCTGCCCGTTCCTTCCTGATATCTTTCTTTGCCTTTGATTCAGCATTTGTGGAATCCCTGTCCAATCTCTGCCATCCTCCAGAGTTCTAAGCAAGTGGGATTTGTCCTTTTATTTGCTAAATCCTTGGGGAGGCTTTTTCAGGGAATGTCTGATGTCGCCATGTTGATGATGTTACTTGAAAATAGCCATTGTAGCTTTCTTTTCTTCTTAATAAACCTTAACTGGTATTTTTATTTGACGGTGCCTAGCGTTAAAAAAAGTTTATTTGAAAGAGAAGTTATTATCCATAAACGAATTAGCTGATTAAAAGTATCTCTTTATTTTGAAAATCAGGCACAGGTATTTTGTGTCAAATTGACAGAAACAGTAGAAAATGACCATATTACGGGAAATCATCTGTGAAATCTTCAGGCAGACATTTATATCCATTAGGAAAGATGTTGGTTTTCAGCTTTATTCCCAGTGGATGCACTGACACAGGCTAGCTTAAATATGCGGCCTGGCAGGCGTTTTCCTTGCCATGTTTTATTAAGTATACTTATTTCCTCTTTTGGATTTTGCTCTGGTCTTTTCTTCTCTGCCACCTTTTGAACTGAATATTTTAGCATTCCATTTTATCTTTTCCGTTGGCTTATTAGCTCTACCTCTTTGTTTCTTTTCTTTTTTTTTTTGGTTGCTCTAGGATTTAAAATACTCATCTCTAACTCATCACAATCTACTGTCAAATAATATTTGCCACTTAGCATATAACATAAGGACCTTACAATAGTACAATAGTGTACTTTTATTTCCATCTCCTATTTTTGTGTAATTTCTGTTATATATTTTACTTGTACATATGTTATAAACCTCATGACAC
This sequence comes from Tolypeutes matacus, assembly GCA_026826555.1. Lineage (NCBI taxonomy): Eukaryota > Metazoa > Chordata > Mammalia > Cingulata > Chlamyphoridae > Tolypeutes > Tolypeutes matacus. Next base: position 15,407,028 of record JAKSZT010026446.1, on the reverse strand, counting down.
ATTGTCATAATTTTGCTTTAAAAAGTAAATGATGTTTCAAATAATTTCTTATATATTTGCCCACATATACCATATTTTCAGTGCTCTGCATTTCTTTGTGTTTAGCTGATTTTCCATCTGGTAACCTTTTCCTTCAGCCTGAAGAACTTCCTTTAATATTTTTAAATTCAGGTCTGTGGGTACTGAATTCTCTCTGCTTTTGTCTGAAAAATTTTTTCCTTGATTTTTCGTGATACTCTCACTGGATCTAGAATTCTGACTTGGACGGTCTACTCCCTGCTCTGCTGCCCCAGTATTTTGAAGATGCTCCATTGCCTTCTGGATGCATCGTTTCTCTGGCTCTTGCTGTGACAAAATCTTTAAAATGGCCCATAAGGTCTTACATGATTGGAAACCTGCTCGCCGACCTCATTTCCTCCTTATCCCTCCCTCACTGATTGGAACAGGCTAAGGGCTTTCCTGCTTCCAGCGTTTCCGTGTTTGCATCTGCTGCTTCGTCTTTGGCACCACTCTTCACATCGCTTAGACTCACCTCGCTCAGGCCATTGGAAAGGCGCTCTGTGGCTCCTCTCTATATGATAGTAGTGCCTTTCACGCTGCGTGCCCCCCGACTTAATTTCCTTCTTAGCACTTACTACTCTGTGACATACTATGTGCTTACTTGTTTATGGTCTTTTTTTTTTTTTTTTCCCCTATTGAATTTTAGATCCAAGAAGGAAGAAAATTAATTTTGTCATTATCTTCTAGAGCAGTGCCTGGCACATCGTAGGGGTTCAATAAATATTGTGGAATGAGTGAATGAATGAAAGAGTTCAGTTCATTAAGGAAGTGGCGGTAGTAATTTTGTGTGATAAGGAAGTTATCCTTATCCTTAAAATCATACTAAATGTAATGGTGCTTATGGGTACATTGTGTGGAAATTAAAAGACCTGAGTTCTTGTAGCCCTTGTTACTAATTCTCCAGTTAATTCTGATAAACGATAAGTGAAGAAATAGGTTTAGGCGATGTGGAAAGTCCCGTCCCACTATAATATTTTTTAGTTCTAAACAAGTTCCTAACTCTGTCTTCTCTGTGAAAGTCCATTGTGATCACGTTAAATGTGCCATAGGGAGATTGTCATTTTTCTACTCATAAAACCTTTGTTGGAGGTAAACGGACGTGGCTCAAGAGGTTCGGCGTCTGTCTACCATATGGAGAGACCGGGGTTCGATCCCCGGTACCTCCCGGTAAAAAAACAAAAAAAAAAAAACACCTTTGTTGGTTATTCCATTGTGCTAGAATTCTTTGATCCTTGGTCCATCATTCAAGAGCCTTCATAGTATCATGCCATCCTGTTCCCAGCTTTCGATATTTCTTAAACTTTATCCCATTCATAGTCACATTTTCTTTACTTAGTTGTTGCTTTTATTCCTTCCAATATTAATTCATGCCTCCCATACCTTTTTGTCAAAATTCTATCTGTCCTTTATGGCTAATACAAATGCTATCTTTATGACATCTTCCCCAGTGAGCACAATTAAATGTGATGTTTCTTAATCTTAACTTTGGTGTTGTGTTCAAATGAGGTATTGTATGTGATTGTGCCTAGCAGATAATTGTGCCTCAAAACTTTTCTTATTGAGTCTCAAATATTAAAATAGTCTTCTTGTTTCTTGACATAGGTGGATAGATTGATGTAATACAATAACCTTGACTCTAGGTAAAATTTTGAAGCAGGCAAACTTTATTTTTTTTAACATCGCCCCTCTTTTTTTCTCCTTTGGCGATAGCATCAGTCTCTCCCCCAGTGCTAGGTTGCTCTGTTTCTCTCTTTACCCTGATGTCTGGGGCTTTGCACTCCAGCTTCCCTTTCCTGAGCAGCAGCCTCACTAAAGGTCTTTGCTAGCTCCTTTTTAAATAAAAAAAAACAAAAACAAAAAACTCTTACTTTTCTGTTTTATTGCTTTTATCATCCTGTTCTTTTCAGATAGCTTTAAATTCTTTAAGATGATTTTTAGTATTTTTTATTAGGTATTTTAATTCCTATATAATTGCCTTTAATATATACCCTGGACCTCTGTGACTTAAAAAAAAAAAAAAAAAGAAATCACATTAGAATTTTAGGTTTAAGGTCATCTCATTTCCCACCCCCCCCCCCATTTCTATCATGGATTTGAAGATTGTCTTTTAGTTTCAATTATTTTGTTGCATTTTATTGCCTTTAGTGTTTCTATACAAAGAGCCTCTCTTGAGACTTTTTATTTTGATAAAAAATAATATATTTAATTTTGATAACTTTTACTGATTTTCAGATACCAGTAAAGGGGTCTTTAAAACCAAAAGGAATTATCAAGCCATTTACTATTCTTTGTTGTAAGGTAAATAAAAATATTTATCTACTTTAGCCTTATTGGTAGTTTTGTTTAATACAGTGAAATATTGAATATAATGTTGATACAAAAGGCCTCATTCTAAACATTTGTTGTTTCATTTAAATAGGACATGGTAAATGCAATTAGTAATTTAGATTACTTCCTGTCAGTTAGCAATGCAAACCGAGTTGACCCTTACCCATCTGATATAACAATATAAAACCTGGAGAAGAGTGGATATTTGAATCCTTTAATTTCTGTAGGATATCATACTTTCATAAGATCATGTCTTGACAAACAGTAGCTGTACTACCTAGAAACATCTCTTATAGAAAGGGGCATGCTTGAGAACCCAGTCAAGTTCATCCATTGCTGTAGTCATTACACCAGACTGGGCTGGCTGTCTTTTCAGTGAATGACAGCTTTTCTTTCCTAGCATATGCTAAAAGTTTAATGGACACTACTCTTCCTGTTAACGTTTCCATGTTAATACTCTTTCTGAAGACATAATAGATTGAATTCTTTCTGTTGGTGGTAACAGAAATGGAACAAAAGGTGGTCTCTTCGCAAACTGAATTCCTTGTTCCTGTCTGTCTCACCCTCGCACGTTCCTTCTTGTTCAAGTCTTAATCACAGCAAGTTACGCCTTACATTCCCCCACAAGCAAAACGTAGCTCATTTCCCCAAAACCCACTCAGTAAATGCGTCACTCCGTGACTGGGTTAGTTTTCGTGCTTAAGATTGTAAGCCTACAACTCCCAGCCAATGGGAGACAGGTAAGGTTGGGGAGGGAGGGAAATGGGACATTGCGTCAGGGGAACTATTTAATCTTTGTTCTTACACTGATCACGCGCACTTGCCCACTTCTATTAGCCTGGGTGTGTGCCCTTTCTCGTGAGAAAGAAATAAATTACTGCTGCCTCTAGTCCAACTCTCTGTCTTCAGAACTTTTATTTTGAGTAAGTGGTCACCGTCCCACTCAGTGGGAATTTGATATATTAGAGCAAGCCAGTAGATCTGATATTTTTAGGCAGCTGAATCTTTCATCTCCCTTGGAAATCACACCTGGTATATGACTGTCTTCTCTGTTTGTCAGTCCAGCTCAGGATAGGATCACAGATGCCTGAAGGTAAAACTATAGTTCTTCCTCATCCTCTCTAGCTTATTAAAGTAAGATTTTACAGTTGAATCTTGAGTGATGGTGATTCCAAATTAACTTTAGTCTGAATTATCACTGATAGCAGTGCACCGTAGGAAATAGGTGCTTAATACGTGTTTATTGTGTGGAGGTGACATCCTTGTGCTGTTTAATGGTTCTTTTGACTTCAGCACCAGGTTTTAGAAGTAGCTGCTCGCCTTCTGGAGCCAGCGTTGTCTTTTTGTTGTATTTTCTGGGAAATTTCTTCAACTTTATCTTTGAAACTTTTTTTTGCATATTGATTTCCTATTGATGCTGTGATAAATTACACAACCTTCTTACACTTCTGGAGGTCAGAAGTTTGAAATGGGTCTCACTGGGCCAAAATCAAGCTTCGGCAGGTTGCATTCCTTCAGTTTCCTTGCCTTTCTCAGCTTCTAGAGGTAGCTTGCATTCCTGAGTTTGTGGCCCCTTCCTCCATCTTCTAAGCCATCTTCAAATTGCTCTCCGACTCTGACCTTCTGCATATTTCTTCCATCTTTGAAAGACCCTTATGATTACATTGGACCCACTTGGATAGTTCTGGATAGTCTCTTTGTTGTAAAGTCAGATGATTTGCAACCTTAACTCCATCTGTAACCTTCACTCCCCTTTACCATAGAAGGTAACGTGTTCACGTTTCAGGGATTAGGACGTAGACATCTTTGGGGGAGTGTGGTATTATTCTACCTACCACAGTTCATTTATGCAATTGTGCTCTTAATTTTCAAGAATACTTGTTTTCTATTTTTCTTAAAGCATGGTTGCAGTAACTTCTTTTTCTTTCCGAGGTAACAGGATAGTTCCCCCCCCCATTTTCTTCTTGCATTGTTTGTCTTCCAGGTTCCTCTTTCCCTTTATTTTGTTTTGGTGTCTGTCTTTCATATTTTAAAGGGTTTCTAACAATGCCTGCTAATCCTTGGCTGTGGCCTCTTAAGAGTATAGTACTGAAAGCTAAAGGGCAGCTCAGTGGGCTTGGCAGACTGTTGAAGGCTGCCCTCCTGAGCAGCACTTCTATAGACAGATGGGATTCTAAGTTTTCTGGTAGCAACGTTAAAAAGAAACAGGTAAAATTAATTTTAATGAAATGTTATTTAGCCCACTCTATAAAAATATTTCAACATGTAATGTATATAAAAATTATCAAGATATTTTACAGTTTTTCATACTGAGTTTTACAAATCCAGAGTGTAATTTACACTTACAGCCCATCTCAATTCAGACCATTCACATTGCAAGGCTCAGTAGTGCCATGTTGCTAAGTGTCTACTGTATTGGACAGTGCAGGCTCAGAGTGATTGATCGGCTTGGAAAAGCCTGGCTGTTGAAGTTTAGGCCTTTGTTTTCTTGGGTTGGTCAAATTTCCCAGACAAGTATCGTCTCATCTCCTGATTGGGGGTGTTCGCCTGTTTGCCATTTTCTAGGATTCAAGCTCAGTGTGGACTTCCACTTACTCCCCTTGTTTACAGCATGTCTCCCCCTGCCCTCAGCCATGTCCAGTGCTCCCCACTTACAGTCCTCGTGTTTTCCCCACTTAGGTCTTCTTCCCAAGTGGGAAGGGCAGCTCTCAGTCTTTGCAGGGGCAGGAGGGTGCTGGGGTCCAGTTGCTTCCTTGTTATTCTGTCAGCAGATCGTTAACTTTATTTCTGTTTTTTTTTTTTTTTTAAATATTCTTTCACTCCCACTTTCATAGGTTCAGGATACACCAAGCCTTCATTCTTTCTGGATTTTAGTTTAGGTTTCACCTTTTTATTCTTCTAAGTCAGTCTCTGGCATTTTAAGCCAGCTACTGCAATTATATTCTGTTATTTTCTCTCTTTTTCCTTTTTGTTCTTGTCTGTTTATCTACCCCCCCCCCCCGCCAAGTTTTCTTTTCTTGGCTATTTTAGTGGGATTTTGAGGGAGAGCTGAAGTACATGCAGGCATTTACTTGGCCATCTTTGACTATAAACTCCACACCCTTTTCCTTGCTGTTTCCATTGCCTCTCTTGGTAGCCATATGGCCTGATAATTCTGTATAAAACTTTCCTTATCACTGGGCACTTAACCCTTATTCGTTCATTTATCAAGCTATTTTTACATTCCAAACTCTGAGAATATGGAGCTGGATATGACCCAGTGTTTGCCTTTTAAGGGTTTCTCTGTCTAGTGCAGGAAGACGACTTACAGAGGAAAAGAAAGGAATAGAGAGCTCCAGTGCTTTAGGAGCACGGAAGAGGAAGGGACCCAGCTTCCCGAGGCAGGCTGCTCCCTTCTGCTGCACATCTGTAGCACTGCTTGTACTATTTTCTTTTTCTTCCATCTTTTCATCCTTTTAAGGCTTTTAATTAGTAAGTTTTCATCTCGGTCTCCTACTCTACCTCAGCCAGCTTCTCTCCCAGCTCAGTTTCTCAGAAGCAATTTACTGTTTGATTTCTCTGTCCTCCTGTTCTAGCCCTCTGGTTCAGCCCTGAGGCGTGCCATGCAGGGCTTACACACCGGCAGAGAGAGCGCTTGGTGGTCAGTGTGGCTGGTCCAGTGTCTGTAACACACTACTTTCTGAATGCAGATATTGGGGACATTTCCATCTTAATAATTTTTTTTTTTTTTTTTTTAAAGATTTTATTTATTTATTCATTTATCCCCCCCTTGCTGCCTGTGCTCGCTGGGTCAGCTAACCACGCCGTGCGGGCGGGCTTGCCTTCACCAGGAGGCCCCGGGAATCGAACCCAGGGCCTCCCATATGGTAAACGGGAGCCCTACTGATTGAGCCACAGCCGCTTCCCAAAGATTTTATTTATTTATTCATTTATCCCCCCTCTTGCTGCTTGTGCTCGCTGGGTCAGCTAACCACGCCGTGCGGGCGGGCTTGCCTTCACCAGGAGGCTCCGGGAACCGAACCCGGGGCCTCCCATATGGTAAACGGGAGCCCTACTGATTGAGCCACAGCCGCTTCCCCCATCTTAATAATTTATGTAGGTTTTCAATCTTGGATATCCATATTAAATTTTCTTGAAACATTTGTATGGTTTTCAATGCAAAAACAAATTCTTTATATCCCCCTTTTCTTTCATATTATATGACCTTAAGTAACAGCTTTTCCACTTTTCTCAGTGGATACTGTTAGAATTGTAGCCTTGTTGATTCATGCTGATGAATAGTAATTTCTTGCAAGTTATCCTGGTATGTAGGGCTCATTTTTCATGTGATCTGCATAAAAATGCTGGTGAATATTAATCAAGTAAGAATGCAGATTTGACTGCTAAGCTTCGAAAAAAAAAAAAAACTTAATTAGAATATACAAGTCATGTTATGATCTCTCTGTAGGGAAAGTATGCTGTACTACTTCTGTAGATTCACACTTTTTTCTTGTTCCAACCAACCTATAAATTGATTGGCATCACTGTGTGGTAAGAATTGGGGGTTGGGTGGGGCAGAAGTGCTATGCTCATATGAATTTTTCAAAAGATTGTTCATTATTATCATTGCATAATTTATACCAAATTAAAATTGTTTCCCCAGGTCCAAAATGTGGGATTATTTGACCAGTTAAATCAAGTTTATTTGTGAAAAGTTTTATATGTTTAAGTACTGGTCTGGGTACCCCATAGGAGATACAAAGAAATATAATTCTCCAGGAACTTTTAGACTTGTATACTTATCTGTGGGGAGTTTATATCCAAATGGACCTAATTATATTTATCATAAACATGCAGAAAGGTAAAACAACAACACAGAATTAAACAGTGCGTCAGGACCACAATAGAAGTGATATCGAAGGATGAGTAATAATAGTTAAATGAGCTAGACTACTGGCATTCAATATTTTAATTAGTGGAACTCAAGCTGAACCCCAATATATAAAACAAAAGTGAGCAAAGGCCTTTTAGTGCCAGAGTCCAGGGATTCCAGGCACAGTTCTGCCAACTGGATATTTACCTTGACCTGGGACTCTGTACCTAAACTCTAGTTCAATTTCCTTATTAGCAAATGGAACTAATAATGGGATTATTGTGAGAATTAAAAGTTATGGAGTTTGTGGAGCATGTAAAACAGTCTGGTACGTTCTAAGTACTAAATAAAGTTTTTCTGTTAATACTGCAGTTATATTAGAAGAGGAAGGGTAGGCCCACAACACCCGTGCTCTCTCCTTTCGTCTGCAGAATCCTGAGCCTAGACACGATAGATGCTATTTGAGTTCAGAGTTGAAAAAATCACAGGCTGACATTGGAGTTTTTGGCCAAAAATTACTGATCGTCTGTCTGTGTTAACAGTTCTAAGGGCTTATTAGTTTTATATTAGAGTAACGTGACACGCATCTAAACTGAAATAGTCTTAAATTAAGCCTGCATTTATTTTGTAAGGAATATGGTTCTGCTTACAGGGATTTGCCCAATGTAGATATCAGAATTTTGGCTTCAATTTTCAAGTATGGTTTACCTGATACAGATATATATTTACTTTCATTTATATATATGCTGCACACACAAAAGTGTATATTTACATTCTCTATGTATATAATATGCATATATACATATGCTCATATATATATGTATGCACCTTCAGAATTGGGATGATGAGAGCTGTTGGCAGAACTGATAACACATATTATGGTTGTCTTGTTTCTTCTAAGAAATTTGTGCTGAATGTTACCAGGATGGAGAAGAGAATGGGATTTGGTTCTGTCTGGATCCTCTGCTGTGTCCTCATTGCTGAGTTGGGATGTCTAATTCTTGCTTTAGGACTTTGTTAACGTAGCAGATAATGTTCTTAGTTTTTCCTTACATATTTTCCAAGAACAGTCTTCAAATACCATGATATTACCTGCTTTTTTAGAGGCTTTGGCTGTCCTCTAATGTGTCCTTCACATTTCTCACTGGTAAGCTCCAGTGTGAGAACACTATATGGCACGTCTGTCCTGGTGGTTTCCTTCAAAAAACTGAGTACTCTGTTTTGCATTTGGTAGACGCTTTTCTCCGAGTATTCTAGGGATGGAGGCACCTGGGATCCAAGGAGAAAACAGATTTCCCACTGGGCAGATACAGGGAGACATTTTCTGTGTTAAATCATAAAATGCCCCTCTTCTCACCCACAAATAGCAGTTATGGGGAATTATTCTTTAATCACTTCATGTTCTATTTGCATTAGCATGTTAAAACAGGATGTTTAAATCTTAAGGTTAATGGCTATATTTTTTAAGTTAATCATTTGTAGAACTAAAAATTTCCCATTTTGATTTGCTAATGCATCCTTATGAAGATGGCTATTCTTAAATAAATTATTCTGTTGAGAATAGATTGAACCTTTTATAATTTCATCAGTAATCTTTACTTTTGAAAATTAGCTATTTAAGCAGTTTTTGCCTATAGAATTTTAGTCGTTGCAGAGAGTATAGCCTAATGGTTAAAAGCATTGGTTGTGGAGTCAGGCTGCCTGGGTTTGAATATGAGGCCCATTTACTGTGACTTGAGAAACTTCACTTATTCCCTCTGAACAAATTCTCATTTGTTAAATGGGTCTAAATTTAGTTCCTACCTCATAGGGTTATTGTGAAGATTAAGTGGGATATGTAGCACAATTTCTGGTATATAGTTAGCACTAGGTATAATCATTGTGGAGAGGCAGCATGGTGCCATGGAATTAGACAAACTTGTGTTGTTATCTTAGCCCTGGTTGAAGGAGGGGAGTGTCTCCATATATGACCTTGAGCAAACTTTTTGACGTTTCTGTATTGATTTCTTCACTCTATAAACTGTAGGTAGCAAACTCTTCCTTATCAGGTAATTGGGAAGATCTGGTGCATAGCAAAATGTAAAAACTGCTACTCTACTAATCTTTTTTTCTTTTCCTTCCAGTTTTCAGTTCAGTTTAGGAATGCTGCAAATTTAGAAAACCTTTTAATTCCCCGAGAGAAAAATTCAGCTAGTATTCTTCTGTAAGACATGTTAAATAGTTATCATTCAGGATGTTTAGTTTAATTTTGCTGAAATCTGATTTTTTTCAATTTCTGCTTTATTTTTTTGGCTGAGTTACAGGAAACACATAGAAGACATTGAAAAATGATCAAGTATTAAAGAGCATTATGGTTTTATTTCTAAAGAATAACTAGGCAATGTAGTTTTGTTTTCATTAGATGCTATGAGGTAAGAAACTAAAGCTCTGCCACCTGGGTCAGGGAAATGACAGGAGTCTGGTTTTGTCTTTGATTTGCAAGAGGAAGCCATATTCAGTCTGGGAGAGGACTTTCCTGTTTACTGAGTGGGTGGGATGCTGAGAGGTTTGAGATGTTCTCATGGTAAGTAAGACAACATCGTGGGCCTTTGCTGCAGCCTCTTGGGGCTGTGCTGAGAGTGCTAGTTAGCTCAAACCAAGTCGGCACAGTCAGAGGGGCAGTAGTAATGGAAGAGGAAAGACACAGGCTTCTGTTCCTCAGAGACTCTCCTCAGGGCTAGGGATTAGGGCTGGAAGGGCCAGGCTGGATGGAGAATTCCTAAATTTCATTTTCCCTGTTTGTTACTCCCGGGCAGCCAGAAAGCTGACGGGAACACCGTGCACTTATTTTCCTGTATAATGAAATACTGGTAGGAAATATTCAGGTGGTGTAACATAAGTTTATTCCTGAACTGTCAGTGTTTTTGAGCGATGTGGAGCACAGAACATCAATCCTGGGGGCACAGTGTCTCTTTTTTATAAACCTGTGTCTTGAAACACATACCACACTCACACCCACACCCACACATACTTACTGTCCTGAAACCAGGTTCTTAGATAATAAAACTACTTAGACACACAATTTCAAAACGTCAATATAGTGCCCTCACGGGAATGTCAAGAAGAGGTAAATGAAATTTTCCATCAGACAGTGCATGCTGTCACACACAAATGCTTAGGCACTGCCGGACGCCACGAGCCGCTATAACGGACACTGACAGAAGTGTGCTGTGTTGGTGACTGTATGACACGAGCACTGAAATGATGAACAACTCTTGGTAAAGTTTTGCCCAAAAAATAGCAGTTTTCTTCAACTTACATGCTAGTTAGAATCCTGGAAAATTCAGTGTATATTAAATATGTTAAAGAAATACAAAAATACTCTTTTATATGTAAAAAGGGATTAGGTTCCAGACCTACCTTTGAAAACTGTGTGGGCTTGTGATGTGTGTGCAGGCTGTAAGCAGCTTCTTCAGAGGGAACACTGACCGTGCCCTCCAGTCTTTGTGAACACCAAGCCCCCCTTCAGGTTTGCCCACTCCTCCCACAGTCAGCCCTTCTAAGAAGCAGAGCTTGACTCCATCATGCCCCAGGGGATTTAGTCAGAAGACAGGACAGTCAGGGCCATACCCTAATCCAGGAGACTTTCACACTCTGCCTTTCTCACCTCATTAAATGGTCTGTTTCTACTAACGTTGCCAAATAAATAGCTTAGAAAGGTTTTTAAGAAGTTTGTTTAAAGGGGGCCTTCTGGGATGTTGTGTTGTTATTGTGCAATGGCTGTGAGCGAAGACGCTGGGTCCAGACTTCCTCCTTTCCTGCTGCTCTGCCACTTGCTGGCTGTGTGCTCTTGCACGAGTCACTGCATCCGAGTCTGTTTTCTCACCTGGAAACAGGTAGTGCCACTGAGTACCTACTCCTAGAATTGTGAGCATTTAATAAGCTCGTGTGTGTAATGTGCTTTGGCACATACACTTAGCACTGTGCACAGTGCTTGGAAGAGGAAGAGCAAAAAGGCAAGGACAGGCTTTTCAAAGGTGAGAAAGGGACTGATTAAATGACAGATGTACACATTTGTACACAAAGTAGCAGATAAGATTCCTGATAGAAAATAATGACTCCCAGTAGAACACAGAACCCCCCCAAAAGTGTGTTTATGTGTGTGTGTATGTATATTTCATGTAAGTGTGTGTGTCTATATATATTTGCATAACATAGTAAAAGAAATTTGGTTTTGACACCCAAAGCTATTCAGAAATTAATGAACCATCACCCCTGTCAGGGGCTCAGGGCACTGCCTCGCTCAGGTGTGTGCTTCCCCTCTGTAGCTAAGTACCCTGGCCCAGAGCAGCAGGGGCAGGTGGGGGAGGCGCAGGCGTCTCTCTGTTCCCCCACCTCAACACCCCCCCCTCCAGTGTTTGTAGGAAAGCCAGCCAGTGGAGATTGTGAAGGCAGGGACCTGCGTGGCTCCCAGGGAGCCAGCAGGTGGATGGAGGCAAATGCCCAGTATCATCTGCCCTAAATAAATTTTAATGGATAAGAGTCAGCACCATGATTTCCTTTTCCTCCCTTTTGGCAGTGATAACATGGTTAATAGCTAACAGTTTACGGAGCTCTTACCATGTGCCAAGCATCAAATGAACAGGTTTACAAGCATTATGTCATTTAATTTTCAAATAAACCTATGAGATACCTTTTTATTACCCCCCTTTGTATAACTAGGATAACGAGAGAGGCAGAATAATTAACTCAGAGTGTCACAGTTTAGAGATTCAGACTCAAACCAACTAATCCCAGAGTCTGCTCTTTTAATCACTGTGCAACACTAAATGGGGAACTGGGCAAATAAAGACAACACTCAAGAGAACCTTCAGCCATTCAGCCTGTGAACAATTTTGGATTAATTGTGCTAGGTGACTAATCCTTGACATTTCCTGGTTGACTCTGGGATTTTACTGTTAAGCTGGTGGAAATTTTGGTTTTGTTTTAAAAGTAGAATAGTGTCAAATCAGAATGGCCCAACAGAACTGTCCGTAATGATGGAAATGTGCAAAATTTGCTCATGCAGTAGAGTGAACAGCTATCAGCCACCTGTTGAGCATTTATGGTGTGACTAGTGACACTGAGGAAATGAATTTTTAATTAAATTTAAATTTAAATAGCCACGTGAGACTAGTGGCTATAGTGATGGACAGCACAGGAAGGTAAAGAGGATGCGAAAGAGGAAACGCTCACAGGGCATTCTGAATGCTGCAGTTGTGTTGCCTGCCTGTCTCCTGCACTTGCAACCCCCTATTCTGCATTTGAACAGGAGCCCGTCTGCTCTCAGGTGCTGGAATACTACATACAGGTAATGGGGCCTGTTTCTGCCTTTGTGGATAGAAAGGCCTTGTTGCCATGTTTTTAGACGCCTCCTTTGCCTCGCAGCTGGGTGCCCCAGGTGACGTCCTCAGGTGTCCTCCAAGGCCTCAGCATCTCTACCACTGCTGAACCGGCTTGAGGAACCTTTAATTACTGCAGCGTATGTTTCAGCTTTCAGCCTGGAGGAAGTTTACTCCTGTCAATCTGAAGTCAGCACAGATGGGATCTTCAGTGAGACCTCAACACACAAGGCCTAAATTGTTAACCCTTCACAGCTGCCGTGATGCGCTGACCTCGACGGCTGTGCTTGCCACGGTAGGGTAGAGCTTTTATAACAAACGACTTATAGCCACCGAGATGACGGCTACAAAAGTATTTGTATTCGGTGATTGAAGCGTAGCTTATGTTGGCTGGCTTTTTTAAAATTTATTTTTTATTAGTGAACAGTTTTAGAAAAACGGGTTGTGTTTGGTGTGTCCATGTATGTATAAAAGTATACATTGCAATCCAGGTGTACATCCAAACTTGAATACATTTACATGAGAATACTGACTTTGAATTGGGGTATCTGTGATGTTTCTGTGCTTTAGTTTTGCCGTAAATGTATGTAATGCCTAAAAATAGACATGTATTTCTTTTTCCTTTTTGACCTCATTGGTATCATTGCTGACTGTAGTCTTCTGGGGTTTATCTTTCTTTTAGTTAATATTACATTTTCAAGATACATCTAGATTATTGCATGTAGCAGTAGTTCATTCCTGCTTATTGCTATATGATATTTCATTGTGTTGAATATACTACACTATTTATCTACTCCCCTGCCAATGGACTTCTGGTTACTTCCTAGTTAAATAGTCTTACAGTGGATTACACTTCCTATTGCATTCTTGTTTGAAGGCAGCAAGGATAGGGGCCAGATTACTTACATCTCATAGAAGGTCAGGCCGAGAGGATGAGAGACCAGGGATATAGGATATATTTAAAATGGGGGAAAGAGAAGGGATCTGACGTATATTATGTTCTGGATACTTGGAACCATCATATATGCTATCTTATAACAGTCATATGAAAGCTTTTATCTCCATTTAGTAAGTGAAGAAATAGACATACTGAGAGGAAAAATGACTTTTCTAAGATTACTTGCTAGAAAGAGGTGGAGTTAAATGTTCAACATGGATCTTTCTGACCACAGAATCCTCGATGTTCTCAATATGTGCTGACTAGAACAATCAGAATTATATGATCATAGAGACAGACAAGTATAAGTGAAAAGAAGTTCAGTTAGGCATTGTCCCTTGAAATAACCTACTAATGAAAATGGTACCAGAGAAACAAACAAAAGGAACTTTAGATTAGAGAACCTTGCATTCTATCTTGGGTTGTGAATAGAAATAAGGACTACTTATACTAGCTCTGTAGTCCTTATTCTTCTTGTAATTTTCCTTTAGTCAGGGAAGGAAAAAAAGCCATGTAGTCCCAGGTTACCCTTAATCAGCCGCAAATAAAATAAGTTGACCCTGATTTATCAGCAGTTGCCATATGGATCCTTATTTTTTTATAGTGAATCTTTATGGAGAATTAGGGAAAGCTGGGATGCCAGCCTAGCAAATAAGAGAACTACTTTTTTTCAGTCCATAGTATTTTTTCTGCTATGAATGCAATCTGTAATAGAACATAAGTATATATTCAAAATTTATTTCTGTGATTTTAAATTGTTGACTGTTACTTCTAGCCCAGGGCTCATACATTCCAAGTGATTGTGCAGCTGAATAGAGAAGAATCTCTTTATGGTAAACAGAGGCTGGAAATTGGCATTGCTCTTTGCAGGTGGCTATTATACTTGCTCATGTTTTATTTAGGTGTTTCAGCACTGCCATTTGAGCTTCTAATTAAACTTGTGCCTGCACTTCAATTTTATGAAGCCCCACATAGATTTCATCATCAGATCAGCTTGATGAGGATTTGCAGAGGTAAGCGTTATTGCCTCACACAGTGGCTCCTAGCCTCTGTCTTGAATGTGAAGGGAGCATTGATTCATAAGAACATTACGAATAGTTCAGTGATCATTGGAGTATATTGAATGGAGAATGAAATGCAGAAGTTTATTACAGACACTCTGTCTCTATTAACCTCTCTAACCCTTCCATATAGTTTGATGGATGGAGGGATTTTGCCCTGAAATCACAGAGGTAGCACGTGCTCAGATGTGGGATCATCTTTAAGATAGCGTTGTTAACCATTTTATAGTAGATCAAGACTCTGTTTAACTGGTCTTGAACAGTTTGCTTCACATTTCTTATGGTATTTCATAACTTTGAACAATAGATAATCAGTAAATCTAATCTTGAATTTGTTAAGTAGGATGAATAAAGTATATGTATTTTGATATTTACTCCAATGTTTGTTGTATTAAACTCAAATATATTGAATTAATGTTCCTACAATTGCAATAAGACTATTTCAACTCTCTCTTTTGCCACTCTGTTGGAAAAAAGAAAGGAAGAAGGTAGTATGTTGTACTGTTTAGAAATAGATGGCTGTTCTTATCCTAGGCTAGAATGCATTATGAATGATATTCTTAAAATATAGCATTTCAGTTAGTGGACTTTAACAACATTATTTTAAAACTTTATATGATTATTACATGCCTTATTTTTAGAGTTTAATATCATCAGTATTTTCCATTTTAGTGGCTCTCCTGGGTTACCTAGAAAAGTTCTTTCAGATTTCAAAGTAAGCTTTGCTTGAAAATGATCATTGAATTAATCTAAGGAAATATGAGTCTTAACATACTGTGATGTTGCTCAACTGCCCCCAACACTTTTTAAAGTTAATATTGTTTTTATGGGCAGTGACTATTTGCTTTTCATTTATAAACTTCATATTTTAATTATTAGTATCTATGAATTCCACTTTTTCCTGGGAAAAAAAAGACAATGGCAGAAATAATTGTCTTTCATGTGAATGTTTTCATTTTTCAGTGTTTTAGAAAGAATGCATGCCCTAATACCATGTAATTCTTAGACTATTTTTTTTTGTGTGTGTAAGATAATTAAATAAAATTAAAGTGCGATAGGTCTTTTATTATGTGTCTAATATTGTTGGCTATGGCACTTCTGTTTGCTTTGTTTTTTTAAAAATTTATTATCAAGTTCTCCCTTTCCATTGCAGTGACCTGAACGAGTAAATGCATTTCCTCCAGCACCTTTCTTTAAACCAGGGACGTATTGTTTCTTGGGGTAGGGAGGGAATGCGTGGGTGGTAGAATAAGGTTCAGTCTGGTAATTCCATGAGCTTGGCTTGACGCGATTTTCTTTTCAAAAGGAATGAAATATTTATATGCCTTTTAAACGCATGTGTGAACTTTATAAGCTTTTAACTTTATTCACTTCTTAAGAGCTCACATCTAAATGACTATAATTTTTTTTACTCATTCTTAGTAAAGTGATCTTTCTAACTGCTTAGAATAATATTCCAGGATATGCTGTTGAAGTGATGATTGTTTAGTCACTTTGATTTAGGATACCACCTAAAATTCTAATAATAGTCACCCAGTATTAACAAAATAAAGGAATATAGTAACCTAAATTATCCAAAACCATTTCTGGAATCACACAGAATCATGATCTCTTTTCTTACAATTAGTATTCTCTTTTTATCTTTCCTAGGTTCCTGAATTTGTAATACTACTCACCTATACAGCCCCCTCTCTACCCAAATTTCTGTCTGTCTGTCTGTCTGTCTTGTCTGTCTCTCTCTCTCTCTCTCTCTCTCTCTCTCTCTCTCTCTCTCTCACACACACACACACACACACACACACACACACACACACACTAATAAAACCATCCTCGAATGGCCAGGAGTACAGAGGGTAGATGAACATAGGCAGCACTGGGTTGTGGAGGACATATAGATCCTACCTTGCTTTGTTGGGAATTGGAATTTGTTTATGCTTAGTTTTCACCACTATTGAAAGTCACTCAGATGCTCCTTTCCCTTCGGTGAAGTATTAACCTATGAGTCAAATTAGTGTATTTTCTTGATATTTTTAGTTCAATTTTAAGTGCCACGGGGGAGGGAGGGGTGCAAAGATTATTCTTTGGAAATGATCAGGAAGCTGTACTGTTTTAAAATATTGGAAGTCATAAAATGGCACAATTAATGAACAATGCTAGCTATGATATGTTTCCAAAGTTGTTTAGATACTTCAAGTACAGGCATGCCTTGGAGATAATTGTGAGGTTTGGTTCCAGATCATCACGATAAAGGGAATGTTGTAATAAAGCCAGTCACACAACATTTTTTGGTTTCCAAGTACATATAAAAGTTATTTTGGGAAGCGGCTGTGGCTCAATCAGTAGGGCTCCCGTTTACCATATGGGGGGCCCCGGGTTCGGTTCCCGTGGCCTCCTGGTGAAGGCAAGCCCGACCGCACGGCGTGGTTAGCTGACCCAGCGAGCACAAGCAGCAAGGGGGGGATAAATGAATAAATAAATAAAATCTTAAAAAAAAAAAAAAAAAGTAAAAGTTATATTTTCACTATACTGTAGTCTATTAAGTGTGCAATAGCATTATGTCTTAAAAAACAATGTATATACCTTGATTAAAATGTGACACAGGGGCTCAAAGTGAACACGTGTTGTTGGAAAAATGGTGCCAATGGACTTGATTGATGCAAGGTTGCTACAAACCTTTAATTTGTAAAAAAAAAAAAAAAAAAAAAAAAAAAAGGGAAGGCAGTGGCTGTGAAGTGCGGTAAAGCAAAGTACAGTTAAATGAGGTATGCCTATACTTTTAAAAATTGAGATTTGACATGACAATTTCCCCTACTGCACTAAAATGCTATTTGACATCAAATTAAATATGTCCAGTGAGTGCACTGGAGATGCCATTGCATTCATCTCATTTGGCAGCCTTCAGAGCACTGTAACAAGCTAAATCCCTGAGCTGGTTTAGGCAGGTGGGGAGGTCGGGCTAGGAGAGATGGGCTGTCTATTACTGTTAGGAAAGAGGAACTGTCTCCTGGCCATTTGTTGTGTAATTTTGTGGTACGAAGCCAGCCCATTGTATGATTCCAATCATGCTACATTGCTGTGGACAGGAAATATTGAAATGTAAATGATTGGTGATTGCTGGTGTGGCTACAAAGATTAATAAATATTTGTTAGATGAATGAATGAATGAATTCTTAAACTGATGATGGTGTCTTAAAATTAGTTACCTAGCAATTGGACATTATTTAGAATTACCATCTTAAATATATAGCTTTTGATCTTAGATGGGTTTATTTGCTTTTTATTTCTTTTGAAAAAGTAGTCTAAGGAAAACAAAGACAAAGATAAAAATTGTAGCATAAAAATATGACTGTAATCTTAATGTTCTTGTTGAATAGCTTATTAACATCAGAATTTTGAGCCCTTGGATGGAATGAGAGTATTACATACATTTATAGTTACAGTTTACTGATTTTCAGGTCTGAATCATTAATTCCTATGCTTGACTGGAAATTGTTACATTTGATTTTATGTTTGCCCACAAAAATAATTTTGAAGTTGATGTTAATGCATCCTATTTATGGACATAGAATGACTCATATATAGTCTCTGTTGTAAAGTTTATGGGACAACATGTTATAAATCCGTAAAGTGACTTTATAGTGTGGTGTAGGATATAAGGTCCTTAAGGGTAGGTGTGTGTATGAGCAGCCAAAGGGGTGCTGATGCAAAATACCAGAAATCTGTTGGCTTTTATACAGGGTATTTATCTGGGGTAGAAGCTCACAGTTACCAGGCCATAAAGCATAAGTTTCTTCCCTCACCAAAGCCTGTTGCCACGTGTTGGAGCAAGACGGCTGCCGGCATCTGCGAGTGTTGACGCTCCCTGGGTTCCTCTCTTCCCGGGGCTCGTTTCTCTCCGGGCTCAGCTGCTGTGCTCTCCACAAGGCCGGCTGTAGACTGTCAGGCAAATGGATCGTTTCTCTTCCCGGGGCCTCTGCTGTGTCCAGTTGAGCCTTCTCTCCTTCCTCACGTATCTGCTTCTCTATGTGCTTACTTCCCAGGTTCTCGGATCAAAACTCCAACTAACTTCTGTGCCTTGTCATTTTCTCTGTGAGTTCCTGCCCACCAAGGGGGCAGGGACGCAACGTCCTACTGACGTGGCCCGGTCAAAGCCTTAATCATTATTTAATCAAGTAAAAGTTACCTTTATATTATGACTGCTTATGCTAGGCAGTTGACTATGTATGAACCAGTCTTTTTTATTAATAACAGATGGAGAGCTGGATATTAAGTCTAGTTTGAGTCTATCTATTTTAGATAGCTGTGTTCAAACTTAATGACAATTCTTGAATTTTCTATTTCCTTGACTTCTCTGCCTGACCTCACCTGTTTTTCCTCCTCCCTTATGCATGTTTCCTTCTCAGTTTTTCTCTTCCTATCCCTTCCCTTCCTTCATTTCATTCCCGATTATCTGATTATCCTCAGCTCCCAGTGTTCCCCAATTTATGCTGTATGCTTCAGTTATTCTTTTTTGCACAGAGTTCTATTATAGCTTTTATTATACATGATTACAGTTTTTTATGTATAGGTCTCTTTCTTCTAGTAGTCTGTGAGGTTTTTGGGGGTCTGGCATTTATACGTTATTTATTGGTTGAATAGATGAATAAGTGAGGGATTTAGCACATGTGTTAGAATGGCTCCTGTCTTCTGAGACACTTTTCCAATTCAGGCAATAAAGTTACCATCTCAAGTAGCTGAGAACATAGTGCTAGTGTATGCTATGGACTATCTCCTAAAATTTAGTAATTCAAAAGGCAGATGGAGAACTGTACAGTTTTACCAAGAGAGCATGAATTCTAAGGATTGCTGGTAATCTCTGAAAGCTGGAAAACACAGTAACACATCCTTATCTTCAGCCACACTTGGTAAGGAAATACTGTTTTGCCTATTCACTAAGTTGAGTACAGTTTTTATATTTGTTGAGTATATGAAATCATTGGTTATCTTATAAATGTCAAAATAAACTGAGATTTCAAAATAGTTTATTCTTTGGTTTTATGACAGGTATCCTGAATTGGTTCATGAATATTCAGAAAATGGAGTGTTCATGCATGTTGATGATATAGATCCAAGTCTGACTCAGAAGCTCTCTGATGTTTCAAATATTAGGGTGATAAGGAGGAAGCAGGAACTCAGAAAGCTTTATGGGTCGTTTTGTAATTAATTAAGTGAGGCTGTGGGAACAGCAATGTTTGAATAGTAAATAATTAGCTAACCAAGAAGGTAAAACTAAAATTCCTGAAGAGTACAGAATCAAGAAAAATGGAGACAGATTGTACCAGTGAGATATGGACGTAAGTATTCCTATAAAGTGCAATTTGCGGAAGCTAACATGTCTGTCAATTATATATGTACAGGTGACTCCTATTTTTATCCCAATCATAAATTAAATACTGTTTTCCCAGAGGCTCTCATTGCAATATTTTGGGTATGTTCCTAAGTCCTTTTACAAAACTAGGTGCTGTAAGCCCCCTCCCACGCCGACTCTTGACAGAGATCTTTCTCCACACACCTGTTTTCCTGGTAGACTAACTCGTATATTTTACTTACCTTGTACTTTTTTGTATTTTTCTTTTTTTTTACCGGGAGGTCCTGGGGATCGAACCCGGGTCCCTCCATGTGGGAGACGGACGCCCAACCAGTTGAGCCACATCCGACCCCCTGTATTTTTCTTTATTAGAGAAGTTGTGGGTTTACAGAACAACCATGCATAAAATTTACCTTGTTCTTTTAAAATCAAGGTTTAAAAGCCTCTTCCACCCCCTCATGTACCTGGCAAAGCTGTCTCTCTGCAGGCTGTTGATGTGCGATGTCCTTGCACATTCTCTTGGCTGGTGCAGAGCACAGTGTCAGTGCCTGGGCCCCTTTCCTGCCTTGCAGCAATGGTCCCTGTGAAGCTGTGATGCCACTAGTCCGTTTGTGAAAATGGGGGGACTTTCCAGAGGCACACTGACAGCCAGCAGATTGGCCCTGTCTGCTTTTAGAGAGCCCCTTCAGGCAATTCACATGCTTTGAGAAGAGTCCGTTGGTCTCTGGCTGAAAGGAAATAGAAATAAACGTTTCTTTATAGGACTGAGCACGTGATGTTGGCATTGAGGTTGCTCTTCCGATGACTTTGAAATATTTCAGGGATGGAGCCAAAGGACATGATTCTTGACTTGGAATTTGGCTTTTTGTATGGATTTGTGTATTAATATGTTTAGAGTCTGCCTCATTCCAAGCAGTTTTAAGATCCATGCTTCTTGGCTAGATTGGTTGCTAGAGGATGTTGGTAGAAATGCAGTTTTCTATTTGTTTAAAAATGGAGGGAGTTTGAACCCCATTCTTGGTTCAGTTCTCTTTATGGCAATAGGACTTAGGATTGAGTACCTGATATCGGTTTCTTCTTTGAAATATTGTCATCTCTATACCAAAAACTTGTGATCCAGTGAGCTTGAAAGGAGGATTCCAAAGGTTCGAGGAAATGATGAAGTCTCTGCCTCTGTCAAACAGTAGCTATTCAGGCGCTGTGCTGCCTTGCTGTATGTTAATGTTGTAAGGTCCTCAGTTTTGGTATTCTCACTTCAGGGTCTTGTCTTCTTAATCAGGCTTGTATACAGTGGGGTTAAACTTCCTTTCATTATGGGGAGAAGGTACATGGGAGGTCTCTCACAGTGTATATTATTCACTAACAGCTGTTGGGATTCCGTTCTTCAAAGGAATCAATACTTTTTAAATTCAGCTGTGTTAGATATCTTTGGTTTTATCTGTTATACATTTGTTATGCCTGTGTAATATATGAATTAGTTTATCTGATGTTTTAGGTAAATACTAATGAGAGAGCTCAGAAAACATATCATTTGCAGTAAACTAATATAGTCTTCTCTCTGAAGGACACAAGATAACAGTTATTTATTCAAATGTGACACTGGAGTGGAGTAATCTAACTGATCAGATTTTCCTTGCTTTCTGTTTTTGTGAAATAAAAGTAAAGCTAGGAAAAAGAGAATCCATATGGAAAAATCATGTGCTTTCAACAGGTAATATTATTTTTTCATTTTTATTATAGGATGTTACAAAGTTCAGAACATAATCCAGAAATAAAATAACTGTTTCCTTTAGAATTTTCTTTAGTATCATAAATGTTGTTTTCATGGCACCTATTTTAATATCATATCAAGAGAAAAAAATTCTCATATTAAAAATTATCAGCTTTGGTTTAGATATTTAGATGAAGTCCTTTTTAGATAAGCTAAGTACGATGCTTTCTTAGTGATTTTGTGAAGTGTGCAGGAATCCAGGGTGCATAATCAGGCTGCCTGGTGTCAAATCCTAGTTCTGTCACTGAATACCTGTATTATTAAGGGAAAATTTTTAATTTTATTTTTCTGTTAGGTTTTAATAGCTTTTTTGAGATATCATTCATGAACCGTATAGGTCATCCATTTATAGTGTACAATTCATTGCTATTTAGCATATTCTCAGGGTAGTGTAACCATGACCACAGTCTACTTTTTGTCATCCCAACAAGAAACCCTGTAACATAAGTAGTCACTTCCTACTCTCCCCACTGCCCTTGGTAACCACTCATCTTTCTGTCTCTATAGGTCTTCTCTGGACATTTTATGTAAATAGAATCATAAAATAATGTGCTCTTTTGTGGCTTTTTGTTTTCAAGGTTCATTTATGTTGTGGCATGTATCAGTACTTCATTCTTTTTAATTGCTGAATAATATTCCATTGTATGGATATACCACACTTTATCGATTCATCAGTTGATGGAAATTTGGATTTTCACTTTTTGGCTATTAGGAATAACACTGCTGTCAACATTCATTTACAAGTTTCTGCATGAATATATGCTTTTTTTGTTTTATATTTATTTTTTTAAAGATTTATTTATTTACTTTATCCATTAAAAACCCCCCTTCCCCCCTTCCCCCCTTCCCCATTTGCTGTTTTGTGTCCATTCGCTGGGCAATTCTCTGTGTCTGTTTTCTGCCATCTCTTCTCATCCTCCTCCTCCAGTCTTCACCAGGATTACGATCCTGGAGACCTCCGATGTAGGAGACAGGTATTCTGCTGCCTGCGCCACCTCGGCTCCTGGCTTCCGGAGCTTTCGGAGCTTTCGGAGCATCTCGTCTTGTCTCTCCCCTGCGTCTCTCTCTTGTTGTGTCATCATCTTGCTGCATGGCTCCCGGGGCCTGGCGGCTCACCAACACACAGAGTCTGGCAGCCCATGCACCTTCTCTCTCTCTATTTTTTTATTTTTACCGGTAGGTCCCGGGGATTGAACCTAGGTCCCTCCATATGGCAGATGGACACCCAACCATTTGAGCCACATCCGCTCCCTGAATATATGCTTTTGTTTCTCTATATATCAAGGAATGGAATTGCTGGGTCAGATGGTAACTCTGTCTTTAACTTTTTGAGGAACTGACAAACTTTCCAAAGTGGATGCATCATTTTACATTCCTGTTGGTAATGTGTGAGGCTTCCAATAGCTCCACATTCTCACCAATGCTTGTTGTCTGTCTTTTTGGTTGTAGCGTCCATTGTGCGTGAAATGGTTTATCACTGTAATTTTGATTTGTATTTCTTTAATGGTTAATGATGTTTAGCATCATTTTGTCTGAATATTGGCCATTTGTATATCTTCTTTAGAGAAATATCTATCCAAATCCTTTGCCCACAGTGGACAAATTTCAATGGAATTTTTTCTTTTGACCTCTCTCTAAAATGGCGATAAGGCCTTGACCTTCCTAATGGAGTTATTGTGAGGATTAAAACAGTTAATATATGCAGAATGCCTAGGACAGTGCCTGACACATAGTAAGTGATCCATAGATGTTGGTTATTAATGTTATCTCTAATAGCGATTCACTTGGGCTTAATGCTCCCTAGTGACTATATTTTAATTTATCTAATGGCAGTTGTGACAAATGAACTTAATCTTTAACTCCCAGTTCTACCACCCCTGAGCTTCGCTATATATATTTGTTTGTTTGTCCATTCTTTCCTCATTCAGCACTTATTATGCTGAGATGTGAAGATACGCTGTGATAGAAGCTGAGAATGCAAAATTTAAAAAGTTGTGGTTCCTTTTCCCAGGAAGTCTGGAGAGACAAGCACCAAATGATAATTGCAGAGCAATCAGTGCTTTACTATAGGTATGTGCAAGCTGTGGTGAGAGTGTAGGTGAAATATTCTGATACATGAAGAATGAATAGGAGTTTTCCATGTAAAATGTTGGGGAGGCACTGTTCTGGGCTCTGTGAGGGCATGTTCAAATGTATAGGAATTTGAAAACCCTGAATATTCAGGGTAAGATAAGAATTGCATGACTACTGCCATGTGTAATACTGAGAGGGATTGGGGGTGGGATAGGAGAGTTGGAGAGGGAGCAGTGCCAAAGAGGATAGCACCTCTCTTGCTTTCAGACCTTTAATGCTCAGGACATTCTTCTTCTCTCCTTCCTACCTGTCCAACTTTTCATTATGAAATGCCCCTCTTCATTACTAATAATAGTTTTGACTTAAAGTCTATTTTGTCTGATAGTCAGCGTCACTTCATCTCTTGTAGAGCTAATGTTTGCATGGTGTATCTTTTTCTTTAGTTTCAACCTGATTATATCTTTGAATCTAGAGTATATCTCCTGTAGGCAGCATATAAGTAAGTCATATCTTACTTTTTAATCCAGTTTTACATTCTCTCCCTTTTCCTTTGAATGTTTATTTCATTCACATTTAATGTAATTTTTGATAAATCTGCCATCTTGCTCTTTGTTTTCTACATGTCTTATGCCTTTTTTTGCTCCTCTGTTCCTGCCTTCTTGTGTGTTAAATACTTTTGAGAGTGCTATTTTAATTCCTCTGTTGATTTTTTAGTAATATTTTAGTGTTTTTTTGTTTCTTTTTTTTTTTGTTTTTGGTTGTTCTAGGGCTTTGCTATCCAATACACTAGCCACTAGTTATCTGTGGCTATTGAGCTCTGAAAATATGGCTAGTCAGAACTGATATATGCTAAAGTGAAATATATACCAGATTTTAAAGATTTAGTATAAAAACAAAATGTAAGATATCTTAATTTTTATTTTGATTATATGTTAACATTTTGATTATATTGGGTTAAATAAAATATATTGTAGAATTTCTTATATTTAAAGAACTTAAAAAATGTAGCCACTGTGAGGAGTTCCTGGAAGATGTTGTCAGAGTAGGGCAGCAGGGCTCAACTCTCTTACAAGAACAGCAGAGGAAGGGCAAAAAGCTGTCTGAGGGAGCTGCTTTGGGAGTCTGGAGACCAGGAGAGTGCTGTGTTTCATCCAAGAGGGAGAGGGACAGAGAAACAAAGAAGCCAAAATGAAAACTGTGAGTTACTAATCCCCATGGCTGGTAACAGCACCCATCCCCCATCCTCAAGGTGACCAGCCTGGGTAAAATGCATGGCTCACTGCAGCCGACCCAGACAGGAATGGCTGCTTTCCTCCATGGAAGGAGGGAGGATGTTATGGAGGGTGGAGAGTGGTTTCTCTTCAGGGGGTTTGGCCACTGGAGCCTGTTTTGAATCTCAGATCTGGCCAGATCAGAATCACCAGCAAGTAAAGGTCAAAAGAGTCACCTCTATGGAAAAATTCGCTGAAGAGTGCCATCTGTTTGTTGCATGGGAAACTGCAATGAGGAAAAAAAGCTTTTAAAATTTATTTATTTATTTATTTATTTATTTATTTATTTATTTATTTATTTATTAAATAAAAAACTTTAGGAACTGACTGTTTGGCAGTTCTTAAAGAAGTGGAATATAGACTTGCCACGTGACCCTGCAATACCACTCCTGGGTATATACCTATAAGAAATGAGAACAGTGACACAAACAAACATCTGCACACCGATGTTCATAGCCACATTATTCACCATTGCCAAAAGTTGGAAACAACCCAGGTGTCCATCAACAGAAGAATGGAAAAACAAACTCTGGTCTATTCACACAATGGAATATTATGCAGCTGTAAGAAGAAATGAAGTCATAAAGCATATGACAACATGGATGAACCTGGAGGATATTATGTTGAGCGAAGCAAGCCAGACACAAAAGGACAAATACTGTATAATGCATTACTATGAACCAAATATATTGTGTAAAATACTGTTTGATTAAAAAAAAAAAGTATATGTATCCATTACATTTAATTGAGAAATCTATATATTCATCTGTGTTTACTTTTTAGTTTTTAATTGTTTATATTTTCAATTATTAAATGTACAAAATAAAATAAAAAATAAAAAAATAAAATTAATACCAAAAAAAAAAAAAAAGATACTTAGATTATACAAATGACATAAGAAATATAGAGGATTCCCATATGCCCCGTTTCCCATACCTTCCACATTTTCCCACATTAACAGCATCCTTCATTAGTGAGGTACATTCATTGCAATTGATGAACACATTTTGGAGCATTGCCACTAAGTGTAGCTTGAAGTTTACATTGTAGTATACACTCTCTCCCACCCAATTCTGTAGGTTAGGACAAGACTTATAATGGCCTGTATATATTGTTGCAATGTCATTCAGGACAATTCCGAAGTCCCAGAAATGCCCCTGTATTATACCTCTTTTTCTTTCTCCCTGCCCTCAGAACCTCCAGTGGCCTCTGCCTCTACATTAAATGATATAATTTCTTCCATTGCTAGAATCACAGTAAGTCTATAGTAGAGTAGAATACCAGTATGTCTACTTTAGTCCATAGTTCATTCTCCAATCCTGAGGATTCTGGGATGGTGATGTCCACTCCACCTCTAGTTGAGAGGGGGCTATGATCCCATAGAGTTGATGGTTGGGACTCTCTTGTTTGTAGTTGTAGACTCTCAGTTTCTTGGTATGGTAGTTGTCCATCATCACCTCCATGTTAGTTGTCCTGGGTGAGACCAATGAACTGTAGAGTAGGTATTGCACCTCTGATGAGATTCAGGGCCCCATTGGCACAAGGATGGCCCAAAGATTTAAGTCTCTTGGACATACAACTACTAACTCTAGTACTATTTGTAGGTTCAAATAGAAGGACAGAAGAGCCATGTGTAGGGAAACCACAATTGAGTCCAGCTCTGTCACTCTGGGGAGCAAAAATTCCAAAGCAGGGCCCACTGGCAAGGCACCAAACTCTTGACCTATCTGCCCTAACTATAGTGTCTGGAGTATTTGGCTATTTTATTGGCTTCACTTTTGAAGGCATTTTGGATCACAGAAGGGTTACAATGATGGCAGGGGAGGATCATTGTTGTGGGGTGTCAGCGACGGGGGATACATTGGAGGAAGCTCACCTGGGCATCCATATAAGGCATATAAATGTGTTCACATATTCATGGAGCATTGTCACGGTGGGTGGAGATTCACACAATAACCAAAGGAATATCAAATTCCCATCCTGGGGAGCTCTGCCACATTCTCTAATCAGCAAGAATCCTCTGAGTATAGGGGCAACGACTAGTGAAGGAGGATGGTCCACTGACGGGCTCTTGATATTGATGACTGTGCGTATGAACCTTTACTCTTTTTTTTTTTTTTTTTTTTTTTAATATTTTTATTTATTTATTCATCCATCCCCCCCTTGCTGCCTGCGCTCGCCGGGTCAGCCAACCACGCCGTGCGGGCGGGCCCGCCCCCACCAGGAGGCCCCGGGAACCGAACCCGGGGCCTCCCACATGGCAAACGGGAGCCCCACTGATTGAGCCACAGCCGCCTCCCTGAACCTTTACTCTTGAAATTGAAACTTAGCCTAGTATTATAGGGTGCCTAAGAGTTGCCTCCTTGTTGCTCAAATGTGGCCTCTCTCTAAGCTTAACTCAGCATATAAATATAATACCTTACCCCTCAGCATGGGACATGACTCCTAGAGATGAGCCTCCCTGGCACCGAGGGATTACTACCAAGCACCAACTAGCAAAGCAACTGGAAAAAGATGTTGACCAAAAGGAGGAAAAGGTAAAGACAAATGAGTTTATATGGCTAAGAGACTTCAAAGTGAGTTGGGAGGTCATTCCAGAGGCTATGCTTATGCACGTCTCAGCAGGATCTCTTTGACTGCCAAAGTAGATACTACCCCAAAGCTCCTGAGGGCTTTGGAAAAAAAGCCTTTTAAATCTAGAACTTGTGAATCTGATCTGTGCCCCATTAGTGGGTCCCTGGCCCTGTTTTGTTCCATTAAGCTGGGCAATCTTAAAGATTTAGAATAAGTTGAGTGAAAAATCAAAGAAGAGCCATGAAACAAAACCACTAGGCAAGAGATAAATTGACCATCAGAATACCTTCACCAACATAATCAGATGTCAAGACATCAGCAAAAAAATTCAAGCCATACAAAGAAACAGGAAGATATGGCCCAGCAAAGGATTAAATTAAAAATCCCGACGAGGCACGGGCAATAAGATGACTAATCAGTGATGTTCACACAAATCTCCTAAATCAATTCAGGGAGTTGAAGGAAAATATGGTTAAAGAGATAAAGGAAATTAAGAAGACACTGGTTGAGCCTAAAGAATAATATGAAAGTCTGCAAAGAGAAATAGCAAAGCTTATGGGAATGAAAGACAATGGATGAGATTAAAATTATATTAGAGATGTATAATAGCAGTTTTGAATTGGTTGAGGACAGAATAAGTGAATTGGAAGACAGAGTATCTGAACTTGAAAAGATTGGAGAACAGAAAGAGAAAAGAATGGAAAAAATGGAACAGGGTCTCAGGGAATTAAGTGACAATGAAAAACACACAAACATTTTTGTTACAGAAGTCCCAGAAGGAAAAGAGAATGGAAAAGGAGCAGAAAGAATATTTGAGGAAATAATGATCAAAAACTTCCCAACCCTTGGACTGATATTTATGAAAGACATAAATATCAATATCCATGAAGGACAACACACCCCAAACAGAATAAATATGAATAGACTTACTCCGAGACACCTACTATTCAGAATGTCAAATGCCAGAGATATACAGAGGATTCTGAAGGAAGCAAGAGAAAAGCAGTGCATTATATCCAAGATAATTTTAATAAGACTAAATGCCCATCTCTCATCAGAAGCCCAGGAGGCAAGAAGGCAGTAATATGATATAAGGTACCGAAAGAGAAAAACTGCCAGCCAAGAATTTTTTATCTGACAAAACTGTCCTTCGAAAATGAGGATGAGTTTAAAGTCTTCACAGACAAACAAAAGCTGAGAGATTGTTACCAAAGGACCAGAATTACAAGAGATACTAAAGGGAGTTCTGCAGTCTAAAAGAAAAAGACAAGGGGGAGAGATTTGGAGAAGAGTGTAGAAATGAAGATTATTAGTTAAGTGTAACTAAAAGGGTAAAAAGAAATAGTAAGATAAGACAGGCAAAGGATAAAATAAATAAAGTCAGCAATGGCTTTATTGTAATAATATTGACCATTAATGGATTGAACTCCCTAATCAAAATATATAGACTGACAGAATGGGTAAAAAAATATAAGCCATCTATTTACTGTCCAGAAGGCATTCACTTTAGATACATGGACACAATCAGGCTGAAAGTGAAAGGTTAGAAAAAGATATTCCATGCAAATAATAACCAAAATAGATCTGGATTAGCAATACTAATATCGAACAAAATAGATTTTAAATGCAAAACTATTTTAAG
The DNA here is from genome assembly GCA_026826555.1 of Tolypeutes matacus. Lineage (NCBI taxonomy): Eukaryota > Metazoa > Chordata > Mammalia > Cingulata > Chlamyphoridae > Tolypeutes > Tolypeutes matacus. The sequence goes on along the minus strand of JAKSZT010026446.1, from coordinate 15,377,752 downwards.
AAATGAAGGAAGTCAATATATATTATTAAAAGGGGCATTTCACCAAGATGAAATAACCATAAATATTTATGCACCTAACCTGGGTTTCCCAAGATCCATGAGGCACACACTGGCAAAACTGAAGGGAGAAATGGATGTCTCTACAATAATAGTTGGAGACTTCAATATACCACTCTTAGCATTGAACAGAACATTGGGACAATGAATAAATAAGGAAACAGAGCTTGAGTAATATGATAAATGAACTAGATCCTAATAGACATTTATAGAACATTATACCCCAAATCAGCAGGATACACATTCTTTTCAGGAACTCGTGGATCTTTCTCCAGGATGACCATATGTTGTGTCACAAGACAGGTTTCATAAATTTAAAAGGAGTGAAATTCTACAAAGCATTTTCTCTGATCATAATGCAATGAAGCTGGAAATTAGTAATAGGCAGAAAAGGAAAAATTCACAAATAGGGAAATTTACCAAATATTCTTAATCAGTGGGTCAAAGAAGAAATTGCAAGAAAAATCAGTAAATATCTTGACACAAATGAAAGTGAGAACACAACATATCAAAACCTATGGAGGGAAGTGGCTGTGGGCTCAATCAGTAGGGCTTCCGTTTACCATATGGGAGGCCCCGGGTTCGGTTCCCAGGACCTCCTGGTGAAGGCAAGCCCGCCCGCACGGCGTGGTTAGCTGACCCAGCGAGCACAAGCAGCAAGGGGGGCATAACTGAATAAATAAATAAAATCTTTGGGAAGTGGCTGTGGCTCAATCAGTGGGGCTCCCGTTTATCATGTGGGAGGCCCCGGGTTCGGTTCCCAGGGCCTCCTGGTGAAGGCAAGCCCGCCCGCACGGCGTGGTTGGCTGACCCAGTGAGCACGGGCAGCAGGGGGGGGGGGGATAAATGAATAAATAAATAAAATCTTTAAAAACAAACAAACAAACAAAAAAACCTATGGGACACTGCAAAGGTAGTGCTGAGAGGGAAATTTATAGCCTTCAATGTTTACATTAGAAAAGAAGAAAGAGTTAAAATCGAAGACCTAAGTGCACACCTGGAGGAACTAGAAAAAGAACAGCAAACCAATCGAAGAAAAAAAGTAGAATCAACAAAACCAAAAGTTGGTTCTTTGAGAAAATAACAAAATCAACCAACTCTTGACTCAATGGACAAAGGAAAAAAGAAGATGCAAATAAATAAAATCAGAAATGAGAGGGGGCATCACCACTGACTCCACAGAAATGAGAGCTATAAGAAGATACTATGAACAGCTGTACGCCAACAAAGTAGACAACATTGATGAAACAGATTCCTAGATGCTTGAACGAACTACACTGACCTTAGAAGAAAGAGAAGGCCTCAACAAATTAGGCACAAGTAATGAGATTGAAACAGTTATCAAAACCCTCCATAAAATGAAAAGCCCAGGACCAGATGGCTTCCCAGGTAAATTCTACCAGTCATTCAAAGAAGATCTAATACCAATCTTGCATAAATTCTTCCAAAAAAGTGAACATGAGGGAATGCTAGCAAACTCATTTTATGAAGCCAATATAACCCTAATACCAAAGCCAGACAAACACCGTGTGAAAAGAAAATTACAGACCAATTTGTTTAACGAATATTGATGTAAAAATCCTTAACAAAATACTTGCTAACCAAATCCAAAAGCACAATAAAAGAATTACACACCATACTCGAGTTTTTTTTTTTTTTTTGAAGTACCAAGGGGCCAGATATTAAACCTGGGACTTCATATGTGGGAAGCCAGCATTCAACCACTGAGTCACATTGGCTTCCCTGAGTTGGTTTTATCATTTGTTTTCTTGTTGTTTGTTTTTGTTTTTTCAGGAGGCACCGGGAACCAAACCCGGGACCTCCTGTGTGGGAGGCGGGCGCTCAACTGCTCGAGCCACATCTGCTCCCCTTGAGTTGGGTTTATCCCAGGTATGTAAGAGTGGTTCAACAGAAGAAAATCAACTAGTGTAGTATACTGCATTAATAAATTGAAGAAAAATCACATGTTCATCACGATTGATGCAGAAAAGTCATTTGACAAAGTATAACATTCTCTCTTGATAAAAACAATCTGAAAGATAGAATAGAAGGAAACTTTCTAAATGGGGCAAAGTGCATATATGAAAACCTTCAACTAACATTGTATTTTATGGCGAAAGGTTGAAATTCCTGCTGAGAGTGAGAACAAGACAAGGATGCCCACGGTCACCACTGTTATTCAGTATTGTGCTAGAAGTTCTAGCTAGAGCAGTTAGGCCAGATTAAGAAATAAAAGACACCCGAACAGGAAAGGAAGAAATAAAACTTTTGCTATTTGCTGATGTCTAGTTGTGTGTCCTCAGTCTAGTTGCGTGTGCTCTGTCTCATTATGTGTGCTCAGTCTTGTGCGTGCTGTCTAGTTGTATGTGTTCAGTCTTGTGTTTATTTATGTGTGCTCTGTGTAGTTGTGTGTGCTATCTAGTTGTGTATGTTCTGTCTAGTTGTGTGTGTTCTGTCTAGTTGTGTGTGCTGTCTCGTGTGTGCTCTGTCTCATATGTGCTCAGTCTCATTGCGTGTGCTCAGTCTCGTTGCGTGTACTCTGTCTAGTTGCGTGTACTCTGTCTAGTTGTGTGTGCTCTGACTCGTGTGTGCTCTGTTTTGTGTGTGCTCTGTCGTTGTATGCGCTCTCATTGTGTGTGCTCATTCTTGTTATATGTGCTCTGTCAGGTTGTGTGTGTTCAGTCTAGTTGTGTGTGCTATGTCAGGTTGTGTGTGCTCAGTGTAGTTGTGTGTGCTCTGTCATTGTGTGTGCTCTGTCACGTGTGTGCTCAGCCTCGTTGTGTGTACTCTCTGAAAAACAAGCCAGATGCCCTTTAATACTCACCCTTGAGTTACCAGTTTTTAAATAATAGATGTCAGAGTGACCTACAGCACACAATGTACAATTTTGTCGAGAAACGTCATGAGTATATTGAGGAAAGCTTGTTACTGCTTTCGAAAAATGTTAATTTTTCCCTTTGCATTTAATAGACGTTACCTTGCATAATGCTAACAGAATGTTAGGAGTCGTAATTGCCTTTTAACATTATTGAAGATGTAACAGTTTGCTCTAATTTTAATTTCCACAAATGAAGCCTTCAAAAAACATTTTTAACACTTCAAAGTTATAGCTTCTTAAGTCAGACCACTTTGAAGTGAACATTCTGATCAAATTGAAAAATGATAGTAGTAAAATTCTTCAGTGAATGAAGATTGAGCCACGAAACCCACGATGCCAGTTAAATTTGACATTAGAGCCATACAGTGGGTACATGTGGGTTTGAAGAAATGGCTCTGGTAAATTGTGTGCCTGCCTTGAAAGGATGAGATTTGTGGCATATGTGGGTTTTGGTGATCATGGAAGAGGTATGCAAGAAGGTCTTTTCAGATATGGCATAGAAATAGAAAGTATCTTGAGCTCTTGAAAATATACTCAACTTCAGTTTCAGCTCTGTGCTAGATGCTTTGCTTGACTCTGGTAGCAGGCACTTTACACAGGTTATTTTATATAGTCCATGGAACAGTATTTTTACAGATGAGGAAATTGAGGCTAAGAGATGTTGCAGGGTTACATTGCGAGTAAGAGAGATTTAATGAAGAATTTGAATGCTAAATGCTGAAACCTTTCCCTCCTGGACAGCGGGACTTCATTTTTCCTTTGGACAGCCCTACCATCCACTCCTGTTCCCTCTTTATCTGTCAGGGGTTCACTTTCCCTTCACCTAAACTTGGGTCCTATAGTGTGTATGGCGTCTCCAAACACTGTTTTGTATTGTCACCAGTTTTGCAGGTGTCTTGATCTGTCCTCCTTGATTGTGAGCTTCAGAAGCAGTGGCTGCACTGTGCTAACTTTAGGAGCTCACACTGCAATGGCCAGTCACTGAACGTTGGTTGAATTAAATGGAATTTGTGTGCATCGGATGACACAGCCTCCAGAAGTCAATAGCTTTTATTTAGGAAACTGCCTCTAGTGACTATAATTTGGCCCAAACACTTTGCTGTGCTTTCCCCTAAGTGGTAATATGGACTTAAATTGCCTGTGTTTCTCCCAGGATTGTTATGGTTCTGGTGAATCAGATTCAATCCCTGAGATACTAAATTTTCTAGTTTTGTAATTGAACTATTAGAAATGTGAATTAAATTGATAAGGAATATAGAAGATCAATCCAAACCAATTTTATTTTCTAAATTTTTTCATCCGATTTCATGTATTGTGTTAGAAACTATTTGATAGTTAGGTGGATGGTGGATGTGAATATCTTTAATTTAAAAAAAAAGAAGAAGAAAAAAAAAGGCCTTTGGGTCCAAACCAATATAATTACCATCTTGAAACAAAAATGGAAGGTCCTTTAATGTATTATTATGAATATTTATGCTAAAGGGAGATCTTATGTTCAGCATTTTCCAGTGTATTTTATTTGGTTAAAGAAAAAGTAATTACACTACCCTTGGATAGAATTTCATTTGCTTTAGAAAATTAAGTGACGAAACAGCCAAGTACTTGGTTTCATGGCATTATCATATCTAATGAATCAGGATACTTAGATTTCAAAGATATTTACAAACATAAAAATTTTGCAAAGTATTTCTGTGGTTTCTTTGTTTTGAAAATCATATTTAGACTTCATTCACGTAGTTGTTTTAGATTTCTCCTTGTAAAAGGATATATTCTTTCCTTGGAATTTATTCTTAAGAGCTTGCTTGTCATGACATTCAGTACTCCTCATGTACATTTTTCTCTGAAGTACATCTTATTTTTTTTTTTCTTTCATTTTTATTAGAGCGCTGTAGGTTTACAGAGAAATCATGCAGAAAGTAGAGTTCATATATACCTTCCATGCAGTTTTTCGTATTATTAACATTTTCATTAGTGTGGTACCTTTGTTACAGTTGATGAAATAATATTAATATAATATTAATTATAGTCCATAGTTTACAGTAGGGTTCACTTTTTCTGTTGTACAGTTCTATGGCTTTTACAAAATATTTATATTCTGCTAACATATGTACAACCTAAAATTTCCCATTTCAGCCACTTTCAAATATACAATTCAGTGGTGTTAATTATATATTACAATGTTTTGTTACATCACTGCCATCCATTATGAAAATTTTTCCATCACCTCAACCTGGAATTCTGTACCAATTAAGCATTAAATCCCTATTCCCTACCCCCATCCCTGCCCCAAGTAACCTATAAATCTAGTTTCTGAATCTGTGAATTTGCATATTCTAATTATTTCATATCAGTAAGATATACAATATTTGTCATTTTGTGTCTGGCTTATTTCATTCGACATGCTGTTGTCAGAGTACATCCATCTTGTCATGTGTCATCCATGTTTTTATGGCTGAACAATAGTCCATTGTATGCATATACCACATTTTGTTTATCCATTCATCTGTTATTGGACATTTGGGTTGCTTTTATCTTTTGGCAACTGTGAATAATACTGCTATGAATATTATTATACCAATCCCTGAGTCCCTGCTTTCAATTCTTTGGACTAAATACCTAAAAGTAGGGTTGCTGGGTCACATGGTAGTAATTCTTTGGTTAACTTTCTGCGGAGTCACCAAGCTGTCTTTGTACAGCAGCACCATTTTACATTTCTACCAACAATGTATTCCTATTTCTCTGCATCCTTCCCAACACTTGTTGTTTTCTGTTCTTTGTATAGTAGTCATTCTAGTGGATGTGAAATGTTACCTTGTTTTGATTTGCATTTCCCTAGTGACTAATGCCATTGGTCATCTTTTCATGTGCTTATTGGTTATTTGTATATCTACTTTGGAGAAGTGTCTATACAAGTCTTTGATTCATTTTTATATTGAGTTGTCTTCTTGTTGTTGAGTTGGAGGAGTTCTTTTTTTATATTCTGATATTAAACGCTTATCAGAAATGGTTTCCAAATATTCTCTCCTATTATTACTTCCTTGAATAGGTTCTTTGATACACAAAGGTTTTTAATTTTGATCAAGTCCCATTTATCTATTTTTTCTTTTGATGCTCATGCTTTTGGTGTAATGTGTATGAATAATTGTAAACACAAGGTCTTGAATGCTTCCCTATATTTTCTTCTAAGAGTTTTATAGTCCTAGTTCTTATATTTAGGCCTTTGATCCATTTTTAGATAGTTTACTTTATATCATGTGAGGTAGGGTTCCACTTTCACTCTTTTGCATGTGGATATCCTGCTTCTCCAGTACTATTTGTTGAAGAGACTATCTTTTCCTCATTGGGAGAACTTGACACCCTTGTCAAAAATAAATTGGACTTGGTTGGAAGGGTTTATTTCTGAACTCTCAATTAGATACCATTGGTTTATATGTCTGTCCTTGTGCCAGTACCATGCTGTCTTGATTACTGCAGCTTTATAATAAGTTTTAAAATCGGTAAGTGTGAGTTCCCCAACTTCATTTCTTCTTTTCAAGATGGTTTTGTCTATTTGGGTTCCCTTACCCTTCTATATAAATATGATGATTGTCTTTTCCATTTCTTCAAGGAAATCTGTGTTGGAATTTTGACTGGGATTGCGTGGAATTTGTAAATTGCATTGGGTAGAATTGACATATTAACAATATTTAGTTTTCCAGTCCATGACCACAGAGTATCCTTCCATTAATCTAGGTCGTCTTTGATTTTTTTTTAATTTTTATTTCTTTGATTTCTTTTTGATTTGTTGGTATTTGTTGAGTATTTTTGTATCTATATCCAACTTTCTTTCTTGCAATATCTTGCTTTGGTATTACTGTGATGCTAGCTCATAGAATAAGTTAGAAAGTTGTCCTTCCTCTTCAATTTTCTGGAGGAGTTTGAGCAGGATTGGTGTTAATTCTTCTTGGAATGCTTGGTAAAATTCATCAGTGAAGTCATCTGGCCCTGGGCTTTTCTTTGATGGGAGGAGAAGATACATTGTATGATTTCAGTATTTTAAATTTATTGAGATAAGACTTTTTTGTGACCTAGCATGTGGTCTGTCCTAGAGAATGACCCATGTGTACTAAAAAATGTGTATCCTGCTATTTTTGGATGAAGTGTTCTATATATGTCTGCTAGGTATAGGTGGTTTCTTATCTCATTCAAGTCTTCTATTTCCGTTTTTGGGGCAGGTTAGTATAGGGAAAGAGGGAAGGCAGCTGGGACCTAGCAGAGAACATGGCTGAAAGACCCTGCCTGGAAACCCCCTGAGGGGAAGGCTGCTACTAGAGAACAAAGCTGGAAAGACCCTGTTGAGTCCCTGGCAACCAGGTGCCATTTGGAACTCTTTTCCAGGGTGAAGGGGAAGCCCCGGATAACTCCAAACAGGCCTCCTCATTGGCCCCCTGAGACCTAACAGTGGGGCAACCAATCATAACAGCAAACAACTGGGACCTCTCCCCAATATTAGGAAAGGGGAGGAGGAAAGGCTTTAAAAAGGCTAACCTGGGGCCCCACATGCATGTAGCATACCCACAACCCATGTCTCTGGTTGTGTACTTATCTCATTTCTAGTTCTCTTGTTTCTTAATAAACTCTTTTTTACTCCCCTGCCTACCCTGTGATGTGTCCTTAAATTCTTTTATGCAACATAGCCAAGAACCTAGAATCCCAGAACCCAGAGCCTTCTGCTAACCTGTTGATCTCCTGTCTAGATGTTCTATCTATTGAGATGTTTACTATTTGCATGGAATATGCTTTTCATTAGTTCACTTTCAACCTATTTGTGTGTTTAAATTAAGGGTGACTCTCTTGTAAACAGTATTTAAGGTCATGCTTTTTTATCCATTCTGCCAATCTCTTCCTTTTGACTGGAGAGTTCAACCCATTTAAACTAACTGCTGATAATGCAGGATGTTCCTCTGCCTTTTGTTATTTTGATTCTGTCAGTCCCCACCTGTTCTGTCCTTCAGTTCTTCCATTACTGCCCACATCCATATTTTTTTATTTTGAGTCATTTCTCATTTCCTTCTGTGTATAATTTTCATATATTCTCTTTATGATTACTATGGGGCTTAAGTTTAACATCCTGTACCTATAACGACCACAACTGAGGTGATAGAAGCATAAGCAAACTATGTTCCTATCCCCTCCATACCCTTGCCTTTTTGTTATATTTGTTATAAAGTGTATCTTTATACATCGTGTGTCCAAAAATCATAGATATATAATTACTTTCTTTCATTTTTATTTAGAACTTATAAGAAGTAAAAAGTGGAGTTACATACCTAAAATATAATACATTACTATTTGTGTTTGTAATTACCCATGTGGTTACCTTTACTGGTATCTTTATTTCTTTATGCCACTTTTAATCTGAAGAACTCCCTTTAGCATTGCTTGTTGGGCTAGTCTAGTGGTTATGTACTCCCTCAACTTTTATCGAGGAATTTTTTTATCTTTCTCTCATTTTTGAAAGACAGCCTTGCCAGATAAAATATTTTTTGTTAGAGATAGTTTTTGGTTAGTGCTTTAAATATTTCATTATACTGTCTTCTTGTCTATATGGTTTCTGGTGTGAAATTGATACGTAATCTTACTTGGGCTTCCTTGCACATAACACATCGCCGTTCTCTTGCAGCTTTTAGAATTCTCTTTGTCTTTGGCATTTGACAGCTTGATTATAATGTCCAGGTATGGTTCTCTTCCTGTTTGTCCTGGTTTGGGTACACTAGGCTTCTTGAATATATATATTCATTTACTTGTTTAAATTTGGTAAGTGTTCTGCAATTACTTCTTTGAATATTCCTTTTTCCCCTTCTCTCTCTCTTCTCCTTCTAGGACTCCCATGAAGGTGTATATTGGTATGCTTGATGGTGACCCACAGGTCCCTTAGGCTCTGTTAAGTTTTCTTCATTCTTTTTTTTCTTTTTGTTCCCCAGCCTGAATCATTTCAATTATGTTATCTTGGAGTTCACTGATTCTTCTGCCAGCTCCAATCTGTTATTGAACCCTCTGTAGGGAATTTTTATTTCATTAATTGTAGTCTTCAATTCCATGATTCCTTTTTTGGTTCCTTTTAATAATTTCAGTCTCATTATTGAGGATTCTTATTTTGTTTGTTCATCATTTTCCTGATTACCTTTAATTATTTCTTTGTTTTCCTTTAGCTTTTTGAGGATATTTAAGATAATTTTTAAAAAGTCTTTGTTGATGGTTTCTAAAGTTTTATCTTGATTCTTTTAATGGGTCAATATTTCCTCTTTCTTCTTTGTCTTGTAATCTGTTACAATATTTTAGTTTGTTTTCTCTGGAATTTTATCCCTGAGGATCTTTTCCTTAAGTTTATATCGGCTAGTGATATGACAGGGATTTCCTTGATTTCTGGGAGCTGACAAAAGCAAACAAAGGCAGAACCACCTTTCAGGGTCTTTGTAAACTGGGACTGTGTTGGCTGGTGATCTCCTTCAGAGGTTAGCGCTGCTATCAAGGAGACCAACCTGAGGCGGACACCTGAGGTCCTCTGGCTTTTTTGAGGATGCCTCTTTTCTTGGACTTGTGCACATGACATTAAGAATTTCCTCATTTTCAGGGATCTGAATTCTTCCTCTCCTCCCGTTGAAACAGGCAATATAGTGATTAGATGGTCAACTGTAAACCTCTTATTCTCTACCGTTTAGATGACTGTTGAATGAGATTCAACTGCTAGGTACAGTAGGAGACTTCCAGGGAATCAAGATACATTACTAGGAAAGAGTATTACATAATAAGTGTAATACCTATGAATATGTTATAGATGCATTTCTTTTTCTTTTCTCTATAGGAAGTTTAAAATGGATTCTGTAAGGATCAGGACTTTTGACCTTTCTAGGAAATTTTGGAGTCACTAGGATTTCTTTTTGTTCTATGTCCATTCCAGGAAATTTCTTTCCCTCTGCCTGCTGACCAGTTATATTTTAAAGTAGTCTTCCTAAACATCTGGATACTCTTTCCTTTCTCATTGATATCCAAGAAGGATAAAGAAATGATCTCTTAAAATTTCCTTCATAATTGGGATTTGAAGGAGCCAATTATTCTCCTTTTCTCTTTGATTTACCTTAGAGATAGTGGTTCCTTTTATATCCGTATCTAACTTTTTAATTTGTTTACCAGAACAATTAATTTTGCCTGGTTTTTATTTCCTTTCCACTTTTCACTAACTTAGCCTGTTGGAAAAACTAGTTATGTCCTAGTATTTATTTTGAAGAGAGGACCTAACTTGTTACACTCTATGAACTAGTGTATCTAGGCACTGAGGATTTTCTGGGATTTGACACACTGTTCTGTAACATATCACATTTTGTATGAACATGTAATAGGGATTCTTTGTTGCTTCTTTGGTTAAAGGTTCTGTTTATTTTGGTATAAAATGGTTTTAATGTCTTCTCTTATTTGGTGGTAGAATACTACCACATACCTCTATGTTGAGGGGGAAAAAAGCAGGTAAAAGTTAGTCCTTTTTCTGTTACTGACACTGATTACTAGCCTTTATTTTAGGTTACTTTTCATCCAGAAGTCCCAGTTATCGGTGGATTCTTGAGATAATCACTTTGCAAATAGGATGTTTTTGCAATATGTGAAAATGCATATTCATCATTTTTTACTTCTCTGATACTACCATGCTTTACCTTCTAATACGCACAATTTTTGTCATTTTTCAAATTTATTTTATATTTGCTGGTTGCATTAGAGAAATAGAACCAAATAATTTTGGAATTGGAAGAAAACTTAACAAATTCATTCTTTTTTGTAAGTGCTGGAATTTCCTTTATTACATGTCTAACAATTGTACCTTCCAGATTCTTCAACACTACTTACGTTGCCTGGGAACTCCACACTTCTCAAGGCACTTTATTTGATTTTTGAATATTTATGTTTCCAGAAAAGTTGCCTTTAGAGTTAGACAAAATCTGTCCCTCTCTAAATTCTATTCAATAGTATTTGTTTTAACCTCTGGAGCAACCCAAAATAAATGGTCCTTATTCCATATGACTACTAATTAACTCTCTGTTTGATTTGTTATGTACATTTGTCATTGCTCTAAATAAAATTTCAGCTTTGTCTTTCAAATGGAAATGATGTTCTGATTTTTTTATTTTTTAAGGATCATCTTTTTAAAGAAAGATGAATGTTTTCATGAACTGTCTTGTGGCTGTGTTTCTATTACTTCCTTAGCAGAGGAACTTTATTAGGATGATACTGCTCTGAACCTTACCCCAAAGAGAAAAGGCACAAGCTCTTCAAAAGCTCAGTGGTTGGTCTAATCAAACACACACAACTTTTTATTAGACTCAGTTGAACTTTCTTTGAAAGTTGAAAACTTAAATTTATTTTAGTCATTTAATATGTACACATGCCCTCAAACATTTAAATAACTCATATTAAGGAACTTCTATAATATATTAAATGGCAACTCAGTTCCTCATTTACTTTGAATCATCTGGCTATTTACTTTACTCAAACTCCATGTTAAAATTAATTGAAACCTTTGGTTGGTAGCTGTGGGAGGAAAGGAGAACAAAATGTTGATTGACACTTGCTAGCATGTTCATCACTGGTCTTATGTATCTTGATTCTGCTCATTATTTTTTAAAATCTAGAGAATGTATTGTTGGGCATCTTTAGCTGCAAGCAACAGAAATAGGCACTAAATGCCTCAAGTGAGAGAAAAGGAAGTGAGAGGAAATCTGAGCAGCCTGAGGTAGGCAGTATTCAAGGAAGTCCAGGGGTCTCACATGCAGGGGGTATCCTGCCAAAGGAAGCCTCTCCCGCTTTTCCCTGCAGTTCGCAGATTGTCTCGACACACTTTCCACCGGGCACCTTTCAACAGTTTGGGGGTTCTATTTTCAGGTCTATTGGAAGCCCAGTTTCTTTCTTTCTTTCCTCCCAGAAACATACTGATAAGAATGCAGGTCTTGGAGCTGTGAGTGGTTTTTTCTGCCCACTCATGTTTGAGATGTTTTCCAGGGTGTGGTGTGGTGTTTTGTCTTGACTGTCTTACTTTGTCTTTTCGTTTATGTAAAGAGTCAGGGAGATTTGAAAATTATACTATTGCCATCTTCCCCCCCTCCCCAGATTCTCTCTTTTTAAAAATCTCTACTGAATTTTGGTTGTATTCCTGTTTATCCTAACATTATTTATTTGAGAACTCTTTTTTTTTCTAAAGCTAACTTGCAAGATGTCTGTTGATTTTATTTGAGGCGACTGTGTTTATCCTATTTTATCTTTGTTTTCTGTTTCATTCTTATAATTTCCTACTTTTGCTTTTTTGGTTTTCTATTTTTTAATTTTAAATTCTTGATTTGTATGTTTAGGTCATTTATTTTCAGTTTTTCTTATAACATATATTTAAAGCTCCAAGTGTTCCTATAATTATTATTTTAGCTTTATCTCACAAGGTTATATATATATGTATTTTTTTGTTATTCAGTCCTAATGTATTTGCTACTTTATTATGATTCTTCTCTGACCCCTGAATTACATATGTTTTAGTCATGGTTGTCTCTGGAAACAGAATCAACAGGAGATATCTCTCAATAATATGAGATTTTATAAGAGTCTCTCATGCAACCGTGGGGTTGCACAAGTCCAGATTCCGAAGGCAGGCTGCAAGCCAGGCGCTCTCTGGAAAGTCCATAAATACTCTTGTATTACAATTAGCCCAGTGCTTGCTGGACCAAACACCTGGACACAATTACCTGGCCGAGTTGACACATTAGCCTAACCATCACAACATAGAAGTATGCTTTGTTACTGATTTCTAATTTACTTCCTTTATGGTTGGATAAAATTATATGATATTATTCTTCAGGATTTTTGAATTTTGTTTTGTGGCTTACTAAGTGGTGACTTTTTGTAAATGCCCAAAGATTGCGTGAAAAGAATGTGTGAATACACAGCAACTTAACAGGTGCAAAGTTCTATGTATTGTGTGAGACCAAGTAAATTATAAGGCTACTAACTCTTTTTTGTTTTATTTTGTTTTGTGAATGACTTTTTTTTTTTTTTTTTTTTTTAAAGATACTTAGATTACTTAAATGTTACACAAAAGATATAGGGATTCCCATATCCCCCACTCCCCACACCTCCCACACCCTCCCACACGAACATACTTCATTAGTGTGGCCCATTCATTGCAACTGATAAACGCATCCTGGGGCTTTGCCACTGAGCATGGACCATAGTTCACATTGTAGTCTACACTCTTTCCCACACAGTTTTGCATGTTGTGTGATGATATAAAATGGCCTATATCTGTTGTTGCAACGTCACTCAGGACAATTCCCAAGTCCTGAAAAAGCCCCCATGTTACAATTGTTTTACCCTCTCCCTGGCCCCAGAGCCTCCAGTGGCCACTGGCTCCACATCAATGCTGTAATTTCTTCCATTCCCAGAATCACAATATGTTTATAGTAGAATACCAGTAACTCCACTCTAGTCCATAGTTCTTTCCCCAATCTTGAGGGTTCTGGGGTGGTGATGTCCACTCCACCTCCAGGTGAGGGGGGCCTTGTATCCCATGGGGAAGATGGATGGGACTATCCTGCCTGCAGCTGCAGACTCTCTGTGTTCCCTGGGATAGCCGTTGTCCATCATCATCTCCCTACCAGTTGTCCTGGGTGAGTCCAGTGAACTGTAGAGTAGGTGTTGCAACTCCGCTGAGGTTCCGGGCCCAGCTGGCACATGGACAGCCCAAAGACTCGAGTCTCTGGACATACACCTACAAACTCCAGCACCAAGTATAGGTTTGACTAGAAGGGACAGATGTGCAGAGAAGACATAATTAAGTCCAACTCGGTCACCCTCAGGAGCACAAACTCCAAAGTAGGGCCCACTGGCAAGGCACCAAACTCCGGAGCTATCCGCCCTGACATAGGACCTGGTTGTCTTCAGAGCCATCAGGAGCCCTAATGTTTGGGGTAGTGTCCACTTTGGCCGTCTATGAGATCCTGCTGAGATGTGTGTAAGCAAGGCTACTTACTCTTTATCTGCTTGATCTCTTAATTCTTAAAAGGGAGTTAATATTTTTACCGTAATAGTTAACACGTGGTAATTTATATATTCCAGGCACTATTTTTAAGGGCCTTACATGAATCAAATATTGATATTTGTCATCTTTCCTTATAGATCTGTCACTTATGCTTTATATTTTTTAAGACTGTGGCAGGTATAGTTCAAGTGGTTGAGCACCTGCTTCCCATGTTGAGGTCCTGGGTTCGGTCTCCCGTACCTCCTAAAAAAAAAAAGATTGTTTCTGGGTGTATAGCTGGTGATTGGAGTCTTTTATCATTCTCTCTCTCTCTCTCTCTCTTTTTTTTAAATCATTATCTCTTAACTTTTATATATAATAAGATCTTTATTGCTAATCTCTCTTTTTTTCCAATTTGGATATTGTTACTGATAAAAGAAAAACTTTTCTTATAATTTAAGATCTCACAGCTTTATTGAGCATCCCATTCAGAAAGTAGAAAGGAGTCCCATGGATGGGGACACTCATAGGGCGAACACAGAAGCACGTCAGGAAATGTTCTCCTTGGCTGACATTAAGCTCTCATTTTTCATTGGGGAGGTTTATAAACTGGGGGAGCAGATATATATTGATCAGTATGCATGCTTGGCCATTCTGATGTACCAAAACCAGTTTTAATCACCAGGTGTTGCTTATAAGCAACTCTATAGGGTGTGTTCTGTTTTCTGGGAAAACCTTGCAGGTCAATTGTTTTTGTCTTCTGGACAAGCCTTTCTTGGAAAGGGATCTTCTCCTGGCAATGCCCAATGCAGGCAGCCATTTTATTTTCTTACCATTACATAGGCTTTTTTTCCTAGTTAATATTTGCCTGGAATATCTTTTCCATCCTATCTTTATATGCCCTTTTGTTTCAAGTATGTTTCATAAATAGCCTGTGGGTGCATTTTATTTTATTTTCACCAAGAATGGTGGTGAAGAGCAAGATCGCAGGCCCTGATTGTTGGGTTTGGTTTGTTGCCTGGGGTTTTGATACCTGGCTGCTGGAGTTCTGTGCTTTGGGGGTGTTTAGTGTTTTTAACCTCTCCCCATATTTTGTGCCCCATACCTCACCCCTGCACTCCCAGGTGCCTGGTGGATTCTAGTTCTGATTCCCTTTTGGATTCTGTTCTTACCCTTTAAGTATTTACTGCCACATGTACTTTATGGGGAGCTTCCTTAGTCAGTTTGCATTACTCCATCTACTTTTTATCTCCTAAAAATGTAGCGCGCCTCTCTCCAGTGGGCATAATAAGACCGTTTACCTTATAGGGCTGTTTGAAATTCAGTGTGGCTTGATAGCTGTAAAGAAGTTTGAACAGTGCCAGGCACATCAGGAGCTCTGTAGAGTTGTTCTTGTTTTGTCATTGAGATAAGTGTTAGAGTTGGACTGTTAGTGCTCGTGGACTTCGAAAGTGTCCACCGTCCAGTATGCTAGTTGTCCCTGTGATTATAGCATCAGATTTAGTTTTATATTTTGTAGTTCAGGTTTTTTTTTCATTTCTGTTTTGTTGCTGTTCCTGCTGCTCAGGTGATACAGGAAATAACCGTCAAGCATCTTAATTTAGCACATCGAAAGCATGCTTCTGTAATGGGATTTTAATACCATTTTCCAGAAGAAGTATATTGCTCATAATTAAATTGTACCATCATTTAAGGCATAAAATTTTTATATTTGAAGGGAATAGAATACTAGTTGATGGATTGGATTTTGAATTTCATATGGAGAAATGAGCATTTCTATGAAATGAAGTTTTTAAAATCTAAATGGGAATCTGTATTTTAATTAAATTTATGTTAAAAGAACATTAGTTATTATATAAATATATCACAATAAAGGGGAAAGAAGATGTTCAGCCATAAAATTCTAAATCTTGAGGAACCATACCTAGGGACTGAGGAGAAAATATTGGCGTCTGTATATTGTTTTATGTTTTTATTTTTCCTTGAACCTAATATAGTACTCACTCATTTTCTAATGTGGAATTAATTTTTTTAACAGGAAGGAAAAGCTGCTGCGATGCTCTCAATGCCGAGTTGCCAAATACTGTAGTGCCAAGTGTCAGGTAAAACTGTTCAGCTTTTTAGAAGTGAACCTTCAAATCACTTCTACTCTTGATCTTTGCCTTTTAGACTATTTCTATTGCTTTATAATCTGTGATTTATTTTAAATCTATGATTTATTTTCTTTCAGTTTTAAAATTAATGTATGTACAAGGCAAAAAATATGTGTCTTAAGGAAAATTATCATCTTGCCCCCTGATACCAATCCCATTTTTCTAGAGATAGCCACCATTAAGTTTCTTGTGTGTCTTTGCACAGTTTTCTTGTACAAACATATTCATTTATCTATGTTCTTTGTTTAAAAAGCGGATAAAGGTTTCTCTGGCACAAATTCTTGCATACCTTGATTTTCTTTTTCATTTAATAATCTATATAGAGGAACTTTCTGAATCACTTCATATATTCTACTATATGAATGTATCATAACGATAATTTCCCCATTAATGAATGCTTAAATTGTTTCCAATTTTTGGTTTTGTGATCAATACACCAAGCACCCTTTTGTACACATTTTTGCAGACTTCTGCAAATTAATTATAGGATAAACTCCTCCTAGTAGTATCAATTAGTGTGTGGATATGTAATTTTTAAAGATAATGCCAAATTACATTCTGAGAGTTTGAGTTAGTTTATACTTACTGAAAGTCCATGGGAGTACCTTCTTTAACATCTTTGAAATTCTTTAAGGGATATATAATTAATGTTCAGCATAACCTTTTCTTCTATCTTATGATTGATTAATCACTCCATAAGAAATGTGATTACGGATTGCCTCATATTAGAACATCGAGTTGGAAGTTTCGTATCTGTGTCAGTAGCCCTCACCTTCCAGCCATCTTTTCTTGTTATTGTGATTGTGTATGTGTGTTTGTGCGTGTACATATGCAAAGTTTCTCCTTTCCGTCTTTTAATCTAGGCCATGCTTATCTGAGAGGTTTTCTGCAATCTTATTTTCTCCTTTTAAAGTAATTTCTCCAAACTACAAGTAGAATGATCTTAAGGGAAAAGAAACCAAAATATAAAAAAAAAAAATAAAAAAATTAGGAGGCCCATGTTATAGTGCTCATTCTGCCATTAGTTAAATTATCCCAGAAAAAGCCCTTAAAGTCTCTGGGCCTCAATTTCCTAATCTGTACTACTACTACTAGCTCATATTTATTAGTCATCTACTATGTGCCAGGCACTAGAAATTCCATTTTTTTCTTTATAAGAATCCTGTGAGGATTAAATACTTTATTATGGTTGTTTTACTAATAATGAAACTGAGGTGTGGAGAGGAAAGTAACCTGCTGAAGTCCCTATGGGGTAATGAGCACTTGAGTTTGGGAAATGAACCCAGGTAGTCAGACTTGAAATTTTTAGCTTCTTTTCTAGCCCTAAATTTCTCCCTTGTTTTGTGTTCTGCTCAAGTCCACTTTCACATTATCTGCTCTAGTTTCCTTTTGTTTCCTCTGTGCTCAAGGAAAACAGCAGCAGCAACAACAAACAAAAAAACTTAGAAAGTTAGTAATAAACTTTCCTAAGGAAAATGGGACTGATAAAAATAATGGAGTTATTTTTACCTCATTATACCAGATATATGTAAGATCATTAAAAACAGTAATCACAGAAAGCAAAAACAAAAACCTCCACTTTTTCTACAGGATAAATTCCAGAAAGGTTGTGGTGATGTGTTAGCTACTTTATTTTGTGAAACTGAGCTACGTGAATCAGGGGACTTCAGGAAAAGAAGACTATATGTAGAACACAGAATTATCATATTACTTTTGACACATCTTTTAGATAACTTTCTTTTTAATCTCAATGACTGAAAAATTTATTTTATTTTCCCATTTTTATGAATAATCTTTTTTCCCCCAATGCTACTTTCTCCTTGTGTAGTACATACACTAAAGGGGGAAAAAGCCATTATCTGACTAGAATGAGTGGAGGGACTTTGGCACATTTTGATTCATTATAGTGCAGATATATTTACTATATATACTAGCCCTTTATTCCAGAATCAATAATAATGTCATTGTCAGATATACTTTGGAAGGCAATGGGAAAATAGCTGAAAGATGAAAGATACCATATATAATACTAGCTAGTTTGTGTGTTTTTGTGTTAGAGGTGCGGGTGGGGAGCAGGTATGTAGAGGTGGGATGAGAGTCTGAGATTGGCCAGAACATATGCATTTAAACTGCTTTGTTTAGCTCAGCCTTGAAGTACAGCATTAAATATTGCAATTATTGTGGATAACTACAAAGCAGCACAAAATTAAACTGGCAAACTGAACTATGAACAGTAATAAGCAGAGCCAAAACACTTGGAATGTAAATTGATATGTAGGTATATTAGTTAAGCTTCTCCAGGGGAACAGAACTGACAGGAGATACCTATCACTATTATGAGATTTTATGAAATTGTCTCATGACTGTGGGGATGCCAAGTCCAGATTTCATAGGGCAGGCTGCAAGCTGGGAACTCCAATGAAGGTTTTCAATGAATTCTCCAGGAAAAGCTGCCTGGCTGAAGCAGAGATGGAAATTCTCTCTTCTGATGGCTGAAATCATCACTTCTCCTTTTATTTTATTATTTTTTTATTTTTATTTTTATTTTTTTTTAGTTTACAATTTAGATGATACAGTTTAATAATTTTGATGATATTTACCATGTCCTGTGTCCATTACTGTAAGGTAATGAAAAACCTTCCCCATGACCACCAAACAACCCATTAGATCTTGACTGTTCCCTTCTCCCCAGCCCCCCAGGGCCCATGATACCCCCCTCTCCCAACCCATGGAATGTCAAGATTCACAGTTACATGCCCTGGGGATTTGAACCAGCCCTTCCTAATCCACCCACCCCCCAGTGCTGCACCACCAAACCCAGGAACACCACCACTCATCTACCCCATCCCCCAACATGCAACCACACTCTATCCCTTTACCATAGATTATGTCCATATGGGTGATGGCTCAAAGCCTGCTCTTCTCTTACTCTCCTTTGTTAACCTATCTTTCAGACAATGGTTCTCAGAGACTGCTCACTTTCCTCAGTTCAGATCAGTGAGGTCATATACTGTTCATCCTTCAGTGCCTGGCTTGCTTCACTCAACATAAGGTCTTCAAGATTCATCCACGTTATTCCATGTGTTAGCACTTTGTTCCTTCTTACAGCTGAGTAATATTCCATTGTATGTATGTTCCACATTTTACTTATCCATTCGTCTGTTGATGGGCACCGGGGCTGATTCCAACTTTTGGCAATGGTGAACAAATCACTTCTCCTTTTAAGTCCTTCAACTGATTGGATGAGACATCTCTCATTGCTGAAGGCAGTCTCCTCAGTGGATTGTAGATGTAATCAGCCATAGATGCAATCAACTAACTAATGATTTAAGTCCACAAAATGTCCTCACAGTAACAATTAGGTCAGTGCTTACCTGACCAAACAACCAGGCACCATTACCTGGCCAAGTTTACACGTGAACTGAACCATCAGAATCTACCTCTTGTCAACTTGGCAGCCATACATGTCATCTTAAACCATACTTAATCTTTAAATAAAAACAATAACAGAAAATTTTTTCACCTAACAATACTCAGTTGTCCTACATACAACTGAAAGCACACTAACTTTCACCAAAATAAGGTGCAAGTCCTTGGGTAATATTCCCTCTTAAACTTGATATCTGAATAACTAAAATATTATGACATGAAACTAATAAAACTTATGTCATATGATAAGTGATAAGATGGAGGAAAAAACAAAGATTCCGTTATATCCGTATACAAACATACTCATAACAAAAGAAGGAAGAAATATTCATAACCATTACAGTTCTCATTTCTGTGAACATTCCATGTTCCCTTTACCCTTAGCAATCACCTCAGCTGGCCGTAGTTCTTTACCTGGTAGGGTGACCCAAACCTTCATTCCTCAAGTTTCTGGGCCATTGTTAGTCCTTCCTGGATTGGGTTGTTGCAGTTTTCCATTGACTTGAATCAGAGGGCCTGGTGGTATTAAGTCATGCCCTAGGGGATCGCCTGTATTCCAGCCAAATTCTTCTTTACTTCCATTCTGTAGTTGCAGTTCTATCTCCCCTTGATAGTCAGGATCAATCACCGCAGCCAGTACAGTAATTCCCTTCTATACCTGTTGATTCAGAGGCATGAGGAGCCCAAAGTGGCCTGGTGGCAGTCTGAACTTCAGTGCAACGCAGTCATTGCTGTGTCTCCTGGTGGTTTGGGACTAAGATTTGTAAATCAGCAGAGTTTAAGGTTGCAGGGACAGTGTTTTAGTTTGCCAAAGGGCTGCCGATGCAAAGTGCCAGAACTGTGTTGGCTTTTAAATAGGGGATTTATTTGGGATAAAAGCCTACAGTTACAAGGCCATGAAAAGTACAACTCCAGGCACCTTAAGAGGTGCTTTCTTACCAAAGTCAGCTGCCACATGGTGAAGCAAGATTGCTGCTAATCTCTGCCCAGGATTGAACTCAACTGAGGGCAGCTAGGCATAGGGCTTGTCTCTTTTTGGACCTCCTCTATCAGTCTTGGCTGCTTGGCATTCTTCCCAAGTTTAACTGCAAGCTCTTGGGCAGATGACTCGTCTTACCCTGGGCCTCAGCTCCTTGAGCCTCTTGGGGGGTTCTCTCCTTCCAGCTCAGCTGTGGATGAAACTGTTGTTTTCCTCTCACATAGGGGATCAAATACTCGGCTTCCTTTATCTGGGTCTGTTTACATCAGACCCAATAAGAGGGTGGGGACTCAACCTAAGTCGCCTCATTGACGTAGCCTAATCAAAAGCCCTACAGGCTTTTTTAATTCAATCAAAGGCCCCTCAACTGAATTTAATGCAGTCAAAGGATATCACACCCACAGGAACAGATTATTTTTAAAACATCATATTTCTCTTTTTGGGATTCATAAGATAAACTCAAACTGCCACTGACAGGAAACAAAAATTTTCCTCGTGGTTCACTAGGGGTAATAGTGAGTGGTGCCACTTGGATCTCCACCTCTTAATTCCTGGACCCATGAATCCTGGCTATGGGAGAAACAGCATAGCGTGGATGCTGATTTAGAGCATACACAGCCTCCTGGAGAACATTGCCACAGCCCTGCAAGATATTGCCACCTAGTTGGCACCATATTTGTTTCTTTAAAAGGCCACTCCACTGTTCTATCAGTCCAGCTGCTTCAGGATAATGGGGAATATGGTAAGTCCAGTGGATTCCATGAGGATGCACCCGTTCCTGCACATCATTTGCTGTGAAATGGGTTCCTTTATCAGACTCAGTGTTGTGGGTGAGGCATTCTGTAAGTCCAAAGATGGTTCTTTTGGCAGAAACATTGCATGCAGGAAAGGCAAACCCATATCCAGAATATAGCACACTTTCTCGTGAGTCACACTTTATATCTTTTGGGATCTGGGGACTTTAGTCTAGTTATAGGTCCAGAAGAAAAGAGGAGTGGTGGAGTTGGCTAAGGAGAAGGATTAGACATTTCTTGCAAGCCAATTACTTCAAGGCATTCCGCTGCAGTTTCATCTAGTGAAACAGGATTAATCTGTTCCGGTAGAGGTTGGATGGCAGACTACATAGGGAAGACTGGAGGTTGGGTGGCTGTTTCCTCAGGGCAGACCATTACAGGTTTATCTGGCAAAGGCTCAGCAGAATTTAGGGTTTCAGTGTCCCCACAGTCATCATTATCTACCCTTATGTCCCCATTCCAATTTTCATCATCCCATTCCTTTCCAATCAATGCCCTCATTTTAACAGCAGATACCCTGCAAAGTTGAGAATTCAGTTTCTCTGGTAACTCTCCTCCTTGCACAAATGAGACCCTGGGTCTGGTTTTCCAAGATATCAAGTCTGTAGCTACACGAAATAAGATTTTCTTTCAGGAACTCACATGAAACTTTTTTATCCTTCATGTGGCAATTAAATTGCAAATTTGAAGCCTTCAGCTCATCCCTTCTTTTATAGCTGTATCCAACATATTTAGGAACAACCAGCCAACACCATTATACCTTTTAACTCCACGTAACTCTGTTAAGGTGTCAAAAACACTCTCACCCGGAGCCTTTCCTCTTATAAGTGTGTGAGTAGCCATATCAGGTGCTGATCTTTTGTGCATCTCTATTGCCAGCTCATGAAATGGACTTTTAGTGGCATTTTGATTATTAGAGTCATTTGTACCCTTGAATGTAGTCAGACTAGAGAGCCAATTGCAGAATCCCCAGAACCAATTCAGAAATTCTATTTTTAAAATTCTGTTTCTCAAGAACCATTCCCAGAACCAAGTTGTGGAGACATAGAAGCTAAGAGAGAAGGGCCCAGGAGCCGGACACTGAAATCAGTGGGGCACAGAAGCTGAGTGGAAGCCACTCTAGCCAGATGCTGAAAGCAGCGAGGCCTGAGGAGAGGGGAAAGACTAGAGGATGCTACCATGTGCCTGATCACCCACGGCTGTTGCTGCTTGGGGAGGAAGGCCCCTTGATTTGAATACTTTTACAGCCTTGGATCTGTTAGCTTTTAACCTTATAAATCCCCATTGTAAAAGCCAACCTATTTCTGGTATATTGTTCTGGGAACAATATACTTTAGCTTTTAACAAACTAAAATAATAGGATATGAATATGTAGCATAAAATTTAAAATGTGTACCCCAAGGGAATATAATTTTGGTTTACTGGCTTAGCATTTGGACTGTGGGACTGTGGCATCAGCTGAGTTGTCTGAGACAGGCCATTGGGATATTATAGGGTATGATTTGTCCCTTGTGCCAGGCAGGACTGTATAAGTACTGTCAGTTTCCACATTTCATTTTTAAACATAGGCAGTAGACTAATACATTTTCATTATAAAAATTAGCATAGTAGAGAATCATACAGAGTAAAAAGTTAAAGTCTTTCTCCTGCCTCCTTCCTCTATTTCTTCTTCTTTTTTCTGGAGGTAATCCCTTTGTGTCAGTTTTGTGAGTGAAAGACACACACCAAACTCTACTGTGATTCATACACAATATACACATATACATATATATTTACTGCTACATACATTACTTTTTCTGATACTGACCAAAATGTTTTAGTTATCAATGGCTTTGTATTTCTCTGCCAATATCTTATTATAAGATTTCAGCTAATGTAATAGAGGGCAGCCAGTTGCATTTCTTTATCAGCATCATGAGAACATGACAGAAGATCAGATCAAAGAGGAGGAACAGGCTAAGTCTTCTTATGAAAAGCATTCTCAAAGTAAACATGGCAGTAGGTAAACCAATTTCCATCAAACTTATCAAAATTATTTCACCTCTCCTGGATTTAATTTGATTCATATTATGTGCATTTCTCATTGAACTAATTGCTGAGCAAAAATAAGCTGCTGGACACTGTATCAAATTGCGGTTTATATACTTTTAAAAAGCACTGTATTAGCAACAAGAGGCTTTATTTTATGTTGATAATTACAGACTTCTTTAAAAGTTTGACTCGTAGTTTTGGATTTACATTTTATGCTTTAGTTGTAGAATGATTTGATTCATTTTTGTTGGGTAGAAAATGAATCACATACTAGTAAGCGCTTAACGGAGATTAATAAGTTGTTTTCTAGAATGCTTTACCCTAAAGTGGTGATAATGAAGGAAGATAAGTCCTTTGTTTATTTCATAAATAACTCTGTGCAAAGATTGAGACTGATAGTAAATAGGACATGAACTGAGTGTTCTGTAGAGAAGTCTCCTTTGTATCTGATTGTAAAGATAAAGGTAAAAAAAAAAATTGACCACATTTAAATTATTGCCTCCATAAATGTCTGGAGCCCTGCGCTCTTTCCTTCTCACTTTATATAGCCTGTTGAGTGACCTCATCAACTCCCATGGCTTCAGGTGTCATCTATACACTAATGATCTTTGAGACTCTGTCTTCAACTTTCTCCTTTCTCCTAAGCATCAGACCCTTTTCTACAGTTACTTACTGGGCACCTCCATTTGGCTGTTGTACGTGTTTCAAATGTCATCTGCCTAAACCTGGACTTATTGTCCCCCAAATATGCTTCTCCTCATGTTTTTCAACCTTAGTGAATAAGTGGATAACTTGACCAACTGTTCAGCTGCCCAAATCCCCTGGATGTCATCACTGATTCCCCTTCTTTCTAGGCCCCCACATCCAGTTAATCACCGTGGCCTACTGATCTTACCCCCTAAATATTTTCTAAAGTGGTTCACACTTCTCCAGGTTCTCCACCATTACCCTTGATCATGTTACCATGATCTCTTTCCTAGATTAACCGCTCTCTTTCCTAGATTAACCGCTCTCTTCGCTAGCACTGTTGCCAGCTTCCATTCTATTCTGTACTTAGGAGCCAGAGTGATCATTATGGAATGCAAATATGATTTGTTGCTCCCATGCTGAAAACCCTTCTGTGGCCTTGTTTGCCTTCAGGGCAAAATTCAAACTCTCTAACTTTGCCACTCTTTGATTTCTAGGCCTTTGGCTAGCTTAGTCCTTGGGCCTGGACCCAGACCTCTCCCTTAACTGATGAACTCCTCTTTATCCTTTAGCACCCTGATTAAATGTCACTCCCTTCTTCCCTACATCCCTGAGAACAGTTGGTGTCTCATCAGAAACTTAAATAATTTCAGTACTTGATTTATGTGCCTGTCTTTGCAATTAGAAGGTCCAGCTCTTTTAGTGTTTGCTCTGTGGGGTTTGTTGCTGTGTCCCCAGATGTACCATGGTTTATTGATTGACTGAATAACTTCAGTAGGGATATTTCTTGGCTTCACTTACATTTTTAAAAAAATTACAGTATCTCTAAATAATGTGCCCATAGTAATATTTCTGGATTCTTTAGTATGGGCACTGTGTATTGACTTTCTCCTCTGAAGGGCAGAGGAATTTAGCTCACCTTCACCAGCATCCACTCCCCCTCCCTTTTCTTATATAGTCATATCATAATCCTCCAGCATCCACAGGTCATTCAACAGATATTTATTGAGCACCTACTAGGAAGGCACTACTTTGAGTTCTGCAGGTTGGGGTAGTGGGTGGCGGTTATCAGTGGACAAGCAAACAAGGCAATGAGTTTTATAAAGCTTATATTATGGAGTGGGGAGACAGACAGTAACAACTGCCCACGATTACATAATTGAATGTGATGGTGTGATCACAGGCTCATCTGTGAATGGGTGTTGAGAGAATGGCTTCCTGTAGATTCTAAATGACAAAAGTAGCCAGTCATGGAAAGATCTGGGAACAGATTTCTCCATAAAATGAACCATAAATATAAAGATGCTGAAGTAGGAAAAAGTTTGGCATGTTAGATTAGGTGGTTGGAGATGGAGTCAGTGAGGTAAGTGTTGAAGGACTTTATTATGGATTCATCCATCTATTAATTTATGCAACAAATATTAATGCCAATACCAGCACTTGTCTAGGCTCTTGTACAATAATATTGAATAAGACGTAGAAAGCCTTGCCTTCATGGAGCTTATATTTCAGGGTGAGGCAGATAATAAACAAAACAATCTATATTATCTTCTAATTCTTACACCTAAAATAATGAAGATGGTAATAGACTAGAAAGTGATAGGGTTTGGGAGGCCATTATACACACACACAGGAAAAGAGAGAGAGAAAGGGAAAGGAAAAGAGAAAAAGGAAGGGAAGCCTCTCAGGAGCTGGCATGTGAGTTGAGTGAATACCTGTAAGAAGTATTTGAGATGTGGGCAAGAGGGTATCAGGCTGAACACACACCAGGTGTCAAAAGACGAAGGATGTGGTCAAGGAAGGCCAAGAAGGCCAGTAGAGCAGGTCAGTGTGAGCGACAAGGGGAGCTGTAGGACATAAGGTGAGAGAGCTAGGAGAGGTCGGGTCAGGAGATCCTTACACACTAGCCTACGGATTTACATTTTTCTGGTAGTGGATGGTGTGAGGGCAGTACAGCATTGGAAATGTGACTAATCCCACTGAATGATATGCCTGGGAGTGGTTCAGGTGGGAAAGTTCATGTTATACACATGTTTACATCATTTAAAAAAAAAAACACAACAATTAAAGAGACAATGGCAGTTAAATGCAATCCATGATCCTAGACTAAAACTAATAATGGAGGAGAAAAGGTCCAAAAGGACATTATTAGGACATATGAAAAAACTGGAATATGTACTGTTAAATTGCTTCAACTTGATAACTGTGCTTAAGATAGTTATATAAGTGACTATCTTTGTTCTCAGGAAATGTACATGGAAATATTAAGTGTTAAGTAACATAATATATACAATCTACTCTCAAATGTTTAGAAAACTAGATAGATAGCCAGATAGGTAGGTAGACAGAAAAAGAATTTACATTTATATATCGTGAGCTACTATCATAGGGTTCTAAGAGTTGGGTGGGAGGAATGAATGTTATGATCTGGCTTAGGCTTTAAAAGGATGCTTCTGTCTGCTGTGAGGAGGGCTGCTGAGGGCTGGAGTAGAGGCTAGGACACTAGGCGGTTATTACGGTAGTCTGGTCAGGTACAATGGTACCTATGGCAGTCTGGCTAATCTAGTAGCAGCAAAGATAGAATTGTTCAGATTTGGGATATCTTTTTAAAAGATAGTTAGATTACATAAATGTTACATAAAAAATAGAGGGGATTCCCATATGCCCTGCTCCCTAACTCCTCCCACACTTTCTCACATTAACAACATCCTTCATTAGTGTGGTACATTGATGTGTTAAAATTGATGAACACATATTGCAGCATTGCCACTAAGTGTGGATATTAGTTACATTATACTTTAAACTCTCTCCCACACATTTTTGTAAGTTATGACAAGATATATAATGGCCTGTATCCATCACTGCAACATCATTCAGGACAGTTCCAGTGTCCCAAAAATGCCACCATATTACACCTATTTTTCTAAAAAGATACTTAGGTTACATAAATATTACATAAAAAAGATAGGGGATTCCCATATGCCCTGCTCCCCACACCTCCCACGTTTTCCCACATTAGCAACATACTTCATTAGTGTGGTACATTCATTGCAGTTGATGAACACATTTTGAAGCTTTGCCACTAAGCGTGGATTAATGTTTAACTCGGCCCTAATGGATTGCAGCCTCCTCTCAATTAGAGATGGAGTGGACATCACCATCCCAGAATCCTCAGGATTGGAGAATGAACTATGGACTAGAGTAGACTTACTGGTGTTCTACTATAGACTTGTGATTCTAGCAATGGAAGAAATTACAGCATTGATGTGGAGACGGTGGACACTGGAGGTTCTGAGGGCAGGGAGAGGGAAAAACAGGTATAATGTGGGGAGGCGGGGAAAGAGAAAGGTAAAGAATGATCCATGGTTTTTGGTGTTAGCAACTGGGTAGATGATGACCCCATTTCCTGACAAGGGGGGCGCTGTGTGAGAATCCTGGTTTTAGGTGGGACAATTCTGCTTTGGCCATGTTTGATTTGATATGGCTATTAAATGTCTCTTAGACTCAATTCTTCTTCTAGTGCCTGTAACCTTAAATAACATGTGCATGCCTGGTATATAGTATCTCTTGATTACCTATGTTTTCAGGTGAAGATTTAATATTCTTGCTCTTTCTTCCATCTCTCTTTACTCTTATTTCCCATTATTTGTAAGCTGTACCTTCACTTTTATATTGTCAAAGTTGATGACACTTACATTCTGTTCTATAACACGAAACTAAGTACTGTCTATTTAATTCTAAAAGTTCAAAATCAGTAACAGTGATAATAAATGACCTTTAAAATATCACTCCATAGATCAATGGATTCTGATTCAATGCAACCATTCAAAATCCCAGAAATTGATAAGCTGACTGAAATTTATATGGAAATGCAAAAGTCTTAGATTAGGTTCCTTATGAACAAGCTACAGTAATCAAGGTAGTGTAGTATTGGTTTAAGGACCTGTGTATATATATAGGTGGATAGAAAAGAACAGAAGATTCCACATAGGCCCACACATATATGACCAATGGCCTTTTAACAAAGGTGCCAAGATAATTCAGTGGTGAAAGGAGAGTCCTCAACAAATTGTACTGAGTATGCACATGTGGAATAATGAACCTTGCCCCTACTTTACATCATATAAAAACTATCTTATGATAGAGTATAGGCTTAATCTTAAGGCTGAAACTATAAAAGTTTTAGAAGAAAACATAGGGGGAAATCTTTGGACCTGGGATAAGCAAAGGTTTCTTAGGCAGCACACAAAATGTACTTACCATTAAAGAGAAATTGATAAATTGGACTTCATCAAAATTAAACCCTTCTGCTCTTTGAAAGATACCATTAATAAAGCAAAAATGCAAACCACAGACCATGAGAAAATATTTGCAGTAGATATATATCTGACTAAGGACTTGTATTCAGAATTTATAAAGAGCTCTTACAATTCAGTAATAAGACAATTAAGTAAAATGGGCAGAAGATTTGAGCAGATACATCACGAAGATACATGAATAGATACTTCAAGAAGATATACATTAAAAGATGCTCAACATCCTTAGTCATTAGGGAAATGAAAACTAAAACCACAATGAGATATCACTATATACACTAGAATGGCTAAAATTAAAAAGACTGACCATACCAAATGCTGACAATTCTGTGGGGCAATTGGAATTCTCATTTTTTGTTTGTGAGAATGTAAAATGTTACAACCCCATTGGAAAACAGTTTGGCAGATGTAGTTTGCTAAGCTGCTCAAAGCAGATACCATGAAATGTGTTGGCTTTTAAAATGGAAATTTATTAGCTTCACAAGGTTACAGTTCTAAGGCTATGAAAATGTCCAAGTCAAGGCATCATCAAGATGAAACCTTCTTCCTAAAGACCGGCTGCTGGCAATCCTGGACTCCTACCCCATCACATGGCAAAGCACACGGCAGCATCTGCTCGGCCCTCCCTTCTCTTCTGGGTTTTATTGCTCTCAGCTTCTTGCTTCCGTGGTTTTTCTCTGTCTTAATTTCTTTCTCTTATAAAAGACTCCAGTAAGTGGATTAAGACCCACCCTGAGTGAGGTGGGTCACACCTTAACTTAAGATTCTGCTCACCAAAAGATCCTGCTTGCAATGGGCCTACACCCACAGGGATAGATTAACTTTAAGACATACTTTTTTGGGGTCCATACAGCTTCAAACCATCACAGCAGTTTTTAATAATGTTAATGTGCAGTTACCAAGTGACCCAGCAGTTCCGTTCCTAGGTACTTACTTAAAAGATATGAAAACACAAGTCACCAGAAAGACTTGGACATGAGTGTTCATCGCAACTGTATTTGTAATAGCCAAAACTTGGGAACAACCCACGTGTTCATCAACTGATGAACGAGTAGACGTTTCTTTTATGGTGTGGTGTACAAGACACTATTACTTGGCCATAAAAAGGAGCAATCTACTGATACATACAGCAATACGAGTGGTTCTCACAAAAATACTGAGGGGATAAAGCTAGATGCAAAAAAAGTAATACTGTTCTAGAACAGGCAAAACTCATCTATAAAGATAAAGACCAGAGCTCTTGTTGCTTGGGGGAGGAGTGGAGGGTTTGAATGTAAAGGGTCAAAAAGGAACTTTTGGGAATAATGACCCATTTTGTGTCTATTTTTGTGTTGCTTACATGAATGTATATACATTTGTCAGAACTCATCAAATTGTCCTCTTAAACTGGTGCATTGTGTTATAATATAAAATATACCCCAATAAGTTGTTTAAAAAGTAATTCTCTGTCACTCTGCAGTGAAATTTCTAGTCAGCAAATCCTACAAACATATGCAAAACTTCCAAACAGCTTTTTAGTGTTCTGCTCTTAAATATGAGGATATAATCAAAGATTATCAGACACTTGAAGAATGTCTCTTTAAAGAGCTCACTGCAGAGCTGGTGTGCATTGATTACATTATTACATTGCTTTCTCTGTAATTCAGTGAGCACCACCTTCAGAGCACCTGAGGGATGAGACTGATGTTGGAGGACACTGTTAATGGAGGATTAAAGTGGAGGCAGGGGGATCAGGTAGGAGGCTAGAGCGGTGCTATGGACCAGAGACGTCCTTCCATCAGGTTCAATTCCAGTCTCCGTTTTGACACTCCACTGCTTACTCAAAATCATGCCAGTAGTAAGGAGGTGTTTGAGACTTTGGTATACAGACCTTTGGTTAAGTCTCTGTTTTGTTTTTAGCCATTTTTCAGTGCCATTCTGTTTGACATGTCCTCCAAATCTTCATTGGAGATGCACGTGGCAGGTTGGCTCCCTTCTCAGAAGCACCTCTGCCAGTGACTGCCCTTCGCTGTGGCCTCCTCTGCTCTGCTGCTTCAGCTGTCCTCTTATAGCCACTTTGTGACTTACAGAAATGAGGCTAAATCCCTCTTCCATTGATGACCTTCTACTTCATTTCAGAAATTAAAAACTGAAAATTACTTACATTGGGCTGATTATTTGCATCGTCCAGGTCTGCCGTGTTCAGCTAGAACTCCAAGTTGATAATTTGATTAATCTAGCATGGAAGTTTGTTTAAAATAAAATTGGAAGTCCATAGAGGTGAAAGATTTTGCTTTTCCAGCTAAAGTATATATCATTAAGCCATTCCATTTTCGTATGATCTCTCACTAGATCAGGGGTTGGCAAACTATTTCTGTATAGAGCCAGATGATAAATACTTTAGATTTCATGGGCCAGAGTTTCTGTCATAACTGCTCAAGTCTTTGTTGAAGCATGTAACAAATGAGTATAAACTATTGAGTGTGGCTGTTCCAATATACCTTTACAAAAAACAGGTGGCAGGTGTGATTCAACACATGGACTGTAGTTTACCTTCCCTAGATGATGATTGTCTTACTTTGGGGAAGTAATGTTATTATTGCCTCATTTTATATGGTTCTTCAATTAACCAGGAGACTATAATTCCTATTTTCCTAAAAAGTAATAATTCATTATTGTTTCTTTTCTTTTGTCAACTCTATGTCCTGTGACCACTTTTCTACCTCACTCCTTCTTTATATTTGGCCCTATCTGTCTAGTTGGATTAAGGCTAGTGGGAAAGTGCTCGTGTTCTACGTTTGATCTGGGATTCATTAAGCTTATAAAGTTGTAAGTCCATCAGTGAATCTCCAGCATGCTCTAAGGAGATTTTATGCAAGATTTTAATGAATATCTGTCAGTCATCTGAGCTGTTAGACTACCTGCTTAGCCTTCCAGTTTTCTTTCTCCAGATTCCAGCTTTTCAGATCTCCATGTATCTGACAGCTTGCAATTTAATATTGGATTACATTTTGGGCATAAAGGAAGAGGTATTATTTATTTTCTATTGAGCAGTCTGGAAGTGAATGGAAAATTGTCAAGTTTCATATCTTTCCTGCAAGTTCCATGGCAACTCAACTTCCTAAGTTTTGCCCATAAGACTCTTTAGAAGATTGTTTATGAGTAGAGTGAATGATGAATATTTGGGGAAAAAATTTGTGAGGATACTTCACATAAAAGATGTTCAATTAATGGTAGTTATTTATCACACATGAAATTGTTGGGTAAACTGGCTTAAAATAATTCATTTTCTTTTCTACTTTTTTAAATTCCTTTTTTTATTAGGGACATTGTGAGCTTACAAAACAATCATGCATAATGTACAGAGTTCCCATACATTACCCTGCCACTAACACCTTACATTGCTGTGGAACATTTGTTACAGGTTATGAAAGAGCATCATCAGACTATTACCACTGACTGTGGTCCTTAGCGTACATTTGTACATGTTTTCTATGCAGCCTGTGGCAGTATTATTTATGAATTCCAAAAAAGATATTTGATTATGTTTGTAAACTGGTCTGTTCCTTTCATTGTATTAGATTCACCTAGTGATACTGCACATTTTCATGTGTTTTTTCACCATTTGTATTTCCTCTTTGGAAAATGTCTAAGTCTTTTGCCCATTTTTTGATTGGATAGCTTGCCCTTTTATCATTGAGTTGTACGATCTATTTATATAACATAGAATTCAAGCCCTTATCGGATAGGTAGTGTTCAAATATTTTCTCCCATTGAATAGGCTGCCTTTTCACCTTCTTGACAAAGTCCTTTGATACACAAAAGTGTTTAAGTTGGAGAAGGTCCCATTTGTCCATTTTTAAATTTTGTTGTTCGAGCTTTGGGTGTAAGGTTTAAGAAACCACTGTCTATCACCAGGTCTTGAAGGATGTATTCCTATATTTTCTTCTGGAGGTTTATTGTTCTGGCTTTTATATTTAGGTCTTTCATCCATTTTGAGTTAATTTTTGTAAAAGGTGTGAACTGGGGGTCCTCTTTCTTTCTTTTAGAAAGATCCAATTCTCCCAGCATCATTTGTTGAATAGTCACTTACTCCCCAGCTGGGTGGGTTTAACAGCCTTGTCATAAATCACTTGACCATAGATCTGAGGGTCTGTTTCTCAACAACCAATTAGGTTTCATTGGTATGTCTATCTTTATGCCAGTACTATGTTATTTTTACCACTGTAACTAGGGAATATGATTTAAAATCCCCAGAAGTGAGAGTCCTCTAACTTTGTTCTTCCTTTCTAAGATGTTGCTGGCTATCCAGGGCCCCTTAACCTTCCAAATAAATTTGATAATTCGCTTTTCCAGTTCTTTAAAAAAGGCTGTTTGAATTTTTATCAGGGTTGCATTGAATCTGTGTATCAATTTGGGTAGAGTTGACATCATAATGATATTTAGTCTTTGAATCCATGAACATGGAATATTTTTCCATTTATTTAGGCCTTCTTTGATTTCTTTTAGCAATGCCTTGTAATTTTCTCAATATAGGTCCTTTATGTCCTTGGTTAAATTTTATTCCTAAATATTTGATTCTTTTAATTGGTATTGTAAATGGAATTTTTTTTTTCTGACATCTTCCTCAGATTACTCATTACTATGTATAGAAACGCTACTGATTTTTGTGTATTAATCTTGTATCGTGATACTGCTGAACTCATTTATTAGTTCTAGTAGCTTTGTTATTGATTTTTCAGAACTTTCTAGGTGTAGGATCATATCATATGCAAATAGCAGAAGTTTTACTTCTTCCTATCCAATTTGGATGCCTTCTATTTCTTTTTCTTGCCTGCTTTCTGTAGCTAGAATGTCTAGCACTATATTGAACAACAGTGGTGACAGTGGCATCCTTGTCTTGTTCCCCATCTCAACTGGAAAACTTTCAGTCTTTCACTGTTGAGTGCAAGTGTTAACTGTGGGTTTTTCATATATGCTCTTTATCATGTTGAGAAAGTTTCCATCAATTCCTATATTTTGTAGTATTTTTATCAAGAAAGGATGCTGTATTTTGTCAAATGCCTTTTCTGTATCAATCGAGTTGATCATGTGATTTTTCTTCTTTGATTTATTAATGTGATATGTTACACTTTTTGATTTTCTTTTTTTTTAAAGATTTTATTTATTTATTCATCTATCCCCCACTTGCTGCTTGCGCTCGCTGGGTCAGCCAACCATGCCGCGCGGACGGGCTTGCCTTCACCAGGAGGCCCCGGGAACCGAACCCGGGGCCTCCCACATGGTAAACGGGAGCCCCACTGATTAAGCCACAGCCGCTTCCCTTGATTTTCTTGTGTTGAACCACCCTTGCATGCCTGGGATAAAACCTACTTGATCATAATGAATAATTCTTTTAATGTGTTGAAGATTTTTGCATCTATATTCATTAGGGAAATGGGTCTGTAATTTCTTTTCTCATAATATTTTTATCTGGCTTTGATATTAAGGTGATATTGGCTTCATAGAATGAGTTTAGTAGTGTTCTTTACTGTTCAGTTTTTTGGTAGAGCTTGAGTATGATATTGATATTTCATCTCCTTTGAATGCTTGAATTCACCTGTGAAGCCATCTGACTTTTCATTTTGGGGAAATTTTTAATGACTGTTTTAATCTTCTTGTGTTTGGTTTGTTGAAGTTTTCTATTTCTTTTATGGTCATATAGGTTGTTTGTATGTTCCTAAGAATTTGTCCATTTCATCTATGTTGTCTAGTTTGTTGGAATACATTTGTTAATCGTATCCTCTTATGATCGTTTTCATTTCCTTGGGTTCAATAGTAATGTCCCCATTTTATTTTTGATTTTATTTGCTTCTATCTGCTTTTTTTTCTTTCTTTCTTTCTTTCTTACTTTTTTTTTTGTGTGTGTGCCAGTTTAGCTAAGAGTTTGTCAATTTTGTTGAACTTCTCAAAGAACCAACTTTTGGTTTTGTTGATTCTTTCTGTTGCTTTGTTCTTCTGAATCTCATTTATATCTACTCTGATAGTTGTTGTTTTATTCCTTCTGCTTCTTTGGGAATAGTTTGTTGTTCTTTTGCTAATTCCCCAAGTATGCAGTTAGGTCATTGATTTTAGCTCTTTCTTTTTTTTTTTAATGTGAGCATTGAGGGATATAAAGTTCCCTTTTTGATAAAAACACTTAGAAATTTAGGAACAGAGGGAAATTTCCTCAACATGATAATGGGCATATAGGAAACCAAAAGCTCATATCACACTCATTGGTGAAAGGCTGAGAGCTTTCTCTCTAAGATCAGGAAAAGACAAGGATGCCTACTGTCACCACTGTTACTCAACATTGTACTGGAAGGTCTAACCAGAGCAATTAGGCAAGAAAAAGAAATAAAAGGTATCCAATGCGAATATTCTCGCTGACCTGATTTTGTGATAATCAGGGTAGGCTAAACATTCGCTATATTAGAAACCATGCATGTGTCCCCAGACCTAGTTTTTCTCCCTAGGTCTGGTTTTTAGAATGCTGGTGATAAACCAAGCCTGATTTATTATATGACCATCCTATATGGGAAATGACTGTAACTTTGGGTATCTTTGGTCAACCTTAAAAGATATAGCAGGGGGACAGATATGGCTCGGGTGGTTGGATGTCCGTCTCCAATATGGAGGGACCTGGGTTCAATCTCCGGGACCTCCCGGTAAAAATTAAAAAAAAGAAAAATACAGAAGGTGCGTGGGCCACCAGGTCCCGTGTGCGGGTGAGCTGCCAGGCCCCGTGAGTCACGTAGCAGGATGGTGGCTTAACAGGAGAGTGACACAAGGGAGAGCCAAGACAAGACGCACTGAAAAATCAGGAACTAAGGTGGCACAGGCGATGATAAGATGCCTCTCTCCCACATCGGAGATTCCGAGGATTGAATCCCAGTGAAGACAGGAGGAGAGGGATGCAGGGAGAGGGCAGGAAATGGACACAGAGGGTTGCCCAGTGAATGGACACAGAAACAGCAAAAATGGGGGGGGGAGATAAAAATGGATAAAAGTAAATAAATATATAAATAAATCCTTAAGAAAATATATAGGGGAGGAAGATATGGACTGTGGTTAGTGGTAGTACTTTGACGATGCTCTTTCATGATTTGTTAACAAATGTTTCACAGCAATGCAGGGTGTTTGGTGGGGAGGATGATGTGTGGGAACCCTGTATGATGTTATGCATGTTTGTTTTGTAGGTTCATGATGTTTGCTGAACACTTATAGTTTATGTATGTTCATGTATAAATGATATACTTCAATAAATTGATTAAAAAAAGAGAGAACAATTTCGATCCCCAGTCCTACTGTCAGAAACTCTGGGCTGGGGTCCAGGCTGTATTCAAAGTATATATTTATGTACTGTAGGTGTGGTGTGCAGAACTGTTTAGAATTGTTCCAGATCTGGGATTTACAGCTTTCCCAGACCCAATACCACTTTTTACAAAAATGACATATTTGTGTTGTCCTTTCTGTTATCTTGAAATGAAATTCATAGGTCACATAATCTATGTACGTGCTTTCAAAATATCAACATAATGTCATAACTGGAATGCAAAGGAGAAAGAACATAAAAATAGCTTATACTTAAATAGATACTTTAGTATGTAAATGCTCAGACACGACTAGACTAGAAGACATAATTAATTAGTCCTTTGCTTGCACGTATACATAGAATCATTGTGAGATGCTAAGCTACAAATGCAGATGAGAAGATATATTGCAATGGTAATTCAAAAGTACAGATGGTGTTATCACCAGTGATAGGATTTTATGAAATGTTAAATAACTTTAGATAAAGTTCTTAAAGCAAAATACAGCCCTACCTTGGTTTACCTAGACAGTTCAACACTGTTAATAATGTGCAGCACCTCTCCCCACACACACAACCAAAATCTTGTGGGGTTTTTTTTTTTCTATGTAAAAGGAGGTTTAACTATAGGCCCTGATAATTATAAACAGTTTTTCACTGCCATTTAATGTCCAGTGGGACATTTGAAGGTTGTGTGGCATGTGGAACAATTCTTCATGGTATGGAGCTGCCTTTTACAGAATGCCAGTGGTGCCCCCATTCCCAAACAAACATCCCCCCACAGAGTTTCTCAAGATTGGTATTACCCACATTGAGAACTACTGGGTTAGATACTTTGTTTATGTTCTGAGTCATTATGCATACTGTAAAATGTATAGAAATATGTAGATTCTATAATAATTTTTTTGAATCATGCATGTACCAACATATGGAATTGTGTCTGAGACATTTGTTTCTTAATACAATATTTTTATTTCCTTTGTCTCCTTTGTCTCCCATGCCAATTTGCACATTTTGTGCATCATTGCTAATTTTCAACTATGAAAACAGAAAACATTACATGCATCCAGTATTGCAAATAAAATTTTAATTACATCCTGTATTTTCAGCAATGGAAAAAATAAGAAAAAGTAAATCAAGAAAGTTGTCTTTTCAAGAAACTGGTTGATAACATAAGATGAAATGGCCATCAAAGTCTAGACCAAATCTAAAGTTTGTACAGTGAAGATAATGTCTAATGTTTTTGTTTAATTGTGAAACAATAGTCAAATGCAGGTGTTTAAAAGATTTCTCTGTAAACCTTTTCTGTGGTATGGCTATGTTTGTAAGTCTTATGGTAAGATGTGATGGAAGAAGTTGAAGGATAAATCTCAGTTTCAAGTCGTGTGATCTGCTTTCTGTTTTTATACCTGTAGATCTGATTCAGCTTTTAGATAAAAAGAGTGAATATCTTTTGCCTGAGGCAAATGGAGAGATAAGTGTCTTGTCTGATGTTTACATGCAGTGGTCTAGGGAATAGTCTCAACAAACAGCAGTTTCTGATTACTGCTGAGAAAGACTCATCAATATTTGTTATGTTAATGACTGACAGTTGTGTTTGACAAGAATTCTTCAAAATTTAAATGTTTAATTGTGAATAATGTCATCTAAAGGATCAATTTATTCATTACCTGGCAGTATATTTTGTAGTTACTTCTGCTTAGCAAGCTACCAGGACACTGAATTGCTATTAAAACTGGAGGGTTTAACAAAGAACTTATAGCAGAGCTAGCTCTTGTAGCTGAGAGAGGCATGGGTTAAAAATCTGTTCTTAAGACCTTTTGGCCCAAATTATCTCTGCTTTATTTTGCTTGGTGTGATTCTTGTCCAGCTGGACTTGGGCATTTGAGCAGAGCCAAAGGTGCTTTCTTGGGAACCCAGTGGCATATGAAAACTCTTCCACCAAAGTATGGTTCTCCCTTCAGTCAGTAACCGAAAACACAAATACTCTAGTTTCTTGTCACTGAGAACGGCTGTGAATTTGTCTGCTTAATCCACTGTCAGAGTCCAAATGAAAGAAAATATATGAGTATATCTGAATCAATATATGTCAATCTACACTTCCAAAGGATGGTAGTAACAATCTTGGGAAACTCTAAGTTAAGCTATTATGCAAGTTTTTTTTTTGTTGCAGAGACTTTTAGAACTTTTAGTGAGTTAGATATGTTTTGAATCTCCAAGAAAGTATTTATATAATATAGTGTCTTCCAAACTTATTTGACAATAGAACCATATTTTTTTCAGGCATTTTACACACATTGGTAATTGCTAATTCCTAGTACAAGACCAGCCCCTTAAACAAGAGAAATGCTTTCTTTCAGTGAGTTATATTTTAATATCATAGTTTTCAGTGAGTACTGACATTAGGAGTAGCCATATGAAAAGTTGTTATGCCTTTGTTGTAAACTGTGTTGAATACATTGCCTAGTATTTAGCTTTCTTTGAATAAATTTCTCCTGTAATTAATACTAGGTAAACATATGTGTTTCCTTGCCTGTAAGGCAACTTAAATAAATGTAATTTTCAAGTCCAATAATTATTTGGCCTTCATGTTCATCATTAAGAATTTTTTTGTGTGTGTGAAGTTAAAAATACTGCATTGCCTTAATGCTCAATGTAAAATGAGACATAAAGCAATAGAGTACCATAAGGCTTCTAAGAGAATTTATTATCAGTTCTATACTGAAATAGTAGCAAGAAGGTATGTTTCTATTGCATTATTTAACAATGTTTTCCTATGGTTCAGCCAAGAGATGTGCACATACATCATTGGTTAGCATCAAAATGTAAATATGAGCACATCTGCACACATCCCTCCACCTGCACTTCCTTCTGCCTCTCTACAGCCAATTTAATGAACAAGTCCTGATGTATCCTGCTCAGAGGTGGCTTAACAATTCCATGTCAGTGATGCTTCTTTTCTATTAATTTTACAAAAAAAGATATTTAAAAATTTATTAATTCACTAGCTTTACTTTTTATCATATATTGTCACCTCACGCTACCTAAAAAGCTTAGAGGTTGTGAAATAAAGAACGAACCTTATCCACAATAAATGCAGGTATTTTTTTGTTGTTTGTTTGTTTAATGCATGTATGGAACTATGGTTTCAATCTCAACTTGTCTTCTAGGTAGAAGTACCAGCTTATAGCCCTTCCCCTGCCTTCCTCTTCTTCCTCGGCCACCATTTCAGTGACCAAGACAGGAGTACTTGAACTCCAAGAGGCAGACGGACAGGTCACTCAGAATTCCCTTCCTTACACAAATACACGGACATTTCTATGGGGATTGTTTTACTGCCTCTATTCCACCCCCCTCACCG
Source organism: Tolypeutes matacus (assembly GCA_026826555.1). Classification (NCBI taxonomy): domain Eukaryota; kingdom Metazoa; phylum Chordata; class Mammalia; order Cingulata; family Chlamyphoridae; genus Tolypeutes; species Tolypeutes matacus. Next base: position 15,338,726 of record JAKSZT010026446.1, on the reverse strand, counting down.
CTTGCTGTCTGTGTCCATTCTCTGGGTGATCCTCTGTGTCTGTTTCTTGCCTTCTCTTCTCGTTTTTCTCCTCCAGGCTTCACCGGGATTCGATCCCAGGGACCTCTGATATGGGAGAGAGGCACCCTGTCACCTGCGCCACCTCAGTTCCTGGTTTCTGGCGCATCTCGCCTTGACTGTCCCCTGTGTCTCTTTTGTTGTGTCACCATCTTGCTGCATGGTTTACCGTGTGGGCCCGGCTTGCCTGCTCGCCTTTTTTACCAGGAGGTCTTGGGGATCGATTCCGGGTCCTCCCATATGGTAGACGGACGCCCAATCCTTGAACCACATCCGCTTCCCTACTGCCTCTATTTTTAATATACTTTGAATATTAGGGAAGACTTTGTTTTGTAAACAACAGACTCTTACTTGTAGAAGCAAAATTGTTAAAAACCCCCTTTAAGCACTGCAGCTGCAGCACTGGGTTGGTGGGGGAAGGAGGGGGAGGCCTCCTCTTAGAGGCTCTTCCAGATTGCCGCCTTTGCTATGTGTGTGGCTCATCCAGTGCTGCTGTGTACTGTGAGCAGAGTCAGGTCCTCACGGAAACGTCTAGCTTTCTAGGTGCTTAGAAGGGTGCAATATACGGTCAAAAAAAATTTTTTTTTTAGGTTAGGCCAGTAATTTATTAAGGAAGGGAGGGAAGAAAAATGGAGAAAATAACAGATTATGGGTCCCAGGTAGAGAGGAAAGGGTCTGAAAAGGGTTAAAAAGGGAATGATTTATAGACTACAGTTCCCCATTACAGATTACAAAATGCCCAGGTTTTCTTGCGTGCTGTCCCTGGCAGAGGAAAAAGGCAGGAACAGGGCTGCAATATATGTTAAAAGGCGAGAGTGTAAAATAATACTTTAAATATTTTTTCTATTAGTACATAGAAATGGCTGTTTGGGGAATGGGGTGGTTAAGCTGGATGGCTTGGAGCAGTTTGCTGACGGGTGGGCGCGAGGGCAGGGAAGGAAGTGTGGAGGGAAGGGCTCTTGGCTCGTGATGTGTTCAAATTGTCTGCCCATTGTAACTAATCCATTCTGTGCATGTTAAGACTTTTTACTCTCTACTTTTATATTTGGGTAGGTTGGTAGTTAGATCCCAGTTGTTGAATCTTTCTTCATCTCTAATGTCAGGATAACTAATGGCTATCATTTGTATTATTGTGAAGAGCAAATGAAATGTCCTTTGTTCATTGTTTAGCCCTGTTTTTGGTGCATTATAGAATGCTAAGTAAATCCTAGAGGGCTTTCTTAGGAAAAAAGAAAAATTTTTTTTCGGTTCAAATTTTAAGTCCTTATTTCATATACTTTACTTTGAAGCCAACTCAGTCTTTTTTAGAAGCAACTGAAGTGTAAATACTAAAAATATAAATGGCATCATTACAAACATCACATTAAGAACAATTGACATAGTGGATGAGAAGGAATGAAGTCAGACAACTCTAAGTAGATCTGATGGAAGAAGTGATAAACCACTTGCAATCAGTGGTTCCAAGATCTGACAATAGGAACCAACAGCAGATATGCCTGGCTGTCACCCCACAGTTTGAGGTAGGCGGTCTTTTTGCGAAAAATGGTGCTTGAACTTGAAAATGAGTCACGGTTTTGAAGTAGCTGCAGCTCTTTGGTAATTTTTGCTTGTGCTGCATGTTTGTGCTACAGGTGGAAAGAAGAGCGATCCGCCTGAGAAGGTTTTCGTGTTCAAAAGTTGGGAAGGCAAATTTACAGCTTCTGAAACAAGAATGAATGGGGACATCAGGCATTTCAGTGGTGGGACTTAGACTCACCAGAGCTGATATTAGCCAGGCTGGATTTTATTCCAATATGGAAGTGTCCCATGGAGGAACGTGGCATTTCCTCACGAGGAACGAGGGAACGTGGCATTTCTCACTTGAGGGGCAGGGACAGGATGCCCGTCCCTTTAATTCACGCTTCCCTAGTGCTGCATATTGGGACCTGGGCTCTTCAGCCACGACACATGGCTGGGATCACGGCTTAGGGGACCATGTTATTCATCACACCAGACACTTTTGGGGTGAAAAGGAAACCTGGCTTAAACTGGACTAGGCCTGGATAAACCAAACATTTGGTCATTTTAGCTAATGGCCCCTTTCTGTGTTGCCTTCAAGGACAAAAAGATTTATAGTTTTGGGTGCATATTAGCCCTCCTGATGTTTCTGTATTTGTTGTTACAGCACAGACATTCAGAAAGCTATCTCCCAATTTTGATTTTCTAGTGTGCTTCATTTTCTAATTTGGAGTAAGATTTTCTTTTTACATTCAAAATCACTGTCTATTATTGAATCCTATCTAATCAGTTAAATGACTATCTATTAAATTATTAAGTAAGCATAATGATTCTTCCTTTGGACTCCACAGCCAGGTAATAATCAGGGGATGAATTAAAGGACAGGGGCTGCCGACGCACTTGGTGGTCCCCGCCTGGCAGCTGCACACTTGTAAAGACCGAAGCCTGGGACAGTAATGGTGTCAGAACATAGCTTCCTTTCCCACCGTGCAGTTGAGATTAAATTACTGCTGATGATTCCCGATGTTTAAAACTAGTGTTCATGAAGTTCATTTTTTTAATGAATTTTATGCCCTTCCCACTTTTGCCTCAACAGAAAAAAGCTTGGCAGGACCACAAGCGGGAATGCAAATGTCTTAGAAGTTGCAAGCCCAGATATCCTCCAGACTCTGTCCGACTTCTCGGCAGAGTTGTCATCAAACTTGTGAGTATGAAACTCATGAAATAGGCTCGAGTTTTAATTTAACAAAAGCACTTGCAGTTGCAGTCACTATTCATATTTAGGGCTGAAATTAAATCCATGTTAAGGTAGAAAGTGGTGATTCTAGGGATTATCTTAAAACAGAAGCTTACTGTTTTCCTGTTCATTACAGCATCAGTGGCAGTGATGAAGACACAGCCCCTCCATGAAGCCCCTTTTATTTCCTACTGGGAATGGAGACTTAAGGGCCTGTATTTTGGGTATCTGGTATCAGTAATGTCCATTACATTGCCTGATAATTTTTCTATTGTGAACAAATGCACAAGATAAACACAATTTTTTGGTTGCTTCTTTAAGTGAGATTTTAATGGGAAGATACCATTTAAGACTAATTATCTATCTATCTATCTATCTATCTATCTATCTATCTATCTATCTAT
>JAKSZT010026446.1:15118015-15335521 GCA_026826555.1 Tolypeutes matacus | reverse complement strand
TATCTATCTATCTATCTATCTATCTATCTATCTATCTATCTATCTATCTATCTATCTATCTATCTATCTTTTAATGTCAGGATTCATTGAAATTGTTTCTTCTGCCCTTTCTTTACACTGCCAAAACAGCTGATGGAGTCTGTGGAATCTTCTTTTATAACACATTTTGAATTGCCGGGCTTTAGCATCAATATCTCTTTCAGCCTCTTCTGTCCTGTTGTTTATTGATTTTTTGGGGGAAGGAACGGTAGCCTAAGATTTTATACGTAGGAGAGCTTTAAGAATGTAAATATATGAAAACTTTTTGTCAGAGTTTTGCCTTTGGAAATTAAACTGGTAGGTTAAGTTGAACTTAGATTTTATTTTAATGTTGCTATAGATTAAATAATTCAGTCTTAAGAAAGTGACGAAGAGAAACACTATATTGAAAATTGTCTTTTTAGCAGAATTTCATTTAAATATCTAAAGGTCTTCAAACTGATATTCATTGTTTTTGGTGTTTTTGCCCTTGCCTTCACAGTTGGAGGAAACACCCTCTGAATCTGAGAAGCTTTACTCATTTTATGATCTGGAGTCAAGTAAGTAATTGTCTATCAGCATACTAAAAAAATATATCTACCATTCCTTCCTGAGCTGTGAACTGCTTATGTTATAACTTTGTTTTTCTGCCTCTTTATTCTGTGGGGTCAAACCTTGCAGACCTCTTTATTGTTTTTATATATTAACAATATGTTAAATTATTTAAGTAACTCCAGTGTCACTTTTGTCATAGAGGAGTTTCTGAAGTGCCATGAATGTGGTCAGGGTAGGGGCAGGGGAGCTTATCCTTTATACAGGTTGACAAAATAAAATTTCTTCTGTATTTCCCTCCCTTTTCCCTTCTTCCTTTTCTTAGTTTTCTTTCCTGGGTTCTTTTTTATGTCAAAGAAGAGTGAAAAGTACACACTGGAGTTCCAGGGAGCTTTTAGGTCCACCGGTCATTTAGCTTTTGAGGGAAGGAGGAGGTACAGGGGGCCTAAGTGACCGCAGAGAGTTTTCCCCTTGAGTCTCCATGGTGGTGGCCCAGCCGCTGGGGGTGACGGAGAGGCTTTCCAAATGTGCTGAGCAAACGCCGGGCTTGTGCTGCCTTCATGTTGGCACGGGGTGTCTTCAACCTCAAGCTGGCCATCGCTCCTAGAGTAACTTGACCACATAGTTTAATATTTCTGGGTGGAGGCCAAATAAGAAGAGAAACTAGTACAGATTTATGGTTATGGAGTTGTAAGTACCAATGATAATACATTATTATTTAAGTAATCATTGGGTTAATTGTTCTGTTGAACAAGTAATTTAAGGAAAATTGGTAGACCTGACATCAGCGACAGAGCTATGCTCTAGTTCAACTTGATGTTCCTTTTCATATAATGTAGAAGTGATCAGTCATATTTTCTATTATGTTGCTGCTAGGTAATTATCATATCTTACAGTGGAGCTTTACCCTTAAAATTAGCCCTGCTCAGTCACAGTGTCATATACTCTGCCTTAATTGAAATACTCAAACACTATTAATTGAATTGTGTAACTCTTAGCCTTAACTCCCACTTGTGGAATTATTTGAAGTGAATTTTTAAGGAGATAATAATGACTTTGGAACCTTCTGCTTGAATTGTTTATTCAACCTGAAACTAACCTAAAGTTGAGATTTCTTTGGTTGATCCATATTTTCTTCTTATGTGACTAATTTGACCTATTTGTAATTTACTGAACATTTTTTTTGTCTTTGAGATGATGCTATAAATTGTTTCATGGAAAAGTTTGCCTAAATTTACTGACTTAAGAATTTTTGATATTTTGGATGTGTGTAAAGGATGCTGTAGAAAACGTAAACCTTTACTAACTTTGGATTTTAGTGCTTTTTCATCTCTGTATGTGCATTTAATTTGTTTTGATGGGCTTTTGATCTTATCTTATAGATGTGGTTTGGTAGAATTTATTTGATAAAGTATTTATTATGATGCATAGTTGTCAAAAAATAAAAAGAGATGTACTTGCTCTTTGTCAGAATAGAATCTAGGGTAGGAAATATCTGACTTAAAAGCTGCTATTGAACCCCTGAAAATTATCCATTAAAAGTGCACTTTGCGATTGCACTATTTCTTTTCTCTTTCAAAAAGATATTAACAAACTCACTGAAGATAAGAAGGAGGGCCTCGGGCAACTTGCAGTGACATTTCAGCATTTCATGAGAGAAGAAATACAGGATGCTTCTCAGCTGCCACCTTCCTTTGACATTTTTGAGGCCTTTGCCAAAGTAAGTAGCAAGCTTGGTGTCTTTGCTGGCGCTGTCAGCCACCTTTGGACTTGTTATTGTGTTGTCTATTTCACAAGGGACTTGAAACTTCCCGGGAAATCCAGACCCTACCTCAGCGCTTAGAGAGTGAGAGGATGGGCTGTCCGGGGTGAAAAGGATATTCCTTTTTCTGTTTTATGAATATTCTTTTTAATGGCCAGAGCATGTTCATGAACTTCTCAGCAGGCAGTTGCATACCCCATTATTTCTTACCAATGCGTTTGCTTGCCATTGTACTAATTTAGTTTTGTGGTGGTAGTTTCAGTGCAGAGCCTGTTTTTGAAGTGAAAAAGTTATTTAAATCCTTTTCTAATTAAGAGAAGTTTAAGAGGTATGAAACACAGTAGTTTCTGATTTGAAAATAATTGTCTAGAATATGTTTAAATGTTTCAGGTCACTAAAATCCTACCTCAGGCATAGAGGAAAGGTTTCATTTAGTATTTTGTCTGTGATCTGTTGGTAGTGGCTCCTGTAAGTACTCCTTTTGAAAATGGTTCTGATGATTGTCCGGCTCCAAGGAGAAAGGGCACCAGGGTCAGATCGAGCACCCTCACTGCTGTGTACTTGCTGTACTTGCTCTTTGATAGTAAATTTGGTTTTGTTTTTAATATCGATCATATTTTAGTAACAAGTGCAACTTCACATTTCAGAATGTTTTTGTCACTTCTTTTGTTATTTGTAACTAAATTTAATCTGATGTCTCTTTCAATGAAATTATATTGTTTAGGGGGAAATTCTGTCTCTCAGATTAAGCTGATGAAATTTTATTAATATGCTGTGTTCCTCCTCACATACTTGTATTTGTTATTGCTACAGAGATAGAACATAAACATCTTTAAGATTTTTTTGGGAATAGGATTCAGATTTGTGATTTCTGTCTTATGACTCTTGTACTTCTTTGGAAACGTTTTGTTAACGTTTTGTGATTTGTGGGTTGTTTCTGCTTAGAAACTGGTCCTTGAAAGAGATTACTCATTTTTCATTTTTAAACCATAGAATGGTCTTAAGTTATGGTAATTGGTGCCCTACAAATCTCAGGAATGAACACTGAGCTCCTGACTCGGCAAGGGTGTGCTGCTGATCACATGAAGCATCTTGGAAGTGGCTGGAGAGCACTGGGAAGAGAGCTTTCTCCCTTTCTGCTGTCCCTCTCACCATTTTACCTGCCTAGACTTAATCGAAGAGAAGAAGTGGGCACCCCATGGCACACACCTTATAGTCACTGCTTCTCTGTGCACAGACGATCAGGTAGAGCTCTGTGCTGATATGCCTTCCGCCTAATGAACCTCTGAATTTAAGCTTTAATGAAGGTTGGCTCTACCTGGCCTCAGTAAATAAGTTTCTTGTTTTCTGTTTTACGTTTGGTCCCTCTCATGTATATTCATTAAGGTTTTGTGCAGCTATTATATAAGCAAAGTGCATGTTTTATCCCATTTCATTGTCATTGAAGGTATATGGAATTTTGAGACCTCCTTTTCTAAATTTGGTTGTATCTTAACTTTTTAACTTCAGGTTATGGATATTTTCAAACATACACAAAAGTAGAGAGACTGGTACAATGAGCATTGCAGACTGCCATGTACAAAGGACTCTGGATGTAGGGTTATGGAAACATGTGGCTAATTTTAAACCTGAAAATTACCTAGCAAGCTAACAAAACTTGGCAGGGTCCAAAGTCTTACTGGGGTTATGCATGTCTCTATCAGACTTGTGTTTGCCTAGAAAGAAAAGGATCACTGGAGGACTAGAAGGTTCTTAATCCTGAGAGCATGTTTTATTCTGTGCTGAGCTGATAACTTTTTCTAATAGAAATCCATTTCCTCCTGAAAACTGGCAGTTTATGCTTTGAATATGCTGGGGTCTTGGCTGTGGAGCAGGTGCCGCCACCGGCACCCAGCAGCCTTCCTGTGCAGTCAGGTTCTGGCCATAGCCCAGGTGCTGCTCCCGCTCTTCCCCTTCCTCAGCGTCAGGGTTAGCCCCCTCCCCCATGAGTACACATATGCACGCATGTGTGCGCACAAGTAGCAGCGGGGGTTTAGAGTTTGCTGTATAAATATACCCTGTCCGCCTATGGATTAGTTGCCTGGCTGTACAAATTAAGTAGCATGAGACATTGGAAAGAGAGATTTCTCTAGAGGAGGCTATATCAAGGAGGACTTCAGTAGGAAGTCAAGAATTTCCAAAGAGAGTATGGTGTTGGGAAACAGTTATAAGCAGTGGTCTAGAAGTGCTGGTGAGGGGTGAGGAGGTGCTGACTGCTCTAACCTCCTGGGCTGGGGGAAATACAGTGGCCTCTTCTGGAAAAGGTTTGAAAAGAAAGTTATCTGTGGAATACCTGTTTCAGTTATATTTAGTAATTATCATAAGACTTTGAATTAAAGTTTGATAATTAAAATGTTTGTGAGGGTAGTGGTAGCTCCAGAATTTCCCCAAGGGCCTTCAGAGGGCTCATCTGGTTGGATGGAGAGGCTGGAGCAATTGGCTGGAGGTCACTTGCATAGCAGCTTTGTTGCTGGTATTAAACTTTATTCCTTGGCGCTGTGTGGCTGAATGAAAGTGTAGGATGTGAGGAATCGAAGGGGGTGATTGCCAGACAGGTATGAAAGTGCTAAAAAGTGGGAGGTGCACTGGAGATGTTTGTTAGAACACCAGAGACACGTGATTATTTATATATTTGTAGGAAACAGAAGTCAAATTAGTCTTTGCTGGCTATCCAAACTGTTTAGAGAAGAAAAGACTTATGTCTACTTTCTTACAAGCCTCTCCCTCCCCACACTTTTGGTTCTTCTACTCCTACCTTCAATCAAAATTTCTGATTAGATTTTTTTTTTTTAAATTTATTTATTTTTTATTGTGGGTAAAAATCAAAATTTTCACAATACATACCAATATTTGTAAAATGATATATAAATGTATATGTGCATATATGTGCATTTGCTTACAAAAATGTTTTTTTTTAAGAGGTGCTTAGATTACCCAAAATATTACACGGAACCCACTGGGATTCCCATGTTCCCCACCTCCCACACCTCCCACCACATCCCACACAAACATCTCCCACAAGTGTGGCCCACCACCCTCAATGGACTTATACATCCTGGGGCCTTGCCACCAACCAGAGACCACAGTTCACATCGTAGACCACTCTCTCTCCCACACAGTTCTGAGTGGTGTGTGCTGATTTAAAATGGCCTACATCCGTTGCCACAACAGTACTCAGGACAACCTCCAAATCCCAAAGAAGCCCCTGTATTTCAACTGCTCATCCCCTCCCTGCCCCAAAAGTGTCAAGTGGCCACTGCCCCACCTCATTGTTATAATTTCTTCCAGTGCTAAATATCTGATTAGATTTTGAAATGTATTTATCTTGGCATGAGAGTTACTATGTGCTGAATATTTGCCACAAATATAGGAAATGTATATACTAATAAATTTAAACTTTGGAGGGTCAGAAAACTAGAGCAAGAGGACAAATTTAAATGGGAGGCTGTTAGCATGAATGTTAAGTAGCTGACTCCAGGCAAGTAAGTGAAATTCTCTCAATGTCAATAACCTCATCTGAAAATGGGAATAACAATATTGTCTACTTCATGGATAGAAGCAAGGCTTGATATAAAGTGTTGGTGGAGCGTCTGACACATAGTAAGCCCGGTGTTGGTTTCTGCTATTGAGTTCCCCACCCTCACCTTGATTTGTACTCAAATATGAAACGTCCATGTGTTTTGTCTTCCTGTGCTGTCATATAGCCAAGAGGACAGTCTGCACCAGCTTGTAAACCAGGCTCGGGTGTTGCTCACCCTTGAGCCCAGTGCTGGTATCTCTTGAGATGCTGAGGATGATCGGTCTTGTTGAGAAGAAATTGTGTGGGTAGGAAACAGTATCTTCCCCCTGTAACTGGTTTGCTTTCAACCCATAGCTATTGTGGACAGAAATAATTACTGTTGCTGCATTCATAGCAACTCCATGATTTCAGAGTAGTTCCTGGCAATTTCATATAAGAAATGGAAAAATAAGCTTCCTAGGATGAATGAAATATTTCTCACACATGAATCTTAAAAGGATAAAAATTAAATTATAAGAGGGCATTAGTTATATTAATTCACTGAAATTAGAGGGAATGTATATTATTTCTCTATTCCATCCCTCAGATTGTACATTGATAATTATTGGCAACGGTTATTAAAAGCCTAAACTTAATTTCCATGGATCTGGTTTTGAGCTTGTTTTCTATGCACAGAAAAGCTTTTTTTAGGGATTGTTGTAGAGTTTTAGAAAAATGTATTTAACTGTTTTTCTGGAATGATCACTTCCTTTTCTAAGAATGCATTTGGTGAACTGATTAGAAAAAGTGATAAGATTGGAGCTATAAAATAGAAAAAATAGAATGGTTGTATACAATATTTCAAACACAGCCATTAAATTGAAAGCAACAAGAATAAAAGTGGCCTTCCTGACCACAAAAAATAAGTCACAGTTAGCATTTCCAGAGCTCTGCAAAGTCCTTATTAACTTTATAATGTTGTGCAACTGCCACAGAATTTTTTATTAGAAATTCCACAACTGTTTGAGATGTTCCCCTTCCTTTCTTTTAGACAAAATAATATTTCTCCCAGTAGCATGCTATTTTTATCTTTTAGGGCACATATGTGACCTCCAGAGTTGGCTTTTCCAAAATATAATTTTTATACTGTTAGTTGCAGTGGGTTTCATAATATACACTGTGGTTGAATAAATTTGGAACTGAAGATTTTAGGAGACTTTTTTTTTTTTTTTTACTATGATACTTTCAGCTTCATTCTGAGTAAATTCTTTTTTTATTGGGGAAGATTCTTTTTTATTGAAGAAGCAGTGGAAATGTATTAAAATAAGAATCTTGCTAATTATTAATATGAAGAGAAATACTGACTTAATATTTTTGATTGAGGTATGTCAAATACAATAAAAGAAAGCCATAATGACATTATATTCAAGCTTACACACTCACATCTGGTTGGTATGTGCCTTTAGACATGTTAATAAATAACCTATGTGATTTTCTGCCGTAACTTCATGGTTTTAATAAAGTGTATAAATCAGCACAGAGGAAATGATTACTAAATAACCCCCCTTTTTGGGTCCTTTTTATTTGCTGCAGAATGGTGTACCTCAGTATAAAGCAGTACACAGTTGATCATATGCTCAGTTTTTAATATTGAATTTTTAGTTCTGTTAGCCATCTCATTCTGGATATCCTGGTGCTCTGTTACTTCTGTATTGCTGGTAGTCTTAATTTGTGGGAAGAATATTACCTCTGTGGTTGTTTTGAAAGGTCAGCAGTGTGTTGTGTGTTTGCCACTTGAGGGTTTCAAGTTCACGTAGGACCGTATTTTAGAGCCTTTTTGTTGATGTGCTCAGTTGGATTTTACTCCTGTATCATGCTGTAAAGTAGTAAAGAAAGCAATCTTTTGAATTAATAAAGTGATGAATTATCTAATTACAAAGTTGATGTGAAATGGCATTATGATAACTTTGACTGCATTACCAAATGATCCCAGTGACTGATCAGATGTGCCTGGGTTCCATTAAGGAAAAGTATGCCATTAAATATTTAAAACTAAAAGCGAGCAGAGGCACCAGTATTGCTAACCTCTGATCGCTGATTTGCATGCATCTCTGCGTTTGGGGGTAGCTGCTACATGAGACATCTCACATGTCTGCACAGAACAGATGATAAAATACTTAGTTACTGGGATTTTACTACTCTTGGTTTTAAGCAAAGCAGGCATACAGCCAAGATACTTAGCTGCATGCTGATCCTGGCATTCTAATCATGAAATGCTGATGCATTTATGATTTATGATATTTATTTACAACAGATTGAGTTTCTTAAGTTGATCCAAGAGATAATTATTCTCAAAAATGTTCTTCCACCTTTAATTAAAGTGACATTTGTAGGACACTTGGGGTTTCAAAACAAAACAAGTCATTTATTTGAATTTTTAATGACTTTATCATATTCTTCATTTTTAGCTATGCAGTTAATATTTCTCTTCATTTATCTGTAAATAACCTATGATGACTTTGGTGTGTGTTTATCATAGTTAAAGACCAGATGCTAGCTAACTTCTGAAGTTAGGAAGGATAATTAGTAAATTCTTAATCAGCAATTTTATTTATACCTATGTTGGTCAAGGTTAATTGCTTATGTAAAGGCTTAATGCTTTGATTAAAACTGTTGATGGGTAAACGTGTTTGCCAACCTTTATTGCCTTATCTATTTGAGTGTATAACTTACCATTAATTCAGCTAGAGCTAGAGTTTTAAAATGACGATATGTCATTGTGCAATGGCAGAGGTTACATTCATCGCTTTGGTTGGCCTTCCCTTTAGTGCCACAAATCTGTACTAAGTTATTGTATTTCCTTAAAACTGTGTGAATTTTTTGGAGCCAGGGATTGCATTTTATTTATTTTGAAACTCTAGTACCCTGCTTGGTACATAGCAGATGTTTAGTTGTTAACTGAATGAAGGAATTTATAAAAATTTGTATCCCTTTTCTGTTTTAATGGAGAAGAGCTTTGTTTTTTAATATTTTTAAAATTAATAAATCACTATCAATACTCAAGACTAGGCAAAAAAAAAAAAAATCTTTACTATCATGGTAAAATTCTTAAAGGAATGATGACTCATTGCATTAATTATTCTAGGGTGGGCAAACTTTTTCTGTAACAGGCCACAGAGTAAATCCTTTGACTTTGCAGGCAAGTGCAGGATGAACGGCCGCTGTGGTCCCTGAGGCAGCTACTTAATTCTGCACTGTTGTGGGAAACCAGCCACAGGCAGCGTGATGAATGGGCACGACTGTGTTCCAATCAGATGATACTTGCCTACACTGAAAACTGATTTTCATATAATTTTCACATGTTGTGAAGTAGTCTTCTTTTTATTTTCTCCTAACCATTTAAAAGTGTAAAAAATAAATAAATAAAATATTCTTAGCTTGTAGGCTGTACAAAAGCAAGCGACAGAACAGATTTGGCTTGTGGGCCATTTTTTGTCAACCATGAATTACTTTCTCAGCCAGAAGTTTCTTTGGGCACAGTAGGAAACAGAATATGCTATCAGAAAATTCTCTAATTAAAAAAAAATGGATAGGAAATATTTTAGCTCTTCTGTATTGGTTTCTTACAGCTGCTATAATAAATTACCAAACTTAGTGGCTTAAAACGACAGAGATATATTCTCTTGCAGTTCTAGAGGCAGAAGTTTGAAGTCGAGGCGTGGTCCTGGCCACACTCCCTGTGCAGGCCCTGGGAGGCTCTTTCCTCCTTTTCAGCTTCTGATGGCTCCTTGGTGATTGTGTCACTCCTCTCACTCTGTCTTCCTTTCTGTCTCTTAGAAGGGCATTTGTCCTGGTTGATCTAGGATGACCTCAAGCCTTTTCCCAAATCAGGTCCTATTCTCAGGTATTGAGGACTAGGACTTGGAATGCATTTTGGGGGCCACATTTCCACACTGCACCTTCTAACAAGCTGTTAGTTCCATAGTCTCACCTTACCAGTCATGCTTGCGAGGACAGTAAATGGGAAATTACTCTATTTTTAGTTTAGTTTATTATTATTATCATTTTTTAGGAGATACCAGGGGTCAAACCTGGGACCTTGTACATGGGAAGCAGGCGCTCAGCCACTGAGCTACATCCGCTCCCTACGATTGTTTTGAGTTCGTTATTTTTTTTACTCCAAGGTAATTCATTTTAATAACTTTAGAAATGTTTCATTTAATTATATAGTAGAAGAGATGCAGTTATTTCACTATGGGCAAGGAAGAAATAAAATTCTCACAGAAAAAAAAATATATAGTTTCATAATGTCTTAGGTACTTAATACTATCATCTTTTGTTTTGGGGCTTTTAGCTAAATGTGTTACATTTTGTTTAATTTTTCCTTGAATTGTCTAAGGATATTTCCTTGAAATGTCTAAAGATAGAATTTTCCTGTAAAAATATTTTGGCCATATACGTCAGTTTCACAGTTTTTGTTTGATTTTTCAATTCTTAGATTATGAATTATTGCCCTCAGAAACTTTACATTGTGCCTTGGTTATTTCTACTGCAAAGGAGCAGGACCTTTCTTGTGGGAGAAAAAAGCAAATATTTTTGGGAGCCTAATATTTATAGTGATGAAATATTGTGATAAACTGCTCTGTTATATTTTTTAACAGGCAGAAACAGAGGGATTTCTTAATGACAGAAATCAGGCATTGCTATTTGATGTGGAAAACAAGATGCTTTGCTATATTATAAAGACAAGCAGGAGACCTCTCGAAGTCAGATACACAATGTTTCCTGATAAAAAGACAAAATAAGTTGGCCCTAGCTACAAGGGTCAATCTACTTTTACATTTTTATATTCGGTACCTAATGTTTCATGTTTAAAGAGACATATTCAAATAAATGTTCATTCTTGAAGCATGATGAAGAAAGGACAGAAAGCCTTGTCATATTTGGCAGACAGACTATGGCGCAGTATCTGGAATTGCTTTGTGATTAGAGTCGTCTGACAGTGGATCAGACTGTCCTGGTAAAGCTGTCAGCAGCCTTTTCCTGGAAGAGTTTTATTCAGGATTAGAATCACATGTCAGGATGGGTTATCTTCTCTGATAGAAGGTAGGACCAGATGACAGGTAAAGTGCTATTGAGATTCTGTGAATTTAGGGTAATCATGGTACCTCATAATGATGTGGTATATCTTCCCCATTCTCTCTCTCCAGATCCTGCTTATCTGTAAAGTGAAATCTACCTGACTAAAATGGATATTTCTCTGTTGTGAAATTCAGTAGACACTAGTAGTTTTTATGCCAACTATTTGGCAACTATGCATAGTCTCTATTTTCATTACTTATATGTCTTTACTTCCTAGGTTCCCACTTAGACTGTAAACTTTGTGAGCACAGAAGTCATGTGTCCCCAGTTCCTTCCTTAAGCCCAGTGGAGCCGTACAATTTTAGAGCTCCTCTGTCCCCCCTGTCCCTCTCCCCATGATGCACCAAATGAAGCTCAGGGAGAGCTAAGTAGTCACCAGGACCAAGGCTGGAGTTCAGGTCGCCTGAGCCCAGTCTAATGCTCTTTCTGCTAGTTGATGCCCAAGTGCTCCTAACCAGCTGCTAATTGAATTGGAAATGTGAGACAGCAAGCAAAACTGGACATTTTCAGGAATATGTGCTCCTTATAGCAAACATTATCTGTATACATCCAGAAAATTGAGAATAAAGTACACCATAGAATTATTCTTACCAGCATTTGAAACTAGGTTAGGTTGTCTCTATGATGAACTCTAACCTCAGAGATTTTCTATGGCAGTCTTTAAATTATTGTGGTTTTCCAAACCAGCTGGATACTCTTCCTTCATATGCTTGACAATATATGGATTTATCTTATAGTCCTCATTTTTTGTCCCATACTCACCAGGAAGCCAGGGTAGTAGGCACTACTAGTTTTTATTTTACATCAGTAGATCAAAGGACAATTGAGGGATATGTCACAAGTTTCCCTGTGCTGGGTTATTACTGCAATTTTATTTTTTATTTTTATTTTTTTACTCTCCAAAGTACTTTAACGTATATAACCACATTTATCTCCTACAGCAGTCCTCTGAGTTATTATTATTATCCCTGTTTTAAAAGAAATATTAAGGTCATACTGCTTTAAAGTAAAGGAGCCAAGGTTTTAGTATGGCTGTCTTGACTTCAGGGCCCATGTTTTCCCCCATTCCACCATAACACATTCTGTGCTGTTCAGTTTTGAGTTAGGGAGTCTAATTATGAATTACTATAACCCGAAGGTGCAAAATCCAACTGAGAGCAATAAGAATATTTGGCAAGATGCCTATCGCTATTACTAAAGTATTGCTATAGGCAAAGCTTTAAATTACTTAATAGGAATCCTGGCTCTTTTTATATAGGTGGTGCATCATGTACCACATACCTCTCTCCCTCTTACATTTAATTCTAAATCAGTGCTGGCTAGGTGGGTGGAAGAAGGGATGGTTTTGCATATCGAATGGTTTTGAACTGATGTTGCCACAACTCTGTGAGGTACTGGGGATCAAACCCGTGACCTTGTACATGGGAAGCAGGCACTCAACCACTTGAGCTACGTCCTCTCCCCTACCTTTTTTTTTAAAAAAAAAAACCAAAAAACAATTTGTTGAAGTATATCATTCATACATGACCATATATAAACTATAAGTGTTCAGTAAACATCGTGAATTTACAAAACAAACATGCATAACATCACACAGGCTCCCACACATCAACCCCCCAAAACACCTTGCATTGTTATCAAACATTTGTCAACAAATCATGAAAGAGCATTGTCAAAGTATTACTACTAACTATAGTTTGTATCTTCCTCCCCTATACATTTTTTTAAAGGATTTATTTATTTATTTATTTACTTTTATCCATTTTTATCTCCCACCCCCCCCACACACACATTTTTGCTGTTTCTGTGTCCATTCACTGGGTAACTCTCTGTGTCCGTTTCCTGCCCCCTCTTCTCATCCTTCTCCTCCTGCCTTCACTGGGATTCGATCCTCGGAATCTCTGATGTGGGAGAGAGGCGTCCTACCGCCTGTGCCACCTTAGTTCCTGGTTTTTCGGTGCATCTCATCTTGGCTCTCCCTTGTGTCACTCTCCTGTTATGCCACCATCCTGCTATGTGGCTCGCACAGCCTGGCGGCGCACCTGCTCGCAGGGCCTAGTGGCGCACCTGTGAACGGGGCCTGGCGGCGCACCTGCTCGCAGGACCTGGCGGCGCACCCACACACGGGGCCTGGCGGCTCACACACACACGGGGCCTGGCAGCGCACCCACACACGGGGCCTGGCGGCTCACACACACACGGGGCCTGGCGGCCCACACGCCTTCTATATTTTTCTTTTTTAAATTTTTACCCGAAGGTCCCGGGGGTCAAACCCAGGTCTGTCCGTATGGGAGATGGACGTCCAACCACCCGAGCCACATTCGTCCCCCTGCTGTATCTCTTAAGGTTGACCAAAGGCACCCAAAGTTACAGTCTTTTCCCATACAGGGTGGTCATATAATAAATCAGCCTTAGTTTATCACCAGCATTCTAAAAACCAGACCTAGGGAGATGAACTAGGTCTGGGGACACATGCATGGCTTCTAATATAGTGAATGTTTAGCCTACCCTGATTATCACAAAATCAGGACAGCGAGAATATTTGCAGTCCCCTACTTTTAAAATACTGTTTGCCACTGCTGTTTTCATTGTGCCTATGTAGCCTTTAATCTCTTGCTTCAATCTCTCTCCCTGATTCCCCACCCATTCTTATAGACTGCCGTAGAGATATAGTAAAAAAAAAAAAATAGATCTGATCATGTGACTCCTCTTTTAAAAATGTCTGCTGCTTGCTCCTGCGCATCGTGGTGGTGAAGGACTCTGCCGTCCTCACCCCGTGCTTCTGTTCTGGAGCTGGCTGTCTGCTTGGATGGGCTGTAAGTAACTTGAGGGTTGGAGCCATTTCTCATGCACCTTGCATAGTGGTGTGTGTGTTGCAGGGCCTCAATCACTGTGTGCTTTTACTCCATCATATTGTTGTATTAATAGTGTGTTTCTTCAAGCTACCAAAGCTTGGTGGTATCTGAGATGTTGTTATGACAGTGGCAAGTAAATGTAGACAGGGCGGTGTGTTCTCTGCATAAGGAATTATATTTGGCAGGCTGAGGAATTTTTGAGCCAATTTGTAAAGCTGCTTGTGTATATAAGAACACAGAAAAAGAGGCCATAAAGCCAGTGACAAGTCAGCAAGGCCTGGCTGTAGTTCGTATATGTGTGCGCGTGTGCAAGGAGTGTGCCGATCCTTTGTTCCTTTGGCTCCTGTAAGTCGTGGAGGAAGTTTAACTGTTGAGTAATAGTCATCATCGTTAGCTGAGTGGGTCTCTGCTTTGTCAACAATGATGAGCTTGATAATTAGATAATTACAAGGATGTGATCAGATTTTGGAAACTTATTCCTGTAAGATATCCATGTGTGTTTGCTAATGGTTGTCAGTCAGGCTTCTCACTTTTCTTTAGAGCAGTGATGATTACTACAGATATTTTTTGTGCTGAAAATATTTTCCTTATATCAAAGAGGTTTTTCACTTGCTACTTCCTCAGAGGCAACAAAGGGAAGCTTGCAAAGTGTTGTGTTTCCTGCAAGTAATGCATTGTGCTCTATATAGTTAAAAAAATTATCTTTCAGATTATTGAAATCCAAGCTATTTTCCACATGACAAGGAATGTTAAACTTGGATGATTTTAGTATTTAAATATTCTTTTGAAAACTTCACGTTTCCAATTAGAAAATAATATAGTGCTCTCAGTGAGTGTGATCATTTTGATAGGCCACATATTCCCTAATCGTCATCAGTGTTCATTGCGTAGGCTTAAAAGTTCTCGCCCTTTTTCATGTCTCCCAATGTACAAAATTCCTTTCATAATTTCAATCTTTACATGTGTAGTTCCTTCCATTCTGCCCAGTAAATTCTTTTTTATCTTTTAAGAACACTTTCCTGGGAAGTCTTTCTCAATTCCCTTAGACATGTCCCATTATGACATGAGTGGAAAAGTAGATGTTTAAAATAAGAGCAGGCGCTTCTATTACTTTCCTCCTCCAGCTAAGTTCTAGTGTCCGGAATAGCTAGTTGGTCACAAAAGGGAATAGCCAAAAGCCATAGGCCACCAGAATTGAATGACTGCCGAAGACGAACGGCAGTATCTCGCATCCAGACATTCTGAAGATCTGTCCTCCTCGTCCATTCAGGCATTTCCTCCTTTCAGGTAGTCTGATCTCCGTTCACTCCAGTCCTCTAAAGCAATCAGAGGATTAGTGGTTTTTGAGAAAGTAAATCTTGTTCATTGGAGCTGCCAAGTTACTAATTACTTCTAAATATCTTTATAGCCATATGATAAACATAGAAATTAAATGCTATGTTGTACAATATAGTTTCTTGAAAATCTTGCTTGTAAATTTCATTTCTATAAATACCAGGTTATGTGTACTAGGAAAATTTGGAGTTTAGCAAGGTCCTATTATGAATCTTTTTGTAGAAGAATTATTTTGGTAAGCTCATTCTTCTGTTTTAAAAAAGCTAAATTTTCACTTATAGTGTTTGGTTCTTCCTAAAGCAGGGAAACGTTTGTGATTAGTTAAATCTGCTCCCCCCACCCCACCCCCCACCCCCCGCCTTTGGAGGGACCAGTCCTTTCTTTAAAGAACTTAAAGTTCTTGGGACTCCATTTATACTTACACCTGTGGGATTTGGTGGGATCTGCCTTTTCAATTGTGAGTCATCGGAAGAGGGCTAAGGTTCGGCTGGCTCTTGAAGCCTCTTGTCCAGAAGGCATTGTCTCAGCCAAGGGCCTCCTTCCTCTCCCAAAACCTTTTTGGTATCCCTGGGAACATATCTGCATCAAATATCTACTCCACAGTCCAGCTTGCTCTTTTCTATATACAATTTTAAAGCCCAAGAACTTCAGATTTTTAGCTTGACCACAGTAGGCACAGAGGATGAGAGACAAAATAGAATCTTGAAAACTTTTCATGTGGTAAGTAAATGGATTGCATTTATTTTCGGGGCCATTCAATTCTGATGTATTTGATGTATTGGAGCTTTTGGCTCTTCTATTCCCTTTTGTGATAAACTGACCAGTTCACTATGCTGGTACCTGACTGGAAAAATATAATAATCAAAGTGCCTGCTCTTATTTTTTTTTTTAATTTCCCCCCCCCCCCCCCCCCCCGTTGGTTTTGCACTTGCTGCTCTCTGTGTATTCTTCTGTGTCTGCTTGTCTTTTCTTCAGGCGGCACAGGGAATCGATCCTGGGACTTTCCGGAGTGGAGAGAGGCGCTCAATCTCCTGCTCCACCTCAGCTCCCTGGTCTGCTGCGTCTCTTATTGTCTCTCCTCTGTGTCTGTTTTTGTTGTATCATCTTGCTGCGCCAGCTCTCTGCGTGGGGCAGCGCTCCTGTGTGGGCCAGCACTCCTGCGTGAGCCAGCAGTCCTGCGTGAGCCAGCAGTCCTGCGTGAGCCAGCATTCCACGTGGGCTAGTTCTCTGCTTGGGCGAGCTCGCCGTGCGGGCCACCTCTCCTTTCACCAGGAAGCCCCGGGAAACGAGCCCTGGACCTCCTATACGGTAGATGGGAACCCAATCGCTTGAGCCGCATCCGCTTCCCTGCTCTTATTTTTTATCTGCTTATGTTTTTATACTTCTACTTTCCCATTCATGACATAATGTAATAGCATGTTTTGATAAATGCATTGCTATATTAGAATTTGAGGCTGTCCTGTGAAATAGAATGTGAAGATTGTAGGTTGATGTATTTAACATTAAATCTTTTTGAATAATTAAAAATTCATGTTGATTTTAGACACAACTTTTATGTTCTATTAATTATATTAATATTGAATGGATGCTTAAAAATATTTAGTGTAACTAACCTTTTAAAATCATAGGTGAATGCTTACCTGGCAGGGGGGATACCGTGATCACGAAGGTGGTTTTCCCAGGCCGAGGCTTATCCATTGCACTCCGGATGTGCTGACCCCTGCTATTTCCCCAAAGGTGGGAAACTCGACTGCATAATTTGTGGTAGTGGGGGACTGCGTTCGCGCTCTTCCCTGAAAAAGAAAAAAAAAAGAAAAAAAAAAACGTAGGTGAATAAATAATTGCACGTTTTTTTCTAGCCGAATACTAGTTTGGATGGTTGCTTTGATACTGTTTTTTTTTTTTTTTTAAACTGTAACATTACAGTCCTTTCCTTCTTCACTTTCAGATGTTTGCAGAATACAAAGTATAAGAAAATATGATTAATTCTCTCATATTGAAGTCATTTAATCGTTCTGTGCCTAGCAGCTGCTTTTTATTCAGTACATTGAACATAAAATTCTAGAGTGCCTTTGTGCTATCATAAATTTTAAATGTGAAGCATTCTTCCTCTTAAGTATCATATGCTATTGCTGGTTTGAATTTGTCAGTTTGGTGGGGGTGGTTTTTCTAGGGTTGCTATTGTAGTTTCCTAGGAGGACATTCTTTCTCCCTGCCTTGTATATTATTATGATGTTTAGTACTATATTATGGCAGTAAAGAAGTGGGTAAGATTAGTTTGATAGTCTTTCCTAATCTCTATTCTTAGAACATATGGAAGAAAAAAAAAAAAGTATCAATACAAAGCAGTGGAATTCTTCCTTGGATATTCTGGGTCAGAAAGAACCAGCTTAATACATTTCAGTTCAACAAATTTGTATTGGCTTTCTCTTTGCACTGCATTATGCAGAAAGTGGAGGATGATTAAGACTTAGTTCTGCCCTCTAGGAACTCACTGTCTGATAGGAGAAATAAAAGAAATATATAAATAGCTTAAATAGAATTTTGAGTAGCTAGCTGTTTGAATGGCCAGAAATGATCGTTGGAAATACAGCATTAAAATAGGGAAACATATCTATCTCAGTTGTTTTTTTTTCCTAATTTAAAAATAGTTTTAAGGGCATATTTTTAATGGTGGTTAATAATATAAATACAGGAATATTCTACTACAGGGTGTTAAGAATATGGTGACGCATGGGAAAAATATAATGTAATTTATGAACTATAGTTAACAGCAACATTGTGATACTTTTGAAGCAAAAGCAAAGTTCATATTGTATTCTAAATGTAAAAAGAATAATACGGAGTTTGGTTTTGTGAGATATGAATACAATTGATCATTTTTTTCTCTTCATTTTTTTTCATTAATAAGAAGACATTGACTATGTCATTTAACTAATCTGTGTCAATCTGTGTATCTTTCTGAACACTAGAGGAACAACTGAGTTAGCAGTTGGAATTACATGAGATAAAAGTGTCTGAAAAAGAACTTTTTACAAGTAATGTTTCCATAACTTGTTGAGCTGCCTTTTTCTGTCCTTTTATTTTTGTGAATTTGAAATAAAGTTATTAAAAGTATATTTATATTTAAAGAAAAATGATGGCATAGCTAAAGTAAACCTGAAGATATGTTCTGTTTAATAGTTTTAACTCAGAAGTCTGTATGCGCGTTAAGTGTTATTGTGTAAGTTAGGCGGGAGCAGAACTGTGCACTGAGGTGCTGCTGAGGGATCCAAGCAGCCTGGGAGTGGCTGGCTCCCTGCAGCTGGAGCTCTTCCCCAGCTTGACGGCTGAGAGCTTCAGTGTTGGCCTTTGTCGTGGTTAAATGCTGTCATATAGCAGGGGCACGCTGAAGAGGGGAACTGGGCTGTTAAATACCACATTCGTTTACTAAGACAAGATAATAGTGGAAAAATTGTGGAACAAGCTAACTTTGTATACTTTTTGAAGAAGAAGCCTTAAAATTTTAAAAATTCTCTCATTAGATATTCTAAGAATACTGTGGTAATTAATAGAAAGCCAAACTTCAGTTAGAATTTTTCTTCTGTGTATGACTGTGGAAACTTATATGTTAATTTCAGATTAATCTTCTTCAAATGACTTTACTTCTTTTATCTTCCTCTTTAATATTCATTTCTTAACATATTTATGAGAAAGTAGCCCTTATCTGTATATATTAAAATGGAAGCCTTCTGACTTGACCATTAAAATTTTTTTCTTATGTAATAAAGCTGTGAAATTACCATGTTAAAAGGGTGAGTTATGTTGTATAGAAGATAACAAGGAAGCCCTTGTGCTGAGGCTTGTGCTGAAAAGAGGTTTTGTATAATTCTATTAAATTGCTTGAATTTAATATTTTTCTTTGGGCAATTTCATATCTTCTTGTAAGATCTTAGAATCAAAAGTAAAACTTAATCATTGTTTCACTAAACGAAGTCCATGTTCCTCCAAATGCAAGCTCTGAACCCTTTTGGACGGAGCAATTCCCAGGACACCTTCTCGTGTAAGCTCAAAGCATCCTCCAGAACGTGAATTATTATGTTAGGTAATAGATGTATTTCTGAAAAGTTACCCATGTTCCATAATGCACATCAAAATTCAGCCTGCCTCTTTACCTGCAAGGCTGGTAACTGCTTGAGGTTGCCTGGGGAGCTGCGGCAAAGGTGGGGGAGCCAGGAACGTGAGAAAATTTCAGCCAATGTAAAAGTTTCGTATCTCACTGGTATTTTACAAGTCACAACCCACATAGACTTATCACGGGGCTATTCCCCTGTCATTTCAGATATAAATTTATTAATTTATAACCTATGGCTCAAAAGCAACAGAAGCATTGACAGACATTAAGTTTGTTAGTGACAAAGCTGCAAAGAGGCATTTTCAAGATGATGATCGTGTGACTAATGTGGTGACTGCTAAGGAAGAACAGAATGTTCTCAATTCCAGCAGTGTCAGTGGGTCTTCAGGCTTTGAGGCTGTGATTTACTTGGCTTTCAGGGTGACGATAAAAACCTTTTTGATACTTTTTCTCTCACTATTTTTATTCTGCTGGTTATATAGCTATGATATTCATTGAAGTATGTTTTTATTACAGTGTTTTCAATTGCTTGTTGTTTCCTAATATTCAGTAAAATATACTTTTCTGGTATGTATGCACAGTACATTGGAATTCTTTCAAAGTCATTATTTTGCTGTATGGTTTGACAAGTTTCTTTTTTTAACTGAAATGCTTTTTTACATGCACTATGGATCTTCTCCATAGGGGAAGTTTTTTATATTTTACTACCTGTTTTGTACAGATTTTTACTCTAGTATTTGTTTTGTATGTGTGCTCTATAGGAATTCATTCAAATGTAGTCTGTGTTTTGGCTTGTTTTCTTAGTTACTAGTATCAACTGAAGTGTATTACCATTACTTGTGCCTATAATACTGTGTGTGTGATATGGGATTTCATTCGCCAGTAAAATTGTTATGCTTTCTTCCCTGCCAAGAACTTCTTGATTTGATATGCTTTTTAAAAAAAATAACTTTGTGACTTTATGTATTATTTTTATGTCCATAGGCTGTGATTTTATATACTGGACTTATTTCTAACTGGATTCCAGTCTATAACATATGAACATAATAGTTAGTTTCCTCCTACGTAGGCATTTAAAAATCACTCTTAATATGTGTACTATAAATATATTTTTATAAATTTTCTGCCCAAGTTCCTTGTATTATTGGGTGCATTCTATATGCTTGTACATCTTCTGTGTCAGCAAGTACGATGTAGGCAAGCTGAACTTTTATGAACAGAATCCCATTTTTAAATGCATAAGAAGATCACATGGTTTAATGGACTCTTGTAATAATAATAATAATAGCTAATAATGTGGACTTCCCATGTGGCAGGTTGTGTTCTAAATGCATTATAAATTTATTTTCTATTGCTGCATAACAAATTACTACAATCCTAGCAGCTAAAACAACATGCATTTGTTACATGGGGCACATGCACCAGGAGCAGGAATTGTGGGGACCGTCTTAGGATTCTGCCAGCCACAGTAAGCATCAACTCATGTACTGCCCACAACAACCCTATGAGGCAGGCACTCTTATTAGCAGTGTTTTGCACCTGGCTGCCACTTGGCCTGGAGTCACAGAACTCGAAAATGGCACAGCCTGGGTGTCAGTTCAGGAAGCCTGACTTGAGAGCATGGACTCACTGATTGTTTTCATCTACTCTACAATGACTTTTTTTAAAATATATTTTTTATTTTTTTATTTTTTTAAAGTTTTTATTTATTTATTCATTTATCGCCCCCCTGCCGCCCATGCTCGCCGGGCCAGCCAACCACGCCGCGCGGGCGGGCCCGCCCCTACCAGGAGGCCCCGGGAACCGAACCCGGGGCCCCCCACATGGCAAATGGGAGCCCCACTGATTGAGCCACAGCCGCTTCCCTATTTTTTATTTTTTAAAAAAGATAATTAAGGGCTGTGGCTCAATCAGTGGGGCTCCTGTTTACCATATGGGAGGCCCCGGGTTTGGTTCCCGGGGCCTCCTGGTGGGGGCGGGCCCGCCCACACGGCGTAGTTGGCTGACCCGGCGAGCGCGGGCGGCAAGGGGGGGATAAATGAATAAATAAATAAAATCTTAAAAAAAAAAAAAAAAAGATAATTAAGTTACATAAATGTTACATAAAAAGTATAGGGGCTTCCCCTATGCCCCGCTCCCTACACCTCCCACATTTTCCCACATTAACAACATCCTTCATTAATGTGGTACATTTGTTACAATTGATGAACATATTTTTGGAGCATTGCCACCTAGCATGGTTATAGTTTACATTGTAGTTTACACTCTCTCCTGCACAATTTTGTAGATTATGGCAAGATATATAATGGCCTGTATCTGTTGCTGCGATGTCATTCAGGACAATTCCCAAATCCTGAAAATGCTCCCATGTTACACTTGTTTTTCCCTCTCCCTGCCTTCAGAACCTACAGTGGGCACTGCTTCCACATCAATGATAGAAGTTCTTCCATTGCTAGAATCACAGTAAGTCTATAGTTGAATACCAGAAGCCTACTTTAGTCCATAGTTCATTCCCCAATCCTGAGGATTCTGGGATGGTGATGCCCACTCTACTCTAATTGAGAGGGGTGTTGATCCCATAGGGCAGATTGATGGGACTCTCTTCCTTGCAGTTGTAGACTCTCTCGGTTCCTTGGGATGGTTGTTGTCCATCATCATCTCCTTGTTAGTTGTCCTGGGTGAGTCCAATGAACTGGAAAGTAGGTGTTGCAACTCCATTGAGATTCAGGGCCCAGCTGGTATATGGACAGCCCAGAGATTCAAGTCTCTGGACGTACACCTATCAACTCTAGTACTACAAAATTTTTGTGCTGGGAGCTTGGTACAAAGAAGATGATACACTTTATACTCTCAGAGAACTTGCCAACTGGTGTGGTAAAGGGCAAATAATCAAGATACACTACACTATGGGATTTGTAGTAAAAGTTAGTGCCTGATAAAAATGTGAACATAGAGATTCTAAGAAGCTCTCTGGGTAAAATCTAGGAGCCAGTATCTGAGCCATTCTGTGGGGGGAAAAATGCAGATAGTCAACCCTAATTTGTCTTCCACATTATATATTATACTTTATTATATTTTCACAAAGAAGTCATGTTCTCATGCTCATTATTCTCCCTTAAAATTAAATTGATGTTATTGCCCCGAAAGCCAGAAGTCCTTTAGATTATCAGTTATTCCTGGTTAGTATTTTGTACAAACTGAATTGTGTTGATAACGTCAGCTTCTTAAAATCTCAGAGTAGATTCTTTTTCCCAGTGAAGAGAAATAAACCAGACCACCTGTATGTTCAGGCCGTCCGTTTTACAAGGAACTGATGATGTAAACTATCTAAGAAGGAAGTTCTTTCTTTCCCAGAAAGGTTAATTATCCAGGTATTCAAAATTTCATCTAGACCAAAATTTTCATCTGAGAAATAAATAGAATATTATTTAAATAAGATCAGATGTTTTTTTTTTTTCTTCTCTTTTTAAGGACATTTCTAGTTTTTCTGCTTTAGTGCCATAGTACTTTTTCTGCACATCTGTAATTTTCTCTTTCTTTTGTCATATGGAGTTCTTTAGAACACATGTAAGCTTTGTTATTTAAAAAACCTTTATTTGGGCACACATGCCCTTTGTATTAATTTGAATGTACTTTTTCAGCCTTTTGAATAGTCTCTAAGTCACAAACTGGATCCTGCCCATGGACTTGTTTTATTTGATCTCTACATTTCTGTCAATTCTTTTTTTGTTATTAATTCTTGCCAGCCCTTTTAAAATCTGGATTTGGCTTTTTGTTGAAAAAGCCTGTGGGATGTGGCTGCCCTGGGCTTAGTTCCACAGGGCAACAACTTGCTTGAGCTGGGTCGCAGCAGTCTAGCTTGCTATACCCAACCTGTTTTGCCAAGCCCTGTAAATGAAACAAGCTTTAAATTTATCATTATAACTGAACAGGCTTGTGTTTTCTTGCTCTATTTTATTGTTAATACAATTCTTTCCACCCAGAATCTCCTCCCTATTGAAATCCCACCCCAGTCTTCAGTGAAGATTTTCAATCCCATCTTTGCACGTTAGCTCTTACTGTTTGAAACGACAGAAAATCCAGCCCAAGTTGATTGAGACGAAAAAGGAATTTATCTGTGAACTGAAAACTGCCTCCCTTTAGCAGAAACTCAAATGGTGCCATTAGGATCTGGTGTCCTGTTGCCTGACTCTGCTTTCCATGAGATGCCTTGATTCTTAGACAGGCTCTCTCTCGTGGTGGCAAGCCAGTGCTCAGAAGCCCCAGACTGTCATCCTCTCACCTCTTAATCCAGCAAGAAAAAGTACCAGCCTTTTGGTTGCCTAGCCCAAATCTCCAAACAGCTGTGACTAGATCTGATTGGCATCGCATGAGTCATTTGTGCCTTTTGAACCAGTCACTGTACCTGTGGAGGTGCAGTACTTGCATTTGCTAGGCCCAGTGCATGCCCACCCTGGCGCTGAGGGGAAGTCAGCTCCACGGGAAGTAGGGGCAGGTAAGGGGAAGCGACGTTCCTGGAAGAATATGGTGGTTGGTGAAAATAGGACGCACTTTCACCTTCCTTGATTTCCCCAAAGGAAATGCCTCTTCCCTCTGCTAAACTTATCTGATGTTCTGCTTTGTGTTGTAATCACTTACTGTATTCACTCATTTGCCAGGCGTTTATTCAGTGCCAGTGCTGTTGCAGGCATTGTGTAAGGGGGGTGGGAGTACCAAGTAAAAAAAGACACAGTGATTGCCCTTGGGGAGTTCACAATAGAGTATGTCTGATTTAGCCCCCAACAGGATTGTAGAGATGTCAGAAATATTGTGTTCCTTATAGCACGTAATATAATATTGTCCAAAAAATAGGCTTTCAATATGCAGTATAAAATTTTTTGTGCATGTGGCTTATTAAAACATAGTTTCATTACTTCAGCCTTGCTGATGAATGCGCCCGTCTTGTTGGTATGCATGCACGAATAGCTTTCCCACTCCAGCTTTATCATTCTCCCTTGCCCCAGCAGGCAGTATACTATCTCTTTTCTGTGCTGAAACCCGGTAAATTTTTCCAGCACTCATCTTGTTCTGTCTTGTGTCATAGTTACTCCTTGGTTTACTCTGGCACTTATGCTACATTTGGATATTCTTGATTGCAATGAGTTGCTAAATAAATGTGTGCTGATTTGAATTTTTTGAATGATGGAAATGCCTGTGCTTTGATCGTGGGGCTAGTTTCACTTCTTTTTTCACTATTTCTTCATATTGTCTTTGTTCATAAGTGTGTGTCTAGGTTTTCCCTCAACTTTTCATTAATGTTTAATAGGCATATTTGGGTTTTGCTCTTCACCAGCTTCCATGTGTACATTTTGGAACCTGGTATTATTTTAATAACCTGTCACAAAGTCAGGGCTGTATTAATAATCAGAGGCAAGAGACGGGTAGCATTATTATAGAAGGAAAATGAATTCTGCTAAAAGGCTGGGTGTTTTTTATTATCTAATCTGAAGTTAATATCTCATTTCTGTTTTGTTTGCAATAAAATTCAGGCCTTGATTTCCTGAGTACTTTGGAATTGCTAATGAAAAATGAAATAAACAAACAAACAAACAAACAAACAAACAAACAAACAAATAAATCTGGTGAGCTTTGTGAAGGATGAGAGCTGACGTTGAATATTGGCCATACTGCCAGGCACTGTGCCTTACATATATTATCTTTTACATCTGCAAAACAATTCTTATGAGGCAGGTGTTATTCTTATTCCGGTATTATACAAATTTGCCTAAAGTCATAGAATTAGGCAGTGGCAGATTTGGGCCCCTAACCCAGGTGTCTCTGACTCCAGCACCCATGCTTTCAACATCTGGAAAGCACAGAGGAATTAAAATCCCAAATTCACAGCCTCCCCTTCCTCCCCAAAAGTTGATAGTGTCTTCATTAAAGTTTCCTTGACTAACTTCCTTACCAATTTCCCAAGAAGGCATTGTGTATATTTTTAATCTCTTCGGTAATAGCAGTAGAGTGTGGATAGCCGTGATATTTATTACCTTTAAGATTTGTAAGTATCTTTAAACCTTCAACTCAAACAGAAGCCACTGTCTCTAAT
Source organism: Tolypeutes matacus (assembly GCA_026826555.1). Taxonomy (NCBI): domain Eukaryota; kingdom Metazoa; phylum Chordata; class Mammalia; order Cingulata; family Chlamyphoridae; genus Tolypeutes; species Tolypeutes matacus. Next base: position 15,310,117 of record JAKSZT010026446.1, on the reverse strand, counting down.
ACATGCAAATATTGTGCTAATAACTTTCATCACTTATCTGAAATGTTTAAATGCTTATTTAAAAATTCATGTTCATTATAAAAATTAAAATAAATGAAAATACTGATAGAAAATTCAAGTCATCCATAATCCCATTCCTTGGAAATCATTTCTGTTAACAGTTGGGTCTAAATCGACATCTATATTTAGTATATACATACCTGCATGCACACACACATATAATTTTCTTTTAATGATTGCATAACTATTCCATTGTATAGATATGCTAAAATTTAATTAATCAGTATTCTATTAATGGGCATTTAGATTATTTCCATTTTTTTTTAACTGCAGGACACAATAAACATATATCTTTTCATACAAAGGTGGTTATTTTTGCATAGGATAAATTAATAGAAATGAAATTGCTGAGGCAGAGTTTGTATTTTTATATATGTTGCCAAATTGCACTCCAACATATATTGTACTAATTTATACTCCACCAACACTGTTTCAGTGTGCCTGTTTCCATACAACCTTGCTAACATGAGGTATTAGTCTCTTTAATCCTAATAAATGATGTAAGTAATATCTCTTTGTAATTTGAATTTTCATTTCTTTAGTTATTAGATTGTGGTAGGTTTTAAGTCTTGAAATTTTTCATGATAAATCTGTGAGACTTTGACTCTTTTTCTCTGTGAAATTTTTGAGGTTGTGACAATTCTAAACAGATCTAGACATTTTCTCTGTCTTTTAAGATAGAGGTTTTCTTCCTTCTTTACATGATTCAGTATATTAGTCAGGGAATGGCACATATTCCTGATAGTCAAGTTGCCATCATTACATAGTGATAACTTTTTGTAAAGTCTTATTATTGTTTTTTTAGGAGGTACCGGGGCTTGAACCCAGGACCTTGTACATGGGAAGCAGGCAGTCAATTACTTGAGCTGAATCTGCTCCCTAAAGCCTTATTTTTAAAGCCATTAGGTGTAGGAAGTTTTACCTGGTGGCAGTGTATCTTTTACTGTATCAGAGCAGCACTCCAATTTTGTTCCTGATAGCTTATGAAGGAATGCTTAGAACCAAATGTAGCAGTTTCCATATAACTTCTACCCTTTCTTTCTTTCTTTTTTTTTTTTTTTTTAAAGATTTTATTTATTTATTTATTCATTTATCCCCCCCTGCTGCCTGCGCTCGCTGGGTCAGCCAACCACGCCGCGCGGGCAGGCCCGCCCCCACCAGGAGGCCCCGGGAACCGAACCCGGGGCCTCCCATATGGCAAATGGGAGCCCCACTGATTGAGCCACAGCCGCCTCCCTACCCTTTCTTTATATTATTCCCAGATTTCTTTTTCATTCAAGTATTCTGATTTTAAAGCAACCTATCAGGTTGGGTTTCAAGTTTTACTATGTTTTTTTTTGAACATAAATGCCACTAGAAAAAAACGTTAGTATTCAGTATTTAGATTTTTTTCAACTTACTGCTATCATAGTGCTTGATATTTAATGCAGTTATGGTTTATAGCCATTTTTTGCCTGCTGTATTAACTGCTAATTATTATTATTATTACCTCAGTAAACATGTTCTTGCCTTTTAACAATACATTGCCTCTCAGAAAATTCTTTCCTAGTTCTCTTTGGCACTTGATAAAACTGTCTCTGAACCTGTTTGTTCTAATAGACAAAGAAAAATTGCCTATGTGGCTTATTGTCTATCCAGAAGAGGGTGTAGCAAGCAAGGAAAAGAGCAGCTATACCATCCCCAATCCCCTTCATATTAAGCATCTCATAAAAATTAAAAATGATGGAATATTCAGCATACTAAAAAACCCTCTTACAGTTGTAATTCATAAATAATATTGGCAATTACATCCAAGATGTCGTGTTAATAGGGACCAAAAAGTAAAACTATCTATCTCTGAAATATGGATATGACTCTCCTCTGAGACAGGGCTGAATGGAGATCACACATATTTAGTATTGAGATGGAAGTTGTGGGAGGAAAAAATCTTTTAATTTAATTAAAAAGCATTATTAATCCTTGGTGGATTCGTAGCATCCTCTGATTGATGGAATGGGTCTATGGTATTGACACGTCAGAAAATAAATTAATTTTTGACATTTGATGAATGAGAAAATATTCCTTTTTTTGCCAAGAATTTATTTATACTGCTAGGATTTTTTTTAAAAGGGTGAATTGCTGCTTTCTAGTACAAGCCAATAATTTTCAAGTTCTTGCCTTTAAGAACAAAAGCTGCTATTGTATTTTTCATCCAGGAAAGGTTATTATGTAAGCCAGCATCATTTACCTTCATTTGCTGAAGATTCCTGACTTTAAGACTGAGAGCATTGGACATAAAATGTTTGATGCGTTGTTTCCACTTCCTCACTCACAGTTCTTTGTAACTAGTTTCTGCCTTCACTACTGTAATGAGAATGGCTTCATTAATAAAACTAGTTACTTCCTAAAAGCTAAATCCAGTAATCTTTTCTGTTTCCATATTCTACTTGACCTCTCTCAGGCATATATTGTTGACTGCTCCTTCCTTGGAACCCTCCTCCTGTGACTTTTAAGACTCCTTTGCTACCTTGTTTGTCCAAAATCCACTTTAAATGCTGGTCTCCTGCAAGGATTAACCTTGCCTGGCTTTTTTTTTTTTTTTCCTTTTACATTAACTTTATTCCTTTCCTTTTCTTTTCTTTTCTTTTCTTTTCTTTTCTTTTCTTTCTTTCTTTCTTTCTTTTTTTTTTTTTAATACTTTAAAAAAAATTTTGTGCAAGATACTTAGTTTACATAAATGTTACACAAAAACTATAGGGATTCCCATATGCCCCACTCCCCATACCTCCCACACCCTCCCACATACACATCCTTCATTAGTGTGGCACAGTATTGCAATTGATAAACCCATCCTGGGGCTTAGAGACACGAGTCTTTGGGCTGTCCATGTGCCAGCTGGGCCCAGAACCTCAGGTTAGTTGCAACACCTACTCTACAGCTCATTGGACTCACCCAGGACAACTAACAAGGAGATGATGATGTACAACGACCATCCCAAGGAACAGAGAGAGTTTACTCTCCTTTCATGTTGTTTTACTAAATGTTTTTATCCTCTTTTGTAGCTTTAACTATTGCTTATTCACCAATGGCTCTTCTATCTTTTTTTCTGTCTCAGGTCACCTTCCTTGGTTCCAATCCATTATTGCCAAATGCTTCCTATTTACCATATTTCCTCCCCTGATTATCCAACTTATTTAAAGCTTGAATGATTATCTAGCACTTTCCCTCAAATCTCTACTTGCTGATGGATTTCCTTTATTGTTTAATGTTGTCATCTTTCATCAAAGTTCCTCAATCTAGAAACTTTGGCATCAATCTCAGCATTTCCAACATCTTTATGACCTTTAAGAATAATATCTAAGCAAAAATATTTTGCTTATACATGGTATAAGTGTTATTAAGTTGTTAATATTTTATCTGGATTTAATAAAATTTAAAATATCTAACTTTTAAGACTTGGCTATTTTCTTAACTTTGATTTTAAAAAAATGGGGGGGGGGGGGGTCTCTGGCCCATCTTTTTTTTTGTGGGGTGGGGGTAGGGGGGTGAGAGAACAGTTCTCTAATTTTATATAGAAAATCCAAGGAAAATTTGACTTGTTAGATAGAAAGCCTGATTACTCATAGTTTTCAGGACTGTATTTCAGAAAATGAACAAAAGTTGCTATTTTCAAATAAGGAAAGAGCTGGCCAGTGAGAGGAGAAATTTTTGTTGTTATGAATGTTGGTATTTGTCCTGGTTTGTCTTTTGGCCCCAGAAAACCATGTTCTTAAGCTAAGCCATTCCTGGGCCTGTAAAGGCAATGTAGATGGGACCTTTGATTAGATCACTTTTGATTAGATTGCTTTAGGGCCTTTGACTGGACTCCGTCACTGAGGCGTGCCCTAGGTTAGGTCTCTGCCCTCTTGTTGGTATCTTATCTAAACGGAGAACTGAAAGCAGGAAAAACAGAGAAAGAGAGCTGCCATTTTGGCCCTGCCATGTGAGAGAGAGGACTCCGGAGATCAGCCGCCATCTTGCCTTGCCACGTGGCAGGAGTCCAGGATCTGCCAGCAGCCAACCTTTGGTGAGACAGCATCTCTGATGATACCTTGATTTGTACATTTTCACAGCCTTGGAACTGTAAGCTTTTACCCTACTAAATTCCCTTTATAAAAGCCAATCCATTTCTGGTGTTTTTGCACTAGTAGCTTTGACAAACTGAAACAGTCCTTTTGTGCAAAGCCAATTTAATGTTGAAGCAAAAGGAGTCGCACGTTTTATCTGCTTGTCTTCGAGGTCATTCAGCATGCATATTCCATTCTGTAAATGCATTTCAATGAAAAAGAAATTATTTGCTCACCATTATAGTTGTGGGGGAAATGTGACCATTTTCATGGATAGTTGTAGAACAAGTCCTTGAATAAGCCTAACAGGAAAGAAGGTCCTTGTGATTTCTCAGAGCATTCCTGAGGCCTTGCTGATTGTGTTGAAATGGTTTCTGTCTACATAAGCAGTCTACAACTCCAGACTTCAGAATGGCCTAATTAATAACAGTAACTTCCCTCCTTTTTGTTTAGAATCAATTTACTTTGAATATGTCCTCCTTCTGTTTTCTAGATAAAAGTATGAAGGTTAAATCATTCAAGGATGTCCTAGAGTGCAAAACTCCCCCTCCACCCACACACATATATGCTCACATACATGGCAGCACAAAACACAAAAATGAAACCTTTGAGCTTTCAGTGAGAAATTTAGTCTTCATAATTCAGACTTCCTTTGAGGATTGGTTTTGTTCTTTTGATGACTTCTGACTTTTTTGTTCCATGACTGTCATCCTGGGTGTTCTCCCATTTATTTTTTGTGCTCAGAGAATTGAACCTTCCAGATCATATGGCTCTAGCTTGTATTGGTGTCAAGGTCAAAATCTTTTAATTTTATTAATGGCACTGGTATTACAGCCTTTGGGTCTCCTGCTGTATATTTAAATCCTTGTCATATTGCCTAAAAATGGTTGTATCATGGCTTTTGGTCCAGCAGATACTTTTATGAAATTCTTGGCTATATCTCGTTTTCTTTTCCTTAAGAGAAATATAACAGAATACCACCAGCATCATGATTGCAAGTAGATTGTTACCTTGGCAACCTGACCACTTTTTAATTTTAGAATTTTCTTGTTAAAGCAAAACTTATGAAATTGGGGACCATTGCCTGTGAAAACTTTAAGCTGTTTCTTAGAGTTGACATTACACTGGGTCCAATAAGAAAGGTGTTATTTAATAAGAAAACAATTTAAACACCATGTTTGCTCAGTGTGGCAGTTTAATATTATTTATGAATCCCGAAAAAAGAGAAAAATTATGTTTGTAAACTGGTCTGTTCCTCTGGGTGTGATACCCTTTGGTTGTATTAAATTCAAAGGTTTTAAGATCAGTTGATAGAACATTAGGGCTTTGATTCGACCATGTCAGTAGGGCATGACTCAGAATTGAGTTCCCGCCCCCTTGGTGGGTCAGTATAATTGGACACTCACTCAAGAAGACACACAGGAAGAGAGAGAACTTTGTCAGTTTTGATCCTGGAGCCCTGGGGAGAGATGAGCCATTTGCCTGATAGTTTGCAGCTGAAGAGAATTGAACAGCTGATAAGGCCTGGAAAGAAACGATCCCTATGCCAGACTGGCATAGGAAGCCCTGAGAGACGAGCCCTATGCCAGCCTACAGCTGAGATCGGGAGAAGCTGGGCCCACGGAGCCTTAAGAGGAAGAAGGAAGGAGAGACCAGGCAGAGGTCGCCTGCCATCTTGCTTCAACATGTGGCAACAGACTTTGGTGAGAAAGCAGCCTTGAGCTGGACTCTTTAGGGCCTTGTAGCTGTCAGCTTTTACCCCAATTAAATACCCTTTATAAAAGCCAACAGATTTCTGGTACTTTGCATTAGCCCCCCTTTGGCTGACTAACTCAGCTATTATATTAAGATTTGTTTTCTCACCTATACCACTCTCTTTGGTATGGGGTCTTTTACACTGTTGGATGCCAGTGAGATTTTAAGAGACACACTAAGAGAATCAGTTTTACATCTGACATCAAAGAACTTTGCCACCTACTAGCTGCTTAAATGGTCCTGAGAAAATGGCTGAGGCTCCCTGGGACTGGTTTTAAAAATTGTAAATGGGAATATTAACCCTCACCTGATTTGTTATAATAATAAAGTAATATGTAAAAGATTTACTACTGCTTTTATTCACAGTGGATAACGGGAATAACTAATATGTATGAACCATATTGAGTTTATGTATTATCTCATTTAATCCCCACAAGGAGTCTGTAAAAATAGATATATTAGTCTCAATTCATATATTGAAAGAGTGCTTAAGTGGTTTGCCCAGATCACACCTCTGTTAAATTTCTAGGTGGAGTTGAACCAGAGTTGTCTGCTTCTATTTCACATGCTTTTCCCACTAATTCTTGTGCCTACCATGGTAGATGGCACATGGTAAAGAACTCAGTATTTGTTAAATGAATGAATACTGAGTTGAATACTTCCATAAAATGGTGGTATGCCTCAGTAAGAATGACCATTTATAGATAAGTTGAATGAGGACTAGTTAAACAATTAGAAATTGCTAAGGCTAATTCTGTGACAGGGTAGGCTCGAGTTATTCTTATAATTTTCTTTATATCACTCAATAACCAGACTTTACTGAGTGTATACTATGTGCTGGAGACTCTGACATGCAAATACGAGTAGTACATTCTGCTCCCCAAGAGCCAACGGCCTGATTGACAATTTGGGTAGTACCTCTTTGAAAGGTACATATAATAATTTATTAAATATTTGCTTCATCATCAAGATAACTTTGTTATTAAGGTCTAAAGACTATCCCATTCTTAGTCCCTTCATCAGTACTTAAAAACAGCAAGAAATATATTACTCTAAACATAATTTGACATATATACATTCCATGCACAAGGCAGTATACCAAATGTAAACATTAAGACAAACTGTAATTCATTCATTACATTCTGTAATAGTCAGCCACAGGGGTGCTAATGTGAAATACTAAAAATGGGTTGGTCTTTATAAAGGGTATTTATTTGGGGTAGAAGTCCACAGATACCAGGCCATAAAGTGTCTTTAACCAGAGTCCATTGCCACGTGTTGGAGCAAGACAGCTGGCGACGTTTGCCAGGGTTCAGGCTTCTTGGGTTCCTCTCTTCCTGGGGCTGCATTTCTCTCCGGGCTTAGCTCCTCTGTTTCCTCCGCAAGGTCAGCTGTAGACTATCAGGCGAATGGCTCACTTCTCTTCTCCTGGGGTCTTCTCTTCAACATCAAAACTCCAATATCAAAACTGCTTCTCAAAAACTGCTTCCTCTGTCCTTTGCCTTGCCTTTTATATTCGATACCCCAGCCACCAAAGGGGTGGGGCTCAACTCCCTACTGACATGGCCCAGTCAATGCCCTAATCATAACTTAATCATGCCCAGATTGACAGATCAGTTTACAAGCATGATCCAATTATATTTTTGGAATTCATAATTACATCAAACTGCCCAACTGCAACACAATCTTTGGATGCCCACTGTTGAGTTCTCATTATAGTAGCCAGTTACATGTGGTTACAATCTTAGTACAAAGATTAGTAGCTGCTTGCGCAAGTTCTCAAGTATGTGCTACCTCAGTGCCATCTCTGAGCACGTGGGTAGGGCATTGAGCCCAGGCTGCGGGTGTCTGGGCAGCCTGCAGGAGGGCCTGGACTTGCCTAGTTGAATCTCAGAGGAGCAGCCAGGCCGAGCGGAGAAGGGCTTTCAGGCAGAGGAGCAGTGTAGGTAGGTATGCCGAGGCATGGATGGAAACACTGTTGCTTTTGGGAAACTTCTAGGCAATTCAGCAAGACCAGAGCACAGCCAGGAGGCAGAAAATTGGTGAGAACTGCGGCTAAAGATAGGCAAGGGCCAAAGGAGTTGGACCTTATCTTGAAGGAGAACCATTTCAAGGGAATTTTAATTTGACTAGAGACGTGGAATTTGGTGAGTAAGCTTCACAAAGATGCAAGTCTGTACTATGGCACCGTGGTAGCAATGAGAGGTGCAGAGGCAGGGAGGAGGGAATACGAAAATATTAAGAAGGTAGATTTGCTAGCACTTGGAGACTGCCCATTGTGGGCTGGTAGAAAAGAGTGAGTTAGAGCTGGCACCCACACTTCTAACTTGGCAAACTTGGGGAGTGATTGGTGATGCCTTCAGAGGACCATGAGTACAGGAAGAGGGAATGAGGAGATGGAGGTGCATGTGTAGATTATGAATTCTGTTTTGGACACTTTGGGTATGAGATACTTGTGAGACATCCAGTTGGATGTAGTCAGAAAGCAGCTGGATATGTGGGACTCGAGAGAGAGCTTTGAGCAGGAGATTGAGAATTCAAAAGTAAATAGATGATAATTGCTGCTGTGGAAGTGGAAACAACTTACGAGAGGATGTAAAAGAAGAAAGGGAGGACTATGGGCAGAACCCCGAGGAACCGGAACATTTAAGAGGCAAACAGAAAGAGAAGCCAGTAAAGGTTATTGAAAAGGAGAGAAGAAGAAGGAAAACCTGGAGAGAAAGTTACCATAGAAAGCACTGTAGGAAAACAAAACATCTCAAGGAGGAGGTGAATAGTTTAAGTGCTTCAGAGAGGTCAATTAAAATAAGGACTGGAAAGTGCTAATTGAATTCCATAATAAGTAATCTTTGGTGAGCTTTGCTAGAGTACCTTAGCATGATGGTTGTTAGGTCTTTTTGTGAAACTTGGCCATGAATGGAAGTAAAGAATGGGTGGTAATTAGAGCATAATGTAGAGTGTTTTTTTTTTTTTTAAAGAGATTTGAGCATGTAAGACAGGAAAGATGAAAATTTGAAGATAAGCAGGAGAGAGGGTTATTAGTGATGAAGTAAGATTTTTGAGCTGGTGAGAGCACAGGAATTAGCCTTGAGTTACAGGATAGACACTCTTTTGTTGGGGGTTTGTTCCACTGTGCAGGCTCTAGAGTTTCCTGGAGTTACCTCACCCATACAAAGACCTCAGCGTGCTCCAGGTCCTCAAAGTGGAAACATATATGCATATGTTAATGTATGCATTAAACTACTTAGAGGTCACGGCCCTCTAATTTTTTAACTCACCTTCTGGTAACCGTGGGCTTAAAATAAATCACAGTTTAGTTTAAAAATGCATATTGATTGTAGCAGTTTCATATTATTTATGAATTTCAAAAAGATATTTGATTATGTTTGTAAACTGGTCTGTTCCTCTGGGCATGATGCTCTTTGATTGTATTAGATTCAGCTGAGATGCTTTTGATTAAATTATGTTAAGATTAGGGCTTTGATTTGACCACGTCATCAGAGTGACTCAGTTTGAGTCCCCTTTCCCTTTGTGGGTTGTATAAACGGACACTAAATCAAGGAGACCCACAGAAGTAGATAGACAGAGAAGACCCACAGAGAAGATACATAGAAGAAGAGAGGCAGCTCCATAGACACGGCAGAGGCCCTGGGAAGAGAGATGAGCCATTCGCCTGATAGTCTACAGCTGACCTTGTGAAGAGAACAGAGCAGCTGAGTCCGGAAAGGAACGAGCCCTGGGAAGAGAGACCAGCCCTCTGCCAGCCTACAGCTGAGACCAGAAGAAGCTGGGCCCACGGAGCCTTAAGAGGTAAGAGGAAGGCTGAACCCTCACAGACGTCGCCAGTCATCTTGCTTCAACACATGGCAACAGAGTTTGGTAAGGAAGTAACATTGAGTTGGACTCTTTAGGGCCTTGTAACTGTAAGCTTTTATCCCAAATAAATGTCCTTTATAAAAGCCAACAGATTTCTGGTACTTTGCATCAGCACCCCTTTGGCTGACACATTGACCATACTTATATTAAAACATCCTCTGAAAAGCTCTAGGTGCCTGAAGGTGTGCCATCAGACCATTAAAGCACATAGTACATATCAGTGAGGTAAGGAAGCAATTGCGTTGTTGTTCACACTGCACAACCAAACATAGCTGTGAAATGACACGCCAGCATGGACACTTGATGAGGTGGTCCACTAGGTGATGCGCCCATAACTCGAGGAGGTGTTCGGGTTTGCTAAAGATGCCATAAATTGGCTTGGCTTTTAACAGTGGGAATGTATTAGCTCACAGGCTTACAGTTTTGACGCTGAGAAAAATGTCCAGATGAAGGCATCATTAGGTGATGATTTCTCCTTGAAGACCGTCTGCTGGCAATCCTGGACTCCTCTGCCACATGGCAAGGCACATGGAAGGGTCACCTGGGCTCTCCCTTCTCCTCCGGGTGTCGTTGCTCTCAGCTTCTTACTCCAGTGGCTTTCTCTCTCTCTCGTCTGAATTTCATTCTCTTATAAAGGACTCCAGTAAGAGGATTAAGACCCACGCTGAATGAGGTGGGCCACCTTTTAACTTAGATCCTCCTCACCGAAAGCTCTTACCTGCATAGGTCCACACCCACAGGGATGGATTCACTTTAAGAACATGCTTTTCTGGGGCACACAGAGCTTCAAACCCTCACAGGGGCTGATATGGTACAGTTTCAGGATTCACGTTACCTTCTTGCATACCACCATGTATAGAATGGATCACACGTGATCTAGTTTGTCTTCAGTACTTTCTTAGTGTAGATGGAGAGAAACAGGCATTTACCCTCTGAGTGGTGGCTTGGGATTGTTGTTCTTTGGGCTCCTCCTTGATTTCATCTGTGGGTTTTCCCAACTCCTGCTTCACTTTACAATCTTAACACCACTTCACCTCAAAGCGTTTTCCAGAAAATGGTTTGTGTACCGACGTCTTTATTTTTCAACATCCTCCACACTCCTGTATAACCTCCCTCTCTCATTTGCTCAGATCCTTATGTTGCTTTCTGTTGCAAAGCCTCTTAGTTCATCATAACCACTTTGCCCCTGAGTGCTTTTAAGTAATAGGTTGAAAGTGCCTGCTCACAGGATTTTGTTTAAGGGAAACTTGTAGTATGTCATGGTTTCCTATAGCATATACCTACAAAGATTGTATTGTGTTAGGTCTGAGTCATTGGTATGTTAGAGTGGGTTTTTATTAGCAATATATTTGCCCATATAGTGATCATAGCCACTTTAGTGTGTGACAGTGATAGTAAGTTAAAGGCAGGCACCCTGCACTGGCTGTGGGGGTAGAGTGACTCCTTTACTTCGACTGTGTGATAATCAGATTCGTTGTTTCCCAAGACTAGTATTTTCTTCTTTCTCTTGTAATTCTTCAAGTTAACTATGATAATAGCTTCCTCATTCTTCAAGTTAACTATGATAATAAATACTGAAACTTGGCATGTTTTCTCAAGTATGAAAATAAAAGCTTATACTTAATGTGTAAATTCCAGCCAGACATAGGAGCAGACATGCGGTTCTTGGTGCTGCTTAAATTACTGGGACTTCTTGTCAGCACAGCCACAGATGCTCTCAAGGGCTCTCAGATCGCTTCCTTTCCTCTTCCACTGTAACTAAAGTATGTTATTGAATGCATGCATTTTTAATTTGAGAAATTACTATATATGGGCCTTTATTTGGTGGTCCACATATAAATAAATAGCAACAACTCAACTAAGAAGTCCAGATGCACTGGGTTTGCTTAGGTGCCTCGTGGTTTCTGAACATTTGGTCTAGTGTTTCTGGCTGAAAGCCAGAAGCAAATTATATTTTCCAGGCAACTCTTAGCTCACGCTCTCCCTTCTCAGAGCATGATCTGCAAAATGTATTCCTAAGACACCATATTTGACTTGTAAATTTGTGTGTGAATGTTATTTTACATGTAGTCAGGAAGGAAACCAAAGGGGAATGTTTCCCTAATTTGTTATCAAGCTGTACACATAATTTGTAACTAATGCTCCTCGTGACCATATATAGTCATCGGTATTGCATAAGATGTGGAAATGCCAGTATTTTTGAATCTTCCTTTTCTTTTCATTAAAACCACTTTATTAATCTATGTGTTTTCTGTTGTACTTAAAAGCTTGTTTAATCGTAGCATGACAGTCTTATTTTTTAAGCAAGGGAAATATATATTATTTTATAGTGTGGAAAGTAGCCTGTTATAAAACAGTGTCCAGCATCAGTAGTTGTTTATTAATTATTACTTTTCCTTTAACTGCTTTTTATCTGGTGATGGAGTGGTTGATGATGAAGACATTGTCAATGTGGTAAATTATGATGATAGTGTCTAATTATGTGTGTTTCTTTCAAAATAAAGGTAGATTCACCCCCCTCCTCCCCCACCCCACATACACACTGGGCAAGAGAAGAGATTGGATGAGGGAAAAAAGAAAGAATATAGGGCTTTTCACTTTATTGCATAAGGATTAGGTACTTTTATTCCTTCTGTCTTCCCGTTGTGGTATTGCTTATTGATACTGGGAAAACAGCTCAGACACTTGAAAGAAAAGCAGTGGAATGAGGGATCGCCACATGGCTCTGACCTTGATAGTGGTGTTGATAAGCTGAAGTGCTCACACCTCTAAAATAAAGTCAAACCCTCAAGTCTCTTATCAGCCTAATTTTAAGGTTGGACCAATTATTGTTTAGTTACAGGTGCATTTCATTTATGAAGAATCTTCCTATAGAGTAATCACACTTAATAAGTTTATAATTTAAGAAATTAACCATATATCCTCTTTCTTAAAAGCGCTTGCTGGAGAATTTTCAGTCCTTCTTTGACTATTTCAAAGAGATACCTTTGCTGTATTCTTTTTCTCCTGTAGCCCAGATCAGCCACATAATATTCGAAAATCATCCAATCATTCCTTTAAAATGTAGGGGAACACATATTGGCACTAAGGAGATGGCTTCTTTTAGATCAGTGTCCTTGATTTTGCTATTATGACTGTTTTTTCCCTATAGGCCCACTCATTTATTCTGATAAATATACACATGATTCTCGCCTTTTGTGCTGAGAGTTTGGGAATTATTTTGAACAAGCTGCTCACTGATTCTTAATATATGTAAATGGTCCCTACCGAGGGAGCCTCCCATAACTGCAGACCTGGAGTTGCCCTGGCTCACTCCTTGGACCCTGTTTGTGAGTCCATGGTCATTGCTGGGAGCTACTGGCAGCATGGACACTTGAGGAGTCATAACAGCTAATGTTTACTGAGCATTGGTTCACTGTGCTAAGCCCTCTACTTGAATTATCTTGTAAAATACCATTTGAGATCTGTGTCAGCGTGTAGTAAATTTATATTACTATTACATTTGCAAAGAAAAATAGCATCAAAGTGTATCTAAAAATATAGAATGAGATGTGACAAAGATTTATTAACTTATTAATGAGGGAAGCAGTTAGGGTTAATGCTGGTTCCAAGGGGTTTAAGGAACTGAGTATTTATAGGCATTTTTAAAAAGTTAGAATAAGGGAAGCGGCTGTGGCTCAATCAGTGGGGCTCCCGTTTACCATATGGGAGGCCCCGGGTTCGGTTCCCGGGGCCTCCTGGTGAGGGCAAGCCCGCCCGCACGGCGTGGTTAGCTGACCCAGCGAGCACAAGCAGCAAGGGGGGGATAAATGAATAAATAAATAAAATCTTTAAAAAAAAAAAGTTAGAATAAGATTGTTAGGTTACAGACAAAACTGATAATGTTCTACAGGAAATAAAACCGTAACTTTTAGAATTATCCTTTCTATTGGACAGAATGCTGCAAGTTAACATTTAATTTCATAGTATCTGGACTCTAATGAAATAGTAAATAACAAAGTCAAGCACATGTACATAGAGAATGAAATAATCCTTGGGCAAGCCTGTTAACATTTCCCAGTATGATACTGGAAGAACTTGTGACTCCCCTCACCTCTTGCTCCTTTTCATATTTTGGATAATTTTAGTTAACAGTAGTTTCTGTCCATTCTGTAACTGAGCTCTAAGCCTCCACTTCAACTAGAATGGGAGGGGGCGAGGTGAGGTTGACTAGGACAGACTTGTCAATAAACAATGCCTGTGTTTCCTCTGGTTTAAAGTTTCTTTTGGGTAGCTGAGCTTCTTCCAGGTAAACACTCAACTCTTTGCAGTTTCTTCTTCTAGCTCTCCTTAACGGCTCTCTGGTCCTGATTAGTCACTGCCCCAGGGGCTTTACCACCTGGCCCCAGGTTTCTCTTCCCACTGACCCTGGCCCTGTCTCCACTTCACCCGACTGGCTCACAGGAGAGTCCAGGATGCCCTGCGCACCCCCACACACGGCTGTAGGGGACCAGGTGGCCCTGCTGGCTTGTCCCTTCTCTTCTGTGTGGGTCGTGGTTTTGAACCAAATGCGAGGCTTCCCCAGGGGCCTGGCTCTAAATCAAAGCTGCACAGTAGAACCTCCTAATAGCCCCTAAAAACAGCAACGACAACCCTGAGTCCCTCACTCCAGACCAGACCAGCTAGAAGAATCTCTGAAGTGGGTTCCAGGAGTTAGAATGTGAAACAGGCTTCCAGGTAATTCTAACGTGCAGATACCTTCAGGGAGTAAGTCACCATTGATGAGGTCCCCATGCCTTCCTCGTGCCTAATTGTTTAAATGGGTACTTCAGGAATTTAGAAAACAGCTTCTTTTGACAAGACTTGGCCTTCAAGAAATATTGTCTTGCTGTTGAGCTAAAATTCTGATTTCTGAGTGTCAGAGTTGAACACTGAGCCTTTTTCTTTGTATTCTTGTTTCGGCAAACCTAAATATCACCTAGGTAAAGGAATGCCTATGGCAAAATAGAAGCAGGATCATGTATGAGGAAACACAAAAGAGAAAAGCTCAATAATGTATTTCAAGAAATAGTATTCCCATAACTGTTATCTCCATGTTAGAGGTGTAGAAACTGAGGCAAAGAGAGAGTTTAGTAACTTACCTAAGGAATTTAAGGAAACTGGGATTTAAACCAAATCTCTGTCTTACTATATAGCTCTCTGTTTGGGCATAGAGGTAAGTTTCTTCTGGAGTCATAACTTAACTGATGGAATGCCAAATATAGTTTTACAAAATATAAACTATTACTAAATAGTGATTTGATTCATGGGCTATACTATAAAACCTTTTTAAACTAATTAACTATCGATTAGTTTGTTAGGTTATGTGACCTAACCATTATTAAAAATGCCATTTATATGAGAAAATATTTTCTAACTTCAAAACAACTTTGGATTGTTAGATATAAGATTTTTGGAGACTGTATTAGTATTTTATCATCAATTAATAAATCATAAAGTTCTAAAAAGACTTGTAGGTCTACAGAAAAGTCATGTGAAAGGTACAGTATTCCCATATACTTCATATTGTTGACACCTTGCATTAGTGTGGTACCTTTGTTACAGTTAATGAAAGAATATGAAAATATTAAATATTAGACTTGATTATAGTCCATAGTTTACATTAGGTGTATTTTTTCCATATACTACTCCATCATCAACATTTGTTACATGAAGGTTGTACATTTGTTATAGTTTATGGGGAAAAAACAAAACAAAACATTTTTGTACTTGTATTATGAATCCCAGCCCAGGTCCACAACAGGATTCATGGTGTTATACAGTCCTATGTTTTATCTTCTTTCATTCTAGTAACATTTAAGACCCAAAACTTCCCCTTTCAACCACATTCACATACATAATTCAGCACTGTTAATTACACTCAAAATAATGTGCTGTCATCACCACCATCCATTTCCAAACCTTTACAAGCAACATAAATAGATTGTATGAGTCAGCCAAAGGGGTGCTGATGCAAAATACCAGAAATCTGTTGGTCTTTATAAAGGGTATTTATTTGGGGTAGAAGCTTACAGTTACCAGGCCATAAAGCGTAAGTTTCTTCCCTCACCAAAGTCTATGGCCACGTGTTGGAGCAAGATGGCTGCCAACATCTGTGAGGGTTCAGCCTCCCTCTTCTGCTTAAGGCTCCATGGTCCCAGCTTCTTCCAATATCAGCTGTGTGCTGGGATAAGTCTTGTCTCTTGGGTCTTGTTCCTCTCCGAGCTCAGTTGCTCTGTTCTCTCCACAAGGTCAGCTATAGACTATCAGGCTTTCTGTCTTCCCCAGGCCTCTGCCATGTCTATGGAGCCATCTCTATTCCTCTGTGTTCTTCTCCTGTGTGTTTACTTTTCAGTGTTCAAGCATCCAAAACTCCAACTAACTCCTCTGCCTTGTTTTCTCTGTGAGTCCCTGCCCACCAAGGGATTGGGGACTCAGCATCCTACTGATGTGGCCCAACCAAAGTCTTAATCATAATTAAATCATAATTTAATTAAGTAAAAGTGAATCCTCTGAATCCAGTACAATCTAATATGTCCAGAGGAACAGACCAGTTCATAAACATAATCCAATATCTATTTTTGGAATTTATAAACAATATCAAACTGCTACCTAGATATCCTGCACAAATTAATCACCAGGTCCCCATTCTTTACCCCCAATCTACCCCTGGTAATCATTATTATACAGTCTAACTCTTTGAGTTTGCTTGTTATAATTAGTGCATATCAATGCGATCATACAATATTTGCCCTTTCACGTCTGGCTTATTATATTCAGCATAATGTCCTCAAGGTTCATCCATACATCAGGACTTCATTCTTTTTTTACAGCTGAATAATATTCCATAGTATGTATATACCACATTTTGTTCGTCCATTCAATGGATAATGGACACTTGGGTTGCATCCATCCTTTGGCACTGTGAATAATGCTGCTATGAACATCGGTGTGCAAATATCTGTTCTAGGCCCTGCTTTCAGTTCTTTTGGGTATTTACCTAGTAGTGAGATTGCTGGGTCATATGGTATTTCTACATTTAGTTTCCTGAAGAACTGCCAAATGGTCTTCGAACTTGCCTGCACCCCACCAACAATGAATGAATGTTCCTGTTTCTCCACATCTTCTCCAATATTTGTTTTCTATTTTTTCTTAATAGCAGCCGTTCTAGTGGGTATGAAATGATATCTTATTGTTGTTTTGATTTGCATTTCCCTAATAGCTAGTGATGTTGAGCACCTTTTCATGTGCTTTTTAGCCATTTGTATTTCCTCTTTGGAGAAACGTCTATTCAAGGCCTTTGTGCATTTAAAAATTTGGTTGTTTGTCTTTTTGTTGGTGAATTGTATGATTTTTACAATATATTCTGGATATTAAACTCTTAACAGATATGTGGTCCCCAAATATTTTCTCCCCTTGAGTAGGTTGTCTTTTCACTTTTATGATTTCAAGCACAAAAGTTTTTAATTTTGAAGAGGTCGAATTTATCTATTTTTTCCTTCATTTCTTGTGCTTTAGGTGTAAAGACTAAATAATCATTGCCTAACAGAAGATCCTGAAGATGATTCCCAAATCTTCTTCTAGGAGTTTTATAGTCCTGGCTCTTATATTTAGACTCATTTTAATCTAAATATAAAATCTTTGACCCATTTTGAGTTAATTTTTGTATATGGTGTGAGAGAAGGGTCCTTTTTTTTTTTTTTTTGCTTGTGAATTTCCAGTTCTCCTCTATCATTTGTTGAAGAGACTATTCTTTCCCAATAGAGTGGACTTGGCAGCCTTGTCAAAAGTCAGTTGGCCATAGATGTGATGGTCTACTTCTGAACTCTCAGTTTGATTCCATTGGTTGATATAGCTATCCTTGTGCCAGTACCATACTGTTTTACATCTATATTCCTAAGAGAAATTGGTTTGTAATTTCCTTGCCTTGTTGTACCTTTATCTGGCTTTGGTATTAGGGTGATGCTGGCCTCATAGAATAAGTTAGGTAGTGTTCCCTCCTGTTCAATTTTTTGGAAGAGTTTGAACAGACTTGTTATTAATTCTTCTTGGAATGATTGGTAGAATTCACCTGTGAAGCCATCTGGTTCTGGGCTTTTCTTTTTTTGGGAGGTTTTTGATAACTGATTAATCTCTTTGCTTGTAATTGAGGTCTTCTATTTCTTCTGTAATTAGTGTAGGTTGTTTGTGTGTTCCTAGGGATTGGCCCATTTCATCTAGATTGTCTCATTTGTTGGCATACAGTTGTTCAGAAGAGTTTGCCAATTTTATTGATCTTTTAATAGAACCAACTTTTGGTTTTATTGATTCCCTGTATTGTTTATTTATGCTTAATTTCATTTATTTCTACTCTGATCTTGGATTTTCCAGTTCTCTGCCTGTTATTGATTTCCAGCTACACCCCATTATGGTCAGAGAAGATGCTTTGTATGATTTCAGTCTTTGTAACTTTAGTGAAACTTATTTTGTGACCCAACATGTGGTCTACCCTGGAGAATGATCCCTGCTCGCTCGGAAAGAATGTATATCCTCCTGTTTTGGGGTCCAGTGTTCTGTGTATGCTCAATAGGTCTAGTTCATTTATCATATTATTCAGGTTCTGTTTCCTTACTGAGCTTCCTTCTGGATGTCCTATCTGTTGATGAGAGTGGGGCATTATTGTATTATTGTAGAGGCATCTATTTCTCCCTTCAGTTTTGCCAGTGTTTGCCTCTTGTATTTTGGGTCACCTGGATAGGTGCATATATATTTATGATTGTCATTTCTTCTTCATGGATTGTCCCTTTTATTAATATATAGTGTCCTAAATCTGTAACCTAGTGATTTGAAAAGATACTAATTTAGCTTCAGGAGCAAACTCCCATATCCCTCTTTCTCTTTATGTTGTTTTGTCCCACTTTACCACTTTATATTTTGCATGTCCATTATCAGGAAATATGCCTTTTTCTTGGTCAACTGTATTTTGAGTCTTATACGAATTAAAGAGTAGAGTTATATATTGAGGATACAGTACTATTGGGTTTTGCATTTACTGTTTTAGTCACCTTTACTGATGATCTTCATTTCTTCACGCTACTCCAAGCTACTCTCTTCTTTCTTTTCCTTTCTACCTGTAGAATTCCCTTTTAGTAATTCTTGTATGGCAGGTCTCTTGTTAATGAACTCTCTGTTTCTGTTTATCTGTCCCTCATTTTTGAAGCCATTTTGCTGGATAAAGAATTTTTGGCTGTCAGTTTTTCTCTTTCAGCACCTTAAATATATCATACCACTGCCTTCTCATCTCCATGACTTCTACTGAGAAATCAGCACTTAGTCTTATTGAGGATCCCTTGTATATGATGAATCACTTTTCTCTTGCTGATTTCAGAATTCTGTATTTATCTTTGATATTTGACATTCTGAATAGTGTGTGTCTCAGAGTAGGTCTATTAGTATTTATTCTATTTGGAGTATGTTGTGCTTCTTATACATGGATGTTTATGTCTTTATTAATAGTTGGGACATTTTTATTCATTATTTCCTCAAATATTCTTTCTGCCACTTTTTACTTCCCTTCTCCTTCTGCAAGACATATGATGCATATGTTTGTGTGCTTCATGCTGTCATGCAAATCCCTGAGACACTGCTCACTTTTTTTTTTTTTTTAATTATGGGTAAAAATCAAAATTCTCACAACACATACAAACATCTGCAAAATGATATATAAATATACATGCACACATGTGCACCTGCTTACAAAAATGTTGTCCATATATATATATATACACATATATTCTAAGAGGCGCCCAGATCACCCAAAACACCACACGGAACCCACTGGGATTCCCATGTTGCCCACCTCCCACACCTCCCATCACATCCCACACAAACATCTCCCACAGTGTGGCCCACCACCCTCAATGAACTTACACATCCTGGAGCCTTGCCATCTGTTCTTCTGACTTTATGATTTTGGTTGTCCTATCTCCTAGTACTCTGAGTCTTTCTTCTGCATGTTCAAATCTGATGTTGTCTTCCTAGAATGTATTAAAAAAAAAAATCTTGGATTATTGTTGGACAGCAATGTTTCACACATTTTTAGGAGGTACCAGGGATTGAACCCATGACCTCATACATGGGAAGCAGACACTCAACCACTGAGCCACACTCATTCTCCCCTATAGTTTTTAAAATGTACCATGGTACATTTCACCCTCATTATTTCTGTTTCTTTTCATACTTTCAGAATCTTCAATTTGCTTATACATTGTCTTCTTAATATCTTTTATCTCTTTATGCATAATTTCCTTCATCTCCTTGAATTGATTTAGGGAATCTTTTTGAACATTTTTGATTATTCGCTCCAGCTTCTGAGTCTCCTCTCAAGCGTTAATTTGTTCCCTTGACAGAGCCATATCTTCCTGTTTTGTATGGTTCTAATATTTTGCTGATTTTTAGGCATCTGATTATCTTGATGAGTTAACTCTGAAGGTCCATTTCTGTTTTGCTGTTTTGTATGGTTCTAATATTTTGCTGATATTTAGGCATCTGATTATCTTGACGAGTTAACTCTGAAGGTCTGTTTCTCCCTCTTGTCTAGTGTTTTATTGTTGACTGGCTTTGTGTTAAGTCTCTTCTGTGGTGCTTGGTCTAACTTACCCTAGACCTTTAGAATAGCCTATTTTTAATAGTTCAGATTTTCTCAGCTCGTCTTCATTTGATTTTTTCCCTCGATATGCAGTGCAACTTTTTAGATTGTATTTTTGGGGCAATTGTTTCACTTCCAGGATAGAGCTTCCTTTCTTCTGTTCTTTCTCTGGGAATCTTGATCTGTTCTGTTTGTTTTTGTACATACTTTTCTTCCAGCTCCTAAGACTTTTTAAAATCCCTCCCTCACTCGGTGCCTCATTTTCTTTACACTTTTCAGTTCTGGGACCTGACCTATCTTACAGTAGTTCAGTTTAACTTACATCCCTTATTTTTCCTGTGAGACTTTTCTGCCTCTGATTTCTTCCCAACCTGGGGATCCAGATGGGGTCAATCTGGAGAAGTTTGAAGGTCAACACTTCAGCAAAGTCTGTTTTCCTTTAGGTGGTCCAGCTGACTGGCACTGGGCTGGGTGAGGCCCGAGCAGTCTTCTGAGCCCTCACTTCTCAGTCTCTCTCTCTTTTTCCCCGTGGGCGTTTCAGAGGCTTATCTTCTGCCCTGGCTCTGTTCACGGAGTCGCTGGGCCTGGATGTGCTGCTCGGAGTCAGTGCACAGCCTCTGTGCGACTCACAAGTATGCAGGACCCCCTGGGGGAGGGGAAGGGGACTGACTGGCGCCTGGGATGGGATCTTCCCTGAGAACCCTGTTTCTCTGATTCAGGTGTGGAGTCCTTCCATTACTGCTTTTTAAAAAATTTTAATCTTTTATATTATTCTTTTCTTTCATTTTTTTATGTTGTGGCCGGCTAACTTTATTTTTTTTTCTTTTCTTTTTAAAGAAGCTTTAGATTCCATAAATGATACATCAAAAATATAGGGGGATTCCCATATCTCCCCCCCTTCCCCTTTTCCCCATTAACAACACCTTTCATTAGTGTGGTACATTTGTTACAATTGATGAACACATATTAAAGCATTATCAGTAAACATGGTCAGTAGTTTACATTATACTTTACACTTGGCACCACCCATTTTTATAGGTTTTGACAAAATGTATAATGGCCTGTATCCATCATTTCAGTGTCATTTTAGAACAATTTCAATGTCCCCAAAATATCTCATGTTATACCTATTCTTCCCTCTCTCTCCCCTCAGGACCTCTGGTGACCTCTGCCTTTATTTGAGTGATAAAGTTCTTCCATTGCTAGAATAACCATAAGCCTACTTTAGTCCATAGTTACATTCCCCCCTTATGTCTTGAGGATTTTGAGATGGTGATGCCCACTCTGCTTCTGATTGAGAGGGGGCTTAAATCCCATGGGGGCAGAAGAATGGCACTGCCCTGCTTGCAGTTGTAGATACTGTTTTTGGGGGCATGGGCATTGTCCATCATCATCCTTTTGTTAGTTGTCCTGGGTGAGTCTCTTGAACTGGAGAGTAGGTGTAGCAACAGCTGCAATTCAGGGCTCAACCAACATATGAACAGACCAAAGATTTAAGTCTCTGGTACATATATTTAACAAATTTAGTGCTAATTATACATTCAGATAAAAGGGGTAGAAGAGCCATGTGTAGGAAAATTATAAATGAATCTAACTCTGTTACACTGGGGAACATATATTCCAAAAGTAAAGGTTACTAACAGGGTGCCAAATTCCCAAGACTGTCTGCCCTCCATTATTGCTTATTTATTTATTTATTTATTTATTTATTTAAAGATTTTATTTATTTATTCATTTATCCCCCCCTTGCTGCTTGTCCTCGCTGGGTCAGCTAACCACGCCGTGTGGGCGGGCTTGCCTTCACCAGGAGGCCCTGGGAACCGAACCCGGGACCTCCCATATGGTAAACGGGAGCTCCACTGATTGAGCCACAGCCGCTTCCCCATTATTGCTTTTTTAAAATGTGATTTTACTATGATTTGGAGTCAAGCATTTCCCCAAAACCCACAACTGTACTTTTATCATGAAGGTCAATGTTTTCCATTTGTATTCAGAATTCAAAAGTCTGACTATCAAACGTTTGAGAAGCAACAAATCTACTCTTTCTTCAACAATTATTGTTTTCTATGTGTCAAGTTCTATAATAGGTGTTGAATATGCGAGATGAATAAAAAATACGGACTTTGTACTCACAGTTTTATTGGTAAGCTATTACTATGTGCAAATTTCTAAAACAATTAACATTTTTTTTCAGACATTTACAGAGTTTGTAGAAAAGAAGCATTCATTTTCTGAGAATTTGATAACAGAACCTATGAGTGTTGTCACTACTCAAAAGTTTGCATTGACTTAAAACTTCAGGAAATAATTCGAACGGGAAATTTTAGATAAATCTGAATTTCACTACAACAGTGGGCAATGTAAAGTATTTGCTTGTAAGAGGCATTGATATGGGGCAGAGTGGTGGTCTGTGATTGTCAGTTTTAAAAAATGGCTGGCAAATGTCTGAAGACTAGGCTTTATTATGATCCTTTATTAAGGTTTTTTTTTAGGGGGGTGCATGTGGAGGCATCACTTCAGAGTTAGAAGCCTCAGACTATGGAAATTTTGCTCATGAGAATTCACCTTGATGGCCAAGTGACCTTTGGAAGATAATATGTATTGCAGATGGAAAAAGAAAGCTGAAAGATTTGTGAGTCTTCAGCTTTCTTTGTTCTGTATTTGCAACACAATAGTAGATACTCCATGTAGAAGTAATGCAGCATTTGCCTATTGGGAAATCTTAATCTCGAAGCTAAAGCAGTGATGATCTGTAGCATCTGACAGCCTTGTACACCCTTTTGCAGTGTGTTCACTGATGCTTTTGATATTGGCTCAGAGGAAGTACAGCAGGTGACATGGAAGGCACTTCTCAAATGAGGTTCTGTTTCTAAGTAATTCATGTAGTCTTCTTTCACGAACAATTTTACCATGTTTAATTTTTTTGCTGGTTGCTTTTACTCAAATATTAATGTGCTAAATTAGTGCTTGGCATTAATCTGATATAACCACCTCCTCTTGTTAAATTTTTATCATTTATTAGAAGCTAGACTGATATGAATGTTGTATCTGAAGTTGTACTAAACTGTTTTGTCATGGGGTGTGAAACCTGGGAATGCGTGGTAGCCTTTGTTCATAACTAATAATGTGGAAGATATAAATTCTAACTTTATAGCAAGTAGGGATCCTGGTAGGTTTCTGTGAGGACTGTAAAGTCTGTGCATAAATTATCTTGCTTTTTTGATGTTATAGGTATGGCAATTATATTTTTTCTGGTCTTACAATAGCAAGTGTCACTAAGGGACCAACGGGGCAGAATATTTGAAATTAGGATCTTATTGGTTACCTTGAGACCTCTAGTTACCATAATCAGACATACATGTACAGATTAATGAGAGCTTCATTTAGACATAAGAAAAGGAAACTTTCCTGTGGTGTACGTTATTGGCACAGAGGGGAAAGGAAGGAAGAAAGGCAAGATGGAAACAGTGTAGCTCAGCTTGGCTGGACTAGAGATTCTGAAGTCTTACCTCTGTTTAGATATAGAGTACAGGGTAAGACTTTAGGGGGGAAGTAGTTGTCGGGGAGTTCAATAAGCAGTGCTTAGTGAACGCTAATGTTCCAGGCAGCATGCTAAACTTTTTGCATGTAATATCTTCGTTTTACAACTTATGCAATTTTATAATCTCTGATTTAGAAAGGTAGGTGACTTGCCCGAGCTTAGTTATAGAACCGTAATCTGAACCCAGCAGTCTGAGAGCCTAGGGTCTTACCTACTGCTACATGTTTCCTTAGTGAGCTTTAGATTTTTAAGGTGACCACTTTTGAGCAGAAGAACCATTAGAGCAAAACCTTCTGTCTCATGTGTTTACTATCCCAGTGAAGGTATAAGGAGAGGAGGCTAAAGTCTAATCACATTTAGGAATGGTCTTTCAGCAAGTGGCTTAGTGCAGGCTAAGACAACATAGAAAACACTGACAGTCCTGAGACTCGGATTATTTCCTCCTGTTTGGCAAGAGGGATTGGATCTTTGGTTTCCTTTAGATAGTTAACAACAACAAAAACAAATTAGATTGATTTATAATAATTTTCTAGGCAGTTTTTGTTGACTGATTAGTTATTTTAGTCATGAACACATTTTTTTCCCATAGCATATGTTGACGCAGAAGTCTCATCTTTTAGAAGCAGTATTAAAAATGCTTACAAATATATTTTTTAAAAATGCTTACCTATCAGTAGTTGATACAAAAGGTGATTTGTATCCAAACAAAGAAGTTTACTGTACTTCATTTATCTTCATTTGTCTGAAAAGAGATCTTTGAAAATCAGGGTAGGTAAGGAAAGAGAAAGAAAAATGCATCTAGCACTTGTGCCAGAAACAGAGTTTTGGGGTCTCTACATGGCATCTGTTTTCATGAGTCTTTGTCTTCCCAGCGCCTTGGCCTGTGTTAATGTCGTCTATGCCTCTGGACCCTGGAAACTGCACTCACATTGTCCACACCTGCAGAAGTATTTTTCAGCTTAGTTGATTGTGTAGGTATGTTTACAAAAGCAGAGTAGAATTAAATAAATTCTTCCCCTCCTTTTCCTCCTTTTAATAGATTTCTGATTCCAATATTCCTGTCTGTATAATCATCTCCTGATATTCAGTTGAATAGTATTAAGCCATGTGTCATCAGCATTTTGTTTACTTATGTCTTAGAACTTCTTTTCTTACCATAGTTATGTATGGATGTACTTTCAGCAATCAAAGCATTTTCCTCTTCTCTCTTTTCCTCCACTACTCCTCAATGCTTAAGCACATTGAGGTCATGCACATAATATGTATTTAGTAACAACATTCATTCAATATTGTGTCCATTCATATATTCCACAGACCTTTTTGAGTGCTTACTATGTGCCAGGTACTAGAGATGTGCTAGGTTCTGGGGATACAGAGACATAGTCCCCTATCTTAAGGTATTCACTCTATTACAGAGGAGAGCCATCTATTTAAAAGGAAAACATTGTAGTATAATATGATCAATATTACATCAGAGCTTTCCTCAGCCATGAAAGTAGCATAAGCATAAAAATACCTATCTCTAGGATTGTCGATGTGTAAATGTGTTAGTATGGAAGGCACCTAGCCACGATACCTGGCACATAGTAGGTCATCAATAAGTAGCAGCCATTATTGTTAATAAAGTACAGTGGGTTCATGAGGAGGAAGAGTTTTGTTTTCCCTAGGCTGGTTCAGTAATGGATCTGAAGTGACTGGAGCCTAGTGAAGCAGGCAGTGCCACTGATTCTGGGGTGGCCCCCCTCCTTCTCACCTTTGTGGTGTGCAGTCATATGATAGGGCTTAACTCTCAGGTATCTTTTCAGTGAATTGTAAGTAACTGTGAGTACATGGACAATAGGGCTGTAATTTTACTCATCTTTGTTTCCCTGTAGGCCTTCAGAAATCTGTATATGG
Organism: Tolypeutes matacus; assembly: GCA_026826555.1. Taxonomy (NCBI): domain Eukaryota; kingdom Metazoa; phylum Chordata; class Mammalia; order Cingulata; family Chlamyphoridae; genus Tolypeutes; species Tolypeutes matacus. The sequence goes on along the minus strand of JAKSZT010026446.1, from coordinate 15,284,259 downwards.
CTGTTGATGAATGGATTTGTAGAATAAATTGGTAGGCTCTAGGATACACTTCTATGGCATATTAGTGTGGTTTTAATTTCTATGTCCTTTGCAGATAAAATAGCAAAGCATTGAGCAAGGCCTTCTTCCCGCCGTGATGGTGGGCCTGGTCATCTTTTTTCCTATGTCATGTGTTTGGGTGGTAGTCTGGTCAAATACTGGCTCACTGTAGAATGCACTTAGGTGTTGTAGCACCTCAGAAATGCAGGAACGGAAGAGATGAGGCCAGCAGGGGTCAGCTGAATACCAGTGTACATTGCAAGCACAATAGTTTTTATGTCTTTGTAAGCTGGAATGAGAATAGAAACAGAAATGTAAAGTCCAAATATAAGCTTTTTTTATTTCAAGCTATGGGAAAATGACACCCCTCCCCCCCAATAAAGGAAAATTTAGATTGAAATATTTAACAATTTTTAATGAAAGATAAACTTTATTTGTGACAGCAGATAAATTATGGAAGATAGATGGTTTAGCTCTTCTTTCTCTGACGTGGCAGCACAGGACTTTTAGCAACTTGTGTTCTCAACTGAGTGTTTTGTATTGACACATGCTAGAAAAAGCTTGGAAATATGATATGCATTTCTTTTATCTTTGTCACTTGGTAGGCTTTATACCATAGTACTTTAATTTATGCCTCTTTTTTTCCTATCTGACAATGAAGAAAAACTAGCACTAGCTATAGCTTACATATGAAATGTCAGTATTTCACAGAGTTACATTTATAATAAGAACCATACACGAAATGATTACTTCTGGGCACTAAAATTCAAGTAAACAGCACAACAGATATATATCGCATCTGGAGATTATTTTAGTGGATTTGAACGGCCTTTTCTCTGCAACCTAGATGTATGAGGTTGACATTTCTAAGACTCGGCTCTCAAATGCTAGGAATACTTGTGCTATACTCAGAGCCTGCGTGGTAATCTTAGTTACTGAGAACAAGTGCTCTCATTAGGTAGAATACTTGTTTTCCTGGTGCTTTATTACACATTATTTTTTCCTCTCTGTTTACGATCATTTTCATATTACGTGTTCTTACCCTTAGGCTGTAGAAGTGTAGACTGCTGGACGTGGAAGGCGCCTTGAAGCTCATCCGCCCCTCGTTCTCTAGAGGCTGTCTGACGTGCCCTGGCAGGGCTGTTGCCTGCCAGCTCCTCAGACTTCTTGTTCTCTTCCCAAGGGACCACACTCCTTTTCTCACTTCATGATGTATGTTTGCTAGTTCGATGCTCTGCCTGTTTTAGTTTAATGCTGAACATATCACGGAGTGAAGAGCTTCCTTCGTCTGGTACCTTACTTCCTTTCTAGTGGAGAACAGAACTCCATGTAAGGAAGGACTGGTCTCAGCAAGCTCCCCTCCTGGGGACCTCTTTACACTGGGCTGTGGGCATTGCCGTGTCCTCTCTTGTTTCTATTTTCCTTGCATCTCTTTCTTTAAATCAACTTTATTATGTGTATAGTTGGCTGAGAATTAAGTATGCACCCATGTAACAACCACTATCACAACCAAGACATAGACCATTTCCATCACCCCCAGAAGGTGGCATATGCCCCTTTGGTGCCAGACCTCCCCTATCTCTGATCTGCCTTCTGACTGTAACTTCTTCTACTTGGCGTAATGATTTTGAGGTTCATCTGTGTTGATTGTGTCAGTGGTTCTCTTTTGTTGCTGAGTAGTATTCCATTGTATGGATCTCACACAATTTGCTTATCCATTTATCTCTTGCTGAACATTTGACTCATCCCCAGTAATTAGTTGTTATGAATAAAGCTGCTATGAATAGTCATGTACAGATCTTTGTGTGTACGTGTGTTTTATTTCTTTGGGGAAAAGGGAAAATACTCAATAGTGGAATTGCCAGGTCATGTAATTATATATAAGTTATATAAAAATATAAATTAATTGTATCTTTTAATTTATAAGATTCTGCCAAATTCTGTTTTCCAAAGTGGCTGTACCATTTCCTTTCTCATCAGCAGTCAGTTCCACATGTTCACCAGTGTTTGCTATTGTCCATCTCTTAAATTTTAGCCATTCCAGTGTGTGTGCAATAGCATCTTATTGTGGTTTAATTTGCATGAATGATGTTGATTGAGCATTTTATCATGGACTTATTGGACATTGGTATGTCTTCTTTTATGAAAGCTTGAACTTCTTTTTAGATAAGGTGACCTAAGCTGAATACATGCAGTAACTATTCAGAAATTTTCAAAAGGACACGTTGCTTTATATGTAACTGATCATATGTTCATGTAGCAAACATGTTTCAAGCACTGACTATGTGCCAGTCACTTTACACACCTTGCCTTATGTATAATTTTCGTGACAGCCCCATAAGATTGATCTGTTATCATCTCCATTTTGCAGGAGGGAGACTGAGATATCGAGACATTAAATAAGTTGTCTATGATGATGCAGCTAACAAAGAACATGACATTCAAATTGGTCCTTGTTCATGACCAGGAGTGGGCAAACTTCAGCCACAAGTCAAAACTAGTCATGCCCATTCATTTACATATTGACTAAGTTAAGTAGTTGTGGCAAAGACCCACAAAGTTTGTCCTTTATTGCAAAAGTTTGCTGACTCCTGCTCTTGGCCGTAATAGTTTGTTCCCATCTGTCCTGCTTTCTTATTTGGTTCTCAGAAAGAGGCACAAAGGCAGGGCACCAGCTCAGGTTTCCCAGTTGTCAAAAAGTCTTCCTACCAAAAAGAAAAGTATGAAAACTCATGTCGGAGTAATATTTGCCAGGTGTTCTAGCTATAGTAGGCATTGAATTTTCTGTGTAAATGTATGAATGTAAAGATAAATTCCATAAAAAGTATGATTTTTTACCCAAGTCCTAACTCCAATGTTTATCTTTTTGGTTTAATTCTAGTTCATTACTTATAAAATTAAATTCTGATCTAGGCAGGGAGCAGGGGAGCAGGGCTGAGCCTTTGTTACTGACTTTCTGTCTGCTGTGTTCCCGTGGATCTGTTGCCTTGGGACTGCCTACCTCTATGGTAAGGCATTTTGTTTCCCAGGGGTCTGACTTGTCCAAAGTCAGAATTTGGACTAGATAGAGGGACTCTTAGACTGAGTTAGTGAAGAATCTGATTTATAGCATTTTAAAAAAGACACTGTACTGCCTTCAATACATACGAAAATTTAACTGCTTCAACACAGGAAACAAGTGCACATTTGGAGACTGGCGTCCACAGCATCCAGCAAGAGCCCCAGAATAAAAGCCCTGCTGGTATTTTCATAATCAGTGTTTTTTGTTATGTAACTGCATACTTTCCATAAAAGTCAGGTATCATAAGAAGCCCAGGTGTGAAACTTAAAATAATAAAACCAAAGGAAAATATGTCAGAGGTTCATAAAACTTAGATAATGTGGAAGTACTTAACCACTGTAGAATCATGATAGGTTCCCTGTCAGGAACCTTGACATTCCATGTTTTGTATCTATTTTAGTTTCCCAGCTGCTAAAACAAATGCCATGCAGTGGGTTGGCTTACCAACAGGAATTTTTGGCACACAGATCCAGAGGCCAGCAGGCTGCCTTACTCCTGGGGTCAGTATCCTCTGGCCGACAATCCTCGGGGTTCCTGGGCTCTTCCAGCACGTGGCAGTACCTTCTCCATTCTCTTCTGGGCTCTGTTGACTTCCAGCTTCTGGCTGCTCCCTGTGGCTTTTCTTGTTCTGTCTAAATTTCGTTCATTTTAGAAAGGACTCCAGTAATTCTGATCAAATCCCAACCTGATTCAATTAGGCACCCCTTAACTGAAGTGTAACGGGTCCTATTTATAAGGGCCCCATTCCCAGGACCAGGGGCTGGGGTCTTAGCATGCCTTTGTGGGGATGTGGTCAGCCCCCCCCCCCCCCCAGTAGCTAATGATTCCTAGCAGCCCTAACAAGAAGAGGAAAGGAACATCAGTGATATGCTTTCAGAGCACGAGGAAGGGGTTTGGGGACCCTGGGTCCTCTGACTTGAATATACAGGATTATTATGTCATGGAGTTAAGAACCTGAGTAAAGTAGGACATGACTGGAAATCTAAGTATAAGGAATTTAATATAGAAATTAGTGAGTTTCAATCTAGGAGGACCATGGACATGTCTATGATTTGAGAAACAGATGGCTTTCGATAAATGCAAGTAGCATGACTAAATTATAGAATAATTATATTAATTTATATAATATTTTGTTTTGATTTTAAAGAAAATTCAATTACTGTGTTTCTCTGGGAAGGGTTGGAGCTCAGATCTTCCAGGAATAAAGAGGGCAAGGTCTAATAAGTTTCCAATTTGAATTGAAGTGAATGCCTGCTAATCCTAATGTTATTAATGTATCCAACCAAGAAAGAGTATGAATTTATAAATTAGACAGATCTGGATTCACAGATTCTGGCTCCATCACTTACCGCCAGTTATTTAACTTTACTTCTGAGCCTTAGTTTCCTGATCCAGAAAATTAGAATATAAGATCAACTTCATGGTATTAAGAGGATTAAATTAATTCTTTTGCAGTGATAATATAGAAGCTATTAATTCAATATTTACTGAGTTGTTGATATCGACCATTGTTATGCTAATGTGTGTGTTAAGCATAGTGGGAGATCTGGAAAAGATAATATCAGTTTAAGAGAGAATAGAGGGGGAAGTGGCCGTAGCTCAATTAATTGAGCTTCCGTTTACCATATGGAGGATCCAGGTTCGATCCCCGGACCTCCTAGTAAAAAAAAAAAAAAAAAAAAGACGGCCCAGACCTGTGGGGCGTGGAGAGGTGTGGCAAAGCGACAGCACCAAAAAGACGTTGAGGCAACCAGATAAGAAAAAGAAGACGGAGAGAGAATAGAGGAAATGGGCAGGCTTCTTGACGGAGTGGAACCCGACCCTGAACCTTTAGGGGTATGTTTCAGATGGCTTGTAATGCAGTGGGAATACTGGCATTTAGAGGAAGGGGCAGCAGGTGTATTTTGTTCATTAGGTTCAGACACACATGCTTGTTGGTCTTACTGATCCTAATTTAGTAAAAATAATACATTTCTATTCTTTAGTCACTTTAGATTATCAGGTTAATAGAGATGTTAGTTCAAAAGTTGGGACCATTGAGTAATAGTGATATGATTCCCAGGTGATATTTGATACCTTGATAAAACATGTAGGAAATTATAGAGAAATATAGGAGTCAAACAAAACAAAACCGACAAAAGATATCTGGAGGGAAATCTGGGTGTGAATCATTTTGCACAAACCACCACCCGGGAATTGTGCATATGTGGGGTCTGCCCTCATATATACTCATTGAGAAAGGTGGAAAGGACCTGACTTCTTCAGGAATTGAGGGAACCAAGACGAAGAACGCTACACTTGGACTAGAAATAGCAGCTGGTGAGATGAAGGACTGGAAAGAGGGTTGGCTTGCCTAAAGCCTAATTTCAGTCAAGTCTTGTTAGCAAGCAGCTGTGTGTTTGGAAACCTACGGCCCAGTCTCTCTCTGCATCACAGCCCACGGCTGTAAGAGAGGCTCAGAGGTGGGAGGATATGTGGGCGTCTGTCTCATTGGTTAGGAGGAGAGTTAGGGATGGCTTAAAGGCCTGTGACTTAGGAGCTGGTCCTTAAAGAATGAGGGACATTTCAGCGGCGGGCGGTGGCAGAGGAGGGGCCGTTCCAGGCAGGTCTTCTCTCTGCTTTTATAAACCAGGAGCAGGTTACTGGCATTTATGAAGTACAAAGAATATGTTCAAATGAGAATTTGAAACCTTTCCCCAAAGTATTTTTCACTTGAGATTTCGGGATTTGTCTATGGACTGGGAATAATCAAGTAACATAAACCATATTTTTTTCTAATCTTAGAATTGGACTCAGTATATAGACTTGTAGGTGTTTTATCAATTGATACTTCATATGATGACATATGATTACTTGCCTTATAGATTATCTAGGCTATATTTACAATTTTGGTCCAGCTTCTACTTTTGACCAAGCATATACTCAGCTCTCTCTTAGCTGATTTGTATTCAGGCTGATTTATTTTAATAGCATTCATATTCCATCAGGCAGGCAAATATTCTGATAAAGAATTGCAAGCGAATTTTGTATTACCCAGTACTAAATACATATTTTGTAAATTTGGAGCAAGAAATTTGTCAGGTTCATAAAACTAGATAACTATTCATAAATGAAATTGCCCCAATAGAAGTTTAATTGAAGAGAATTAAGAAACCATGGAAAATGAATGGGAAAAGGAAAATATTATTTTCTGCAATTTATATATTTTTTTGCTTGGGACTATACTCCATTTTGAGTTTTTACTTGAAAATATATTTTCTCTTATAATTATCCATTTCACAGAATAGTTACTATTATAATTTTTTTCCTAAATAAAATTATTAGTAGAGATTTTTGAGTCAAATTAATAAAATTATTCAACATCATATTGAGTGAAATAAGCCAGGCACAAAGGAAAAATGTTGTATGATCTCACTGATTTGAAACAATTAGAATAAGCAAACTCATAGAGTCAGAATCTAGAACACAGGTTACCAGGGGCTGGGGTGGGCATAGGGAATGGGAAGTTAAGGCCTAAAATGTATAGGGTTCCTGTTTGAAATGATGGAAGTGTTTTGGTAATGGAGGGTACTGATAGTAGCACAACACTGTGAATGCAATTTATAGCTCTAAAATATTTATCTGAATATGAGTAAAAGGGGAAATGGGGGAGCAGATGTAGCTCAAGTGGTTGAGCACCTGCTTCCCATATATGGGGTCCCAGGTTCAATCCCTGGTACCTCCCATTATAAAAACAAATGAAAAAAGGGGGAAATGTTAGAGTGTATACATGGTAACAAAATAAAAATAAATCTATGGAACTGTGCCATACAGTAAAAGCTAAGTTAAACCATGAATTTTAATTAATAGATAGCACAGTTATAAAAGCATGGTAGCATCAGATATAAGAAATGTTCGACACCAATGCAGGTTCAGGTTGTTGGTGGGATGGTGTATGGGAATCCTGTATTTTATGCATGATTGTTCTATAAACCCAGAACTTATCTAATAAAGAAAAAATATATATTAAATTCTTTAATATTAGTGTGAACAAAATAGTTTTAGATCACAGAAGTATTTGGAAATGACATTTGAACTGGTCTGATGGGAAAAAAAAAAGATGGATTATGAAGGGAAGAGAATGAAATGATAGCGTCCACATCAAGTGTTTAGAATGTAGTAAGCCCCCAGTAGATGGTGGTTTTAATTTTCTGTCATTGTCAGGCCAGCATCATCGCCTTTCTTTGCAAGTGCTTACCTTCACTGTTTCTCTTACAGCAGTTAGTTACGGCCACTAACTAGTCCTGCAGCAGGGTGGACACCAGCTCTAAGGAATGTAAGGAGCCCTTCAGGTTCGGAACAGAGAAGCATTTTGTCTAGACTGCAGACTCTTAGGCTACTCCCCACAGAATGATCATAAAGCGTGTGTCATATTACTGGTCATGGCACGAGAAAAGCTATTCCCTGGAAGACATGGTCTTCAAATCGTGTTGAGGTGTGATAACAAAATTATACTGAAAAATATAGAAAAATTATCGAATTTCATCAACTCTAACATAAATTTTCTCCCACGTTTTGTTATGTCTTAAAGTCATTGACGTCGTTTAATTGATAACAGTTAATAGTGCATCTTAGAATTAGTGGCACTTTAGTTTTGATGAAATATGGCAAATGCGTAACCACATGGTACTCACAAGAAGGGTGAGTCTAGAAGAAGAGTGAAGAGGAGGCCTTGTGAGGGAGTCACGGGACTCAGGTAACATCCACACACCTGACGCCCCCGCGGGAGCCACCTCCAGGTGTGGCGCGTGCGTGCGTATTCGCCTGGCCGTCCTGGTGAGGCTCTGGGGGCCAGGTCGTCAGTTATCTCCTGACTGGTGATAACTTTGATCTCTCCTTCAAAATGCTCCAAGACTTCCTTTTTTCAAATAGCTCACATCTTATCACTGCTGTCCTCAGAATCCTCTAAAACTTGCTCCCTCCCCTTTTTTGTCTCAACAATAAAATGGACACTATTGTAGCCAGGCAGTACGTGGGATTTTGGAGGCATATTCTGGTCCCAGTCCTGTTATCTACTAGTCAGATAACTCGGGACAAGGTTCTCAACTGCTCTGAACTTGTTTTCCTAATTGTAAGATTAGGGTGGTTATAATTCTTAATCTCAGAAGGTCATGATATTTATCAGTCTTTTTGCAAGTACACTGAGAATGTTTAATAAATATTAATATTCTTGCCTTCCTTAATTTCCTCATCTGTAAAATGGGGTTGATAATTTCCACCCTGCTAAACTTGGCTGAGTTCTCTGATGATCAATGGATATAATTTATATGAAAGCATCTTGCCAACAGTAAAGTGCTGTGTCAGTTTAAGGATTATTTTTCTTGAAGCATTCTAGGCCTTTCATGATCTGATTCCAAGATTTCTTTCCAGATTAATTTGCCATAGTAGTGCTCCATTCATTCTGTTCTACACACATACTTGTCTTCACTTTCCCAGAATATACCATTTTCTTAGACATGTTCATGCTGCAGGAATTTCAGTCCTCACCATATTCTCTGTCCATATCCAGCAAGATCCACTTCCAACATCCTCACCTTTTCTGATTCCATTAGGAAGAATTGTTTTTTCCCCTCTGTTTTCCTCAGTAATTGTAGGAATTTAACATTGATTTTGACTTACGTTGTAGTTACCTGTTCCATTTATCTTTCTTCTCCATTAAACTGAAAGCTGTTTGAAGGCAGGGACATATCTAATTTAACAAAGCACCTTGTCTATAGAAATTACATAGTGCATGTAGAATTGAATTTGATAGATGAAGGAAAAAAAAAAAAAAAAAAGGCTTTCTGATAACAAGGTGAATAGCTGTAAAAGATAAGACACTTGGAGCTTGTAGAGCCCAGTCATGTTAATTTTGGAATGATGAATATGTTTGGATAGTTGTGAAGAATACATTTTAAAGGCTGGGTAGCATCTGGTTATGGAATTCCCTGAATCTAGTCAGAGAAGATGGAACTTACTGTACTAGGACAAATATTTTCAATGTTTATTTAGCAGCAGAATGCTCCTCTCAAAATTTAACCAAAAAACATATAAGAAAGATGAAAATGGAATTGCTTTGCTTGACAGCGAGTGAATTCCCACCTGCCATGGACCCTGCCTTGCTCCCATTGATGTTGTCATGTCACTTCAGTGGGACATCTGCAGTTTCATGAAGCATGGTGTGACAACCAGTGGGCTACGTTTAGGAGCTACCAACTTGTGCAGGAGAATAGTGTGATGAGGGTTGTGCTTCAGAAAGAAAAATCTGGTAGCATTGTGAAAGATAGATTGGAGAGGGGAGTGCTTGGTTTAGTTTTCTAATTGCTTGATTTTCTTTCTGAACTACTTGAGAACAATCGCTGGTCTTCAAGGATTATCCAGATCACCAGTTATTCCTACTGCCTGCCCTTCCCCAGTTCTTTCAGAGCAGTTGTTTCCATTTTGCTACTCTTCACATTGGTGTATTGAGTGAATGCCTAGATGCCTGAGTCTGTTTACCAAATATTCCCCAGGCTGCTTGAGACCTACCAGTTCTGCTGGCCTGATTCTGAATCTGTGCCGTGCCTTGGCAGTTTTCCTAATAAGTAACAATATAAGTTTGTGCCCCACTATTGCTTGTTCAAAAAGATGCTTACTATGGGCCCTTGGGAAGATGACTGTATTGAATTTGTATACTAATGAAAAAGGAGGTGAATAATCAAGTCATAGAATAAAACAGGAGCTAGTGGTTAAGATACAATCGATTTTGCTCCTAAAAGGAAGAATTTCCATCTATTTGGCTCCCCTCAGAAGCCTGTTTTCTAAGCCCGAGTTTTCTCACAACTATATGTAGATTATAAAATTAAAAATAAATACATATTTTAGTTCTACTGAGACAGTGTGGTGTTCTGGCTAGGGCTAAAGAATTAAAATCTTGATAGATCTGTTGGTTGTGTAGGCATCTTACATCTCAGTAATTACCTTGTCTTAAATAAGTTGAAGATAAAAGACTTAATGTTATCTAATAAACAGGAATATAACTCAGTCAGTTACAATTTTATACAGTTTTCATGTAGGATATGAATAATTTTATATTCTTTCTTTTTCTGAGGTCTGTTGTTTTTAGATGTACAAATTTATCACTGCTCTTTGGGTTTGAACTTGACTTTGGAAGGAATTTTGTTTGTTTTTTAGAGTGAAAAGGCATAATTTGATGAGGGAATATAGAATCATACAAAAGGAAATCACTAATAGTGTATGTATTGATCTTAAGCTATATCATAAGGAGTTTTCTTAAATGGATGTTTTATTTTATTTTATTTTTTTTTAAAGATTTTATTTATTTATTCATTTATCCCCCCCTTGCTGCTCGTGCTCGCCGGGCCAGCCAACCACGCCGCGCGGGCGGGCCCGCCCCCACCAGGAGGCCCCGAGAACCGAACCCGGGGCCCCCCCATATGGTAAACGGGAGCCCCACTGATTGAGCCACAGCCGCTTCCCTTAAATGGATGTTTTAAATGCCTGTGTTCAAAGTGTCATGCACAGTGTTGGTGAAAAAGCCAGTGATTAACATAAGGATGTAGAATATGGAATTAAACAGAAGGAAATCAGAAATAATGTATTTACTGTTGTTGCATCTCACGCTGGTTTTTTTTTTTTTTTTTGAATGGCCGTATGAAAATGTGTGTGTGTGTTTTAAGCAGGATGTTATTAAATAAAAATAAATAAGGTGTTTTTTTCTGTAATCCCACATTATGGAAATCAGCTAATTCAGGAGCAAGTGTTTTCCTGCATACTACAAAGCTTTAAAGGTTAAAGAGAGAGAAGGCTTTCACTGTCTGGTCTGTTTGCCCCTGTGCCTGCCAGAAAATCCATTTTCCAGCCTCCCTAACTTTTTATTCCAGTATGAAGCTAGCATTTGGTGAACCCTAAATCTGAGCTAGCATGTGCTAAATATACATACATTATCTCTTTTTGTCCTCCCGATAATCTCTGAAGTCTGGGGAAGGTGGTATGATAATCATCTGCATTTTACAATGCAGAAACTGAAAACCAGAGAAGTGAAGTAACTTGCTCAAGATGAAGTAGCTTGTAACTGGCAGAGCTTGGAAGTATTCCCTTCGTTAATCATTACATTACACATCTTCCTTAGGTAAGCATTTGCTTTTTGACTGTTTTAGTCTCCTTGGCTGTTCAAGCAAATACTATACAATGGGTTGGCTTAAACAATGGGAATTTATTAGCTCCTGGTTTTGAGGCTCGGAAAAAGTCCAAATCAGGACATCCTCGAGGCGATGCTTTCGTCCTGATTTGGGGCTGGCTGCTGGTAATCCTTGGAGCTGGGCCCCTCTGTCACAGCCAGTGCACATGGCGGACCCTCCTGGCCTTTCCATTCTCTTTTGGCTTCTGTTGGCCTTCAACTCTTGCTTCTGGCTTTCTGCCTTTCTGTCTGAATTTAATCTTCTTGTAAAGGCTCCGGTAATAGGATTAAGACCCATCCTGATGGAGTGAGCCACACCTTACCTGAAGGGACCTCATCAAGGGTCCTGCTTACTGTGGGTTCACAGCCACAGCAATGGGCTAAGTTTAACATGTTTTTCTGGCTCTGTGCTGTAGCAGAACGAGAAATAGACTCGTTGACGGAGTCTGTGCCAGTCATCGGGCCTGTCACATACAGAGGTGCTTAAGGAATATTTGTTAAATGAAAGGAAGACCAAATTTGAAATTGTGGCCTTCCAGACAGGGAAAATGAGATAATGCCTCTAAATTTGTTTTATCATCTGAAAAATCAGCATCATAAAATCTACCTCAGAACGATTGTTGTCAGGATTAAATGAGCTAAACTATGGGAATGTCCCCAGAATTGTGCCTGGCATTTATTAGATACTTAATAAATGTTAGTCAAATAGTGAAAAATAAATAATGCATTACTGCTATTCTCAAGGAATATCAAGTCTTAGAGCAGGAGATTCTTAACCACTGAGAAGCTGGGCTTTTTTTGTCCTATCCTTGTATCTGTTTTAAAATTCATTGTCTGAGTGTCACTAATAATCTAAAAGCTTTTTGGAGCCTAAGAAAAAAACACTCCTACCCAAACATACTCACACACTTCCCTACTTCTGTTCACAAATGCACTCATATTTAATTCTTCTCCTTCTTGTTCTATTAAAAAACTGCACAAAGTTATTGCTTAATACCATCAAATGTTTTACATTTAGATGTCCTTTATAATAACAAGAGAACTTGGGAAACGAGCCAAAGCAGCAGAATTATAATTGGATAAAACTCTGGATACAGAAAGAGATCTGTATGTATTGAAAGTCTAACAGCTTGTTTTCACTCACTTCTGTATACAGTTTGGTTCTTACAAACAGGTTTATTGCAATTATTTCTGTCAATTGAGAATTGACAGAAATAAAGCTGAGTGATAGCAAAGGCTGTGATGCAAATGCAACATGGGCTGCCGTTTGTGCCCATCTGTAGGCTGCCCTTGCTTTAAAGACCTTTTCCCTCTCTTTCCTAACAGGAAGAGAAAGTGGCCTCTTTCTTGCTCTAGACAGCAGTGAGCTGGCTTATTTTAGTTCTGCTGCGGCTTTTGAGAAGAATTGCCAGTGTGATGTATATTAGATGCAAAGCTGTGTTTCCACTTGTTAAGGACAAATCATATTGTAATGGTGTGTTTTGTGCTATATCTTTATTCAGAGTTAACCATTTTTCTTGATTTTAATCTTTAAACTGGTCATTTTAATATATAATTGTTTAAATCCTGTAAGTCAGATCAATGACCTTTCTGGGTTCATCAAGTGTCTTTGATGATTATTTTATCTTTAATACAGGAAAATAAATCCATTTTTGAAACTGGATTTTAATCATTATTAAATGGTAAAATTGCTATGGCTATAAGGTGGTACTAAAAAAAAAACAGAAAAATTATTAAACTAAAATTTCTTTCAGGCACATATTTTGAATACTTGTAGAAGTACTTTTTTTTTTTTTTTTTTAAGATTTGTTTATTTACTTTTATCCATTTTTACCCCACCCGCCCCATTTTTGCTGTTTCTGTGTCCATTTGCTGGGCAATCTCTGTGTCTGTTTCCTGCCCTCTCTTCTCATCCTTCTCCTCCTGTCTTCACCAGGATTCAATCCTGGGAACCTCCGATGTGGGAGATGCACGTCCTACCACCTGCGCCACCTTAGTTCCTGATTTTTTGGTGCCTGTCATCTTGGCTCTCCCTTGTGTTGCTCTCCTGTTACGTCATCATCCAGCTGTGTACCTCAGCAGGGCCTGACAGTGCACCAATGCACGGGGCCTGGCAGCCCGCGCGCCTTCTATATTTTTCTTTATTTTTACCAGGAGGTCCTGGGAATCGAACCCAGGTCCCTCCATATGGGAGACGGACGTCCAACCATTTGAGCCACATCCACCCCCCTAGAAGTACTTTTGATTTAAAGTTGAAATGTCAAATAACATAAAATTTAAAATACAGATTTGGTTCTGTATTGCCATCATACAATATTAAATATTAAACATTATTTCATGCTACTGGCAAGTCACAATGATTCAGTGTTGAATGAAAAAAATATTGTCTGCTTGATGACTTATATGTTCTGCAATAGAACCGTGTGTGTTTATTTATCTTAGATTAACAGACTGTATTCTGCTAGTGTATACTCAAATATGATTTGTAAGTCATGTCTGAATATTCCTATTTCCATAGTAATCTACCACTGACTTTCACAAATTCTGTAACTTCTTTTTTGTGTTTCTTCTATGAAGGAAATAGTTATAAAAAGATGTCTGTACCTCATATCCTAAATTCCTAATAGTTACCAAGGTGGCCTTCTTTCAATCAGGGGCTTTGTACCTATCACAAAGTTTAAGATGTCGTAAAATATTGCTATAAATGATTCTGAAAAGAAAGCTGCTTTAAATAAAGATAACTTATCTAAAACAATAGAATCTACTACTTAGGCAGAATTAAACAGAAATCTTCATAAGAGAATAAATTTATTTCATTTTATGTTAGAGTCGATGCAGTTAAACTTACAATTTGTTCACATCACTATCTGTGTGACCTTGGGCAAGTTACTTCATCTCTTTGTGTTTCAGTTTCTTTATCTTTAAAATGGGTATAATAATAGTGATTACCTGATAGTGTACCAGAAATTGTGCCTGGCATTAGGCAAACACTACTTAAGTGTTGTTTTTAATTATCATTATATGTGATGTGTATGATTAGCCCTATGCTGGGTAGAGAAGTGGAAGCAGAACTGTGAGTTTTTTAAAATCAACTAATATATCAGCCCACTGTTTAAAGGGTTTGCTAGGGATGCAGGCTGAACATTGTTGTACTTGAGATGTGCCCTGATAAAAAGCAATAGAATTCTGGGAGTGGTGTTTTATATTTACAACTTCCTGTAAATACAGTATCCCAAGAAATGACAGTCATCCACTCAGCTCAGTTACTTTCTTTGTCAGAAAAAATTGTTGCCCTGTGAAGCCACCTCACCCCACCCCAAGAACTCATCAAGCAATACAACCTCCCAATCCCTCAACTCACATAGACAGTTTTTCCACCCAAATCTGTATTGGTTCTATCTATAGTTTTCTTCAAAAAGGAAATCACATCCGAAATCTTCCAGACTTATTCATAGGGTTGAATGAAATTCGTTTTGAGTCTCAAAATGTTGCTGTGTATTTAACTTCTAGAAGGGCCTTAGAGAGTTAACTTTCAGGATTTTCATTTTTGTTTATTGATTTCTTAAAGCTGTTAACTATCATTGAAAGATACTGCTTTGTTAAAGATTTAGGAGAGTTATATTTACTGTACAAAGTTCTGTAGCTGCCTTTATCATTGAACTCATTTCCCCCACTTGTTTTGTTTGGTAGAATTCTGAATGCATGAAAAATAGCCATAAGAGTTGGAGCTTGAATTGCAATTTAATTTCTTACTCAGTAGATGCAGGATACAATGTTACCATTTTGGCAGTATTGTTATAAGCCAGTTGACTATTTATTTTATCATTGGGCTGCTTTTAGAGTATTCACAGTGCTATACAAATGCAATGATATTTTACTGGCTTTCTGTAAACTGGCTTTCTGTTTGATCTTGTAAAGATTTATTTTTTGAAATAAAATATTCTCTTACGAACTATGAACATTATTTTTACACCTAGCTTATGTGAAAAATTGTCTGCATTGTGTACTGTAGTTTTGCAGTCACTGAATATAATGTTCTAAGCATAGTTGTTTTTCTTCATGTAAATATACCATGACAGCCAAATTTGTCAAGCAGGAGTTGAAGATGTGAGGATTGGACTATAAAAATGAGATTTTGAAGGAGTCAGAATAGTCACTGGGTGAGAATAGATTAGATAGTGTTGCCAGATTTGTAGAGGAGAGAGTGTTAGATTCCAGATCAGTAAGGAGAAACATTTGGATACAGAGAAACTTATTTTTGAATTTTAGTTTTCATAATAAGATTTTTTTTTTTTTTTTTTTGGTAATTTTGCTGGTACTGTGTATGTCAGAGAGAAAGAGAAAGGGGAAAGCAGAGTTGTTGAGGAATGGAGAAGAGAAGTAGAAGAATGCATTTGAATTTACCCTGTAAGTACTTAAAATTACTAACGAGCTCCATAATGATATCATGTCACATGGTGACTCAATTGGAAAGTAAGCTAACATGGAATAGATTTGACTACCTGGGGAAACTGCTGTCACCAGAAAAGAGGTAAAGTTTAATATAAAAAGGACAAGATCACTTATCTGAAGGGAAATAACTCATAGAACATCCTGTCTCAGAAACAGTTATCAAAGTAGATATTGGGGAATGGAAGATGACGGCAATAGACTTAATGTAACCTTATCTTTTTAACTGTTAAGAAAAACTAATTTTGGAAATACATACATACATACATACATATTTATATATAGGTACACACATATAAACATTTAAGGGGAAGGAGAAGCTATATTTTCTATTTTCAATGAGCTTTAGTAAAATTGTTATGTTGTACCATGATTCTCAAATATAACTTTAAATGAAGATTTTATTTAGTCCATTTTTCAGAAATATCTTTTTCCCAGTGCACTGAATGAAAAAAAAAAAAAAAGAGTAGGATATTGGTCAATCAAGGTGGCAGTTTAAGACACTCCAGGGTGTCATTCCCCCGCAGAGTCTTTGAACTACTAGCAAAAACTGGCTGAGCCATCTTCCTCAAATCTCTGGAAAACAGTGAAAGGGTTGCAGTAACTGGGCAGGTGCCAAATCAAGAAATGCAGTATTAAGAATGGTTGGAGATCTACTAGGAATATATCCAGAAGAACTGAAAATGAACAGACATCTGCACACTGATGTTCAAAGTGGCTTTATTCACCATTGCCAAAAGATGGAAACAACCCAGGTGTCCATCAACAGATGAATGGATAAACAAAATGTGGTATATACATATGATGGAATACGATGCTGCTATAAGAAGAAATTAATTTGGGACACATATGATAACATGGATGAACCTAGAAGACATTATGCTGAGTGAAATAAGCCAGATACAAAAAGACAAATATTGTATGGTCTCACTAATAAGAACTAAATACAAAGAAGAGGCACACAGTTAAAATCTAGAGTATAGGTTACTAGGAGATAGGATGAGGGCTGAAAAGGAGTGCGGGTGCTTAATGTGTGTAGCATTTTCAATCAGCTTGACTGTAAATGTGGAAATGGATAGAGTTGATGGTAACACATTTTAAACAGCTGGTTTATAAATGGGATTATGGCTGCAAGGAGTCGTCTAGGGTTATAAATGTCAATTGAAAGAACGCTAGAGAATAATCTAGGGACTGAATAACCTGGAGGTGGATGAGAATTGTGGTTAATAGTACAAATACAAGAATGTTCTTCTATGAACTAGAACAAATATGCGCCACTATTACAATGTGGTAAGAATATAGAGATGTATGGGAAAATACAATTTTGGTAACTTATGGACAATAGTTAACAGCAATATTGTAATACTCCTGCATCAGTGTCAAGGAAAGTACTGTGTTAATGGGAGTGGTGGTTATGGAAAATATATACCAAATGTACACTATAGATTAGTGGTAATAGTCTCCTGTTGTTCTCTCATAATCTGTAACAAATGATCCACAAGAATGTAAGATGTTGGTGGAGAGGTATTGTATGGGAATCCTGCACATTATATGTATGATTGTTTTGTAAGTTCTCAATTTCTCTAACAAGAAATATATGTATATATGTGTATATATATATATATATAAATGGTTGGAGAAGTTCCTGGCTCCCTTGCTAGCCCCTCCCCCATCCCTTCCCTGATGCAGAGCAGAGCCAGCCTGCACTCATTGTGGGTTCCTTGCCCTCTTCCAAAGGGAGCTGAGTATCCCCTGTGTACATATTGGGGTGCCTGTATGTTGTTGCCAGTATCCTGAAAAACTGAACCAGGATACTCCTCGCTGATTTTCCCTTCTAGAACTTACATGCAGGGAGAAGCAGCCTGCAGACCACTAAAGCAGTGTAAGAGACAATTAAGATGAAGCTGCCTGGGGCATGCAATAGTCATACAACAGAGCACCCTGGAAGGGGAGAAAGTCTATTTCATTGGGAATAGAGGGGCCATTCCAATTCTTGTAAATAGAGGAATTCCCAAGACCATGAGTAAGCACAAGCCTGGGAAAAGTCAAAGGCTCAGAAAAGAGGCAGAGGATCCTGCACTTCACATTTGGCTGATCTTCTTGATATGAGGGCTAAACTTTGAGGGACAGCACCAGCCAAGGCAGAATCAGTTTGCAAAGGCTGTGAGAGGGTATCTTTTTGTGTTTGTTTTTGTTAATTCCTGGCACTCAGAGAAATCTCTGTCATATTACTGCCTGGATATAAACTTAAGAAACAGAAAGCTCAGGGAGTAATTCCCAGAATTCATATTTGAAATTTAAAATGTACAGTGTGGAACAGAAGATTACATGACAAACAAATAAATAGGAAACACAACAAGATAAAAGTTAACAATGAAGACCAGGCATTGAAGATACCAGGCAAAGACTTAAAAAAAAAACCCACAAAATTTCAATATACTTGTGGCAGTTTGAGATTATTTTTGTGAATCCCAAAAAGGGAAAGATTATGTTTGTAAACTAATCTATTCCTCTGGGTATGATACTCTTTGATAGTATTAAATTCAAAGGTTTTAAGTTTACTTGATAAAATCAATTTAGGGCTTTTGATTTGGCCACATCAGTAGGGCATCACTCATGTTGAGTCCCTGTCCACTTGGTAGGCTGATATAAATGGACACTCACTCAAGAAGACGCACAGAAGAGGAGAGAGCTCTGTCATGTTTGACGCTGGGGCCCTGGGCAGAGATGAACCATGTGCCTGATAGTTTGCAGCTGAAGAGAACAGAGCAGCTGAGCAGCTGAGAAGGCCCAAAAAGAAACAAGCTCTGTGCCAGAGACTGACATAGGAAGCCCTAGGAGACCAGGCAGAGATCACCCCCCATCTTGCTTCAACACGGCAACTGACTGGTGAGAAACTACGTTTTATGGTACCTTGAGTTGGACTTTTGCACAACTTTGGGGCTGTAAGATTTTACCTCAAATAAATACTCTTTATGAAAGCCAACATATTTCTGGTACTTTGCATCAGCACCCCTTTGGCAGACTAATACAGTGCTCAAAGAGATAAATGAAAACACAAAGAAGTAAAGAATATTAGGAAAAGAATAAATAAATATGAGAATCTCAATAAAGAGAGAGAAACTTTAAAAAGGAACCAAACAGAAATGCTGGAGTTGAAGACCACAGTAAGTGAAACAAAGAATTCCCTGCAGGGTTTCAATAACAGATTGGGCCTGGCAGAAGAAAGAATTACTGAACTTGAAGACAAGACATATTGAAATTATTCAGGCTGAGCAAGAAAAATAAAAAAGAATTGAAAAAAGAGAAAGTGAGCAGAGCTTGAGACCTTCAAGTATACCAATATAAGCATTATGGGAATCTCAGAGGAAAAGATAGGGAGAAAGGATTAGAAGGAATAATCAAAGAAATAATGGCAGAGAACTTCCCAAAATTAAAGAAAGACATGAATATGCACGTTCAAGAAGCCTAAGAAACTCCAAACAGGATAAACTTGAAGAGAACCATTTCCACACATATAGTAGTCAAACCTTCGAATTCCAAAGATGAGGAAAGAGTTCTGAAAGCTGCAAGAGAAAAGCAACTTGTTATGTACAAAGAAGTCCTAATAAGATTAAGTGCTGACTTCTCATCAGAAACCATGGAGGCAAGAAGGCCGTGAAACAAACTAAAGCGCTGGAAGAAAACTGTTGGCAACCAAGAATTTTATATCTGGTAAGTCTATCTTTGAGAAATGAGGGAGAGATTGAGATTCCCAGATAAATAAAAGCTGAAGGAATTCATCACCACTAGCCCTGCTGTATAAGCAGTGCTAAAGGGAGTTCTTCAGACTGAAAGGAAAGGTCACTAGGCAGTAGATCAAAGCAGCATTAAGAGATAAAGATCTCGGGAAGCGGCTGTGGCTCAATCAGTGGGGCTCCCGTTTACCATATGGGAGGCCCCGGGTTCGGTTCCCGGGGCCTCCTGGTGGGGGCAGGCCCGCCCGCGTGGCGTGGTTGGCTGACCCAGCGAGCACGGGCAGCAAGGGGGGGATGAGTGAATGAATAAATAAATAAAAATCTTAAAAAAAAAAAAAAAAAAAAAAAAAGAGATAAAGATCTCCAGTAGAGGTAATCATATGAGTAATTATAAATGCTGGTATGATTGTATTGTAATTTTTGGTATTTAACTACACTTTGTAGTTCTTAGAGTTTCTAAAATGCAAATGCATAATAGTAACGATAAATCTATGATTTTAGATATACATTATATGAAGATGTAATTTGTAACATGTACAACAAAATTGTGAGGGGTCAAAAGGTTATATTTCCAGTGTATGTGTACTCTATTGAAGTTAATTAGCATCAAATCACATGTGATTGTTATAGCTTTCAGATGTTAAATTTAAACTCCATGGCAACCACAAAGAATATATATGAAAAATTTATGCAGAAACAAATGAGAAGGGACTCAAAATGGTACAATACAAAAACAAATAAATACGAAAGTAGGCATTAATAGAAGAATTGAGGTACAAAAACTGGTGTAAGATTTACAAAGACCAAGTAGTTGAATGGCAGAAGAAAGCCCTGCATTATCAGTAGTCACTTTAAATGTAAATGAATTAAACTCTCAGTTAAAAGGCAGAGTTTGGCAGAGTGGATAAAGTTGCATGACCCAACTTTCTGCTGTTTACAAGAGACTCATCTTAAATTCAAAGACAGAAGAAGGATGAAAGTGAAATGATGGGCAAAAATCTCCCCATGCAAATAATAACCAAAAGACAGCTGGGCTGGCTGTACTAATATCAGATAAAATAGACTTTAATCAAAAACTGTTGGGAGCTGATTTAGTTCAAGTGATTGAGTGCCTGCTTCCCATATACAAGGTCCCAGGTTTGATCCCTGGTACTTCCTCAAAACAAAAACGACAAACAATACACTCTCATTGGGGAGCTCAGTGGTTGAGTACCTGCTTCCCCTGTATGAGGTCCTGGGTTCAATCTCCAGTACCTCCTAAAAAACCAACCAACCAACCAACCAACCAACCAAACAAACAAACAAACAAACAAACAAACAGAAACTGTTAGAAGGGGCAAAGGAGGTCACTATATACTGATAAGGGGTTGATTCAACAAGAAGACATAACAGTTATAAATATATATGCACATAATAGCAGAGCGCCAAAATATATGAAGTGAGTACTGACAGATTTAAAGGGAGAAATGGCTCTACATTAGTAGTAGGAGACTTTAATAAACCTCTTTCAATAATGGATAGAATATCCAAATAAAAGTTCAATAAGGAATAAGAAAACTTGAATGATACCACAAACCAATGAAAAACCCACCACTAACATCATATTCAATAGTGAAAGTTTGAAAGCTTTCCCTCTAAGTTCAGGAATAAATTCAAGCATGCTAAAGGTAAAATATATATGGTTTTATGAGATGTGAATATGATCAAGCAATTCTTTTTTCATTTTCTTCATTAACAAGGAGATCTTGGTCATGTTATTTAACCAATCTGTGCTCATTTTTTCATCTTTCTGAACACTGGAAAAGCAATTGAGTTTGTTTTTAGGATTAAATGAGATAAATGTGCCTGGACAGGAATTTTAAAGTAATGCTTCCATAATTTGTTAAGCTGCCTTTTGTCTGTTATTTTATTATTTCATTTCATTTCACATCATGTCAGTTCACTTCACTTCATTTTAATTTATTTATTCCGCCCCCCCCATTGTTTGCACTTGCTGTCTGCTTTCTGTGTCCATTCACTGTGTGCTCATCTTCTTTTTTTTTAGGAGGCCCCAGGAACTGAACTTGGGGCCTCCCATGTGGGAGGGAGGTGCCCAGTTGCATGAGCCACCTTTTGCTCCCTGCTTGTTGTATTTTTCATTGTATATCTTCGTTGTGCCTCTTCGTTGTGTCATCTCTGCATCAGCTCACTGCACCAGCCCATCACATCAGCTTGCTGTCTTGCTCATCCTCCTTAGGAGGCACCAGGAACTGAACCTGGGACCTCCCATATGGTAGGCGGGTGCCCAACTGCTTGAGCCATATCTGCTTCCCATGTTATTTTATTTTTTGAAGTTGAAATAAAGCTTACTAATTTTGAAAAAAATATCCACAACAAAGCTACTAGAGTCAATACACTTATTTCAACAAAGTGGCAGGGTACGTGATCAACAGGCAAAAATCAGTAGTGTTATTTTTTTTTTTTTTAATTTTTAAATTTAAAAAAACTTTTTAAAGGCAGTTTTACTGAGATATAGTCACATACCATACAATCCATCCAAAGTGTTCAATCAGTGGATTTTAGTATAATCAGTGTGTGCCTTCATTACCACAAAAGATATTAGAACTATTTCATAACTCCAAAAACCATACTGAAAACTCATGTGAAATATGAATGTGGGTTTTACTGCATATATAATAAATTGAGAGACATCTTGATTTCCTGAGGTGAGGGTGGCTGCAGCAGGGAATAGCCCTTCTCAACTTTCTAATTTTCATTTGAAATTGCTTCCAATTAAAAAACATTCAATATTGCAGATATGACAGTTTTTCTCTGAAACTGAAAAAAATGCATGTTAATATTACAAGATGTTAAATCAGGCAACAAACAAACAAAAACCCCATTATGCTAAGTGAAAGAAACCAGAAAAAAAGTACTACATATTGTATGATTCCGTTTACACAAAATGTAACTATAACTCAATTTATAAAGATGGAACCAGACCAGTGGCTATGTAGGGCTGGGGAAAGCTAGAGGGATTGAGAGGTGGCTGCTAAGGGGTTGGAGTTTTTCCTATCGGCTTTATTGTTGAGCTTTATACAGTGGCATATTTAAACCTTCTGACACGTATGTTTCTGAAATGCAACCGTATACCGAGACTAGTTCAATCGTTTCCTCTGATGTATGACAGTCTGTTGTGTGAATAGACCTCATAAATGTCTGTTCTTTTGGCCATGAACGTGTGGTTTATTTCTAGTGTTTTCCTATTAAGAACGCCGCTGCTCCAGAAATTCCCATGTCTCCTGCTGAATGTGTGCAGAATATCCTCTCATATAACACATGAGTGAAAATGTTGGCTAGTGGAGTAGCCTAATTGGATAAAGGGTGTCTTTGAAAGTCTTTAGCAAATAGGAGTCAGTGTGGAGCGTTCTCATGCTGATTCCTGGGCAAATCCCAGTTTACTTTTAAATGTGCCATTGCTGCTGGCTTAAAATTGGGAGATAGATTTTGATTTCCTGAGGTAGGGATGGCGGCAGGGAATAGCCCTTTCCCTGCTTAACTTTCTAATTTTCTTTAGAAATTTCTTCAGTTAAAAAAACACTAGGAGGGAAGCGGCTGTGGCTCAATCAGTAGGGCTCCCGTTTACTATATGGGAGGCCCCGGGTTCGGTTCCCGGGGCCTCCTGGTGAAGGCAAGCCCGCCCGCACGGCGTGGTTAGCTGACCCAGCGAGCACAAGCAGCAAGGGGGGGATAAATGAATAAATAAATAAAATCTTTAAAAAAAAAAAAACACTAGGGAAGCGGCTGTGGCTCAAACAGTAGGGCTCCCGTTTACCATATGGGAGGCCCCGGGTTCGGTTCCCGGGGCCTCCTGGTGAGGGCAAGCCCGCCCGCGCGGCGTGGTTGGCTGGCCCAGCGAGCGCAAGCAGCAAGGGGGGGATAAATGAATAAATAAATAAAATCTTAAAAAAAACAAAAACAAAACAAAAACAAAACACTAAATGGGGGCGGATGTGGCTCAAATGGTTGGGCGTCCGTCTGCCATATGGAGGGACCTAGGTTCGATCCCCGGGACCTACTGGTAAAATTAAAAAAATATATATATATATAGAAGGCGCATGGGCTGCCAGGCTCTGTGTGCCGGTGAGCCGCCAGGCCCTGGGAGCCATGCAGCAAGAGGATGACATAACAGGGGAAAGACGCAGGGGAGAGACAAGACGAGATGCCCCGAAAGCGCCGAAAGCCAGGAACAGGGGTGGTGCAGGTGGCAGAACGCCTCTCTCCTACTTCGGAGGTCTCCAGGATCAAATCCTGGTGAAGACTGCAGGAGGAGGATGAGAAGAGACGGCTGGAAACAGACACAGAGAATTGCCCAGTGAATGGACACAAAACAGCAAATGGGGAAGAGGGGGGTTTAAAATGGATAAAGTAAATAAATAAATAAAAACAACAAACAAACAAAAAACACTAAATGCAAAAGTGGCATTGAGAAAGAAAACTTGGAGATCCAGAAAGGAAACTGATCTTTTAACATCTTTCCTCACAAACTAAAAATTCTTTCTCAAATAATGGAGATATACTCATGGATGACATAAAATATAAAAAAAAAAAAAAAAAAAAAAAAGAAAGAAAAGGGGGTGTGTGAAGGGGCAGAAAGAAATCCAGCCCATTATGAGGAATTTCCCTGAGAAATATGGGCATGACTAAAATGGGCAGGTTTCCTCTGACCACACAGTACTGCCTGGAACCCTCAAGTGCGAATCCACAATCAGGACAGATTAGAAACCAATGGCCAAATTTAAATTGCCTGCCTATCGATTGGATTGGCCTTGATACCAAGTTGTCAGTTGATTGAGGAAGTGAGATGATCTGAATTCGTCCTGCCTTCCTTTGTTTTTCTTCTCCCTTCCTATAAAATTTTGCAAATCCAGGCTCAGGCAGCAGGAAAGAGAGCCAGTACAGGCCCAAGAAAGCATAGGTGAAGACGGTCTTTTGCTTCTTTACTATTTTATTAGTATGTTAAATACTTCATTACTAGGGTACCAATGACAATGACTGGTAGAGGGCCCAAGGATTGTTATCAAAACACTTTAAAAAGTTTGAAGTTGAGTGGATTTTATTGGGGGAATAAAGGGTTTTGAAATTTCCCGTGTACGAGCCTACTTCAAATTGACTCCAAAGTGGCTGCAACATGCACGAATACTGTAGTACAACATCATTTCTAACAAGATCAAAACAAGGAAATGCATTAAAGTCAATTAGTTCGTTAAAAGTGAAAAGTAGCACTTACCCACAGTAAGATAAGGAAAGTGCCAGTTCTCCTTGGAAGAGTGAGTGGCTCTGAAAAGAGCCTTTGGGGTGTAGGCTGAATCAAAACCATTGATCCGAGGCGAATGGGCTCACTTGGTGCTGGTGTACTTGGTGATGGCCTTGGTGCCCTTGGACACACTGTGCTTGGCCAGCTCCCCGGGCAGCAGCAGGCACACGGCCCTCTGGATCTCCCTGGACGTGATGGCCCAGCGCTTGTTGTAATGCACCAGGTGCAATGCACCAGGTGCGGCACCTTGCCCGCGATGCGCTCGAAGATGTCGTTGAGGATTGAGTTGATGATGCCCATGGCCTTGGACGAGATGCCGGTGTCAGGTGTACCTGCTTCGGCCCCTTGTACAAGTAGACCGAGTAGCTCCTTGCGCTGCGCTTGTGCTTCTTGCTGTCCTTCTGCGCCTTGGTCACCGCCTTCCTGGAGCCCGTCTTCAGGCCAGAGCCGAAGAACAGTTAGACATGGAAAGAATGACCATCAAACTGTATACACTCATTCTTTGGTACTCAACTGCTGTGAAACTCATTGAATTTGGTACTTGATGCATGTTGATGCAAAAATTTTGTCCTGGTACTCATCATTTGTTTGGTACTCGACGCGCAAGCTAGAACTTGTCGCTGTCGGTTGCCTTGTGACTCGCTACCCTTTCCAGCTGAAACAAAGGGTCACACGTTAGTTACGCGGTAGCTCTTGCCCAGTGCACATCCCATTGCGGTCTTGTCTTAGCTTCTGTGGTCATTTTGTATATTTTTGCATTTTTTTTCTCATCTTGGGTCCTAAGAAAATAAGCAGTGACAGCACTGAGCAGAAAATTACTTCACACCACCATTGAGCAAAAAAGAAATAATAGGTAAATACGAGAGCGGTATTCGCATTACTGATCTCGCTAGGGAATATGGTAATCCTAGAACAATGTTCTCCACCAACATTAAGAATAAAGAAGCGATAAAAAAGGCTGATGTTGCGAAAGCAGTTAAAGCAGTAACAAAGCAGTGTTCCAAAACACTCAAGGAAGTTGAAAAGCTGTTATTAATTTGAGTAAACGAGAAGCAATTAGCAGGCGACAGTGTATTGGAAGCCATGATACGTGAAAAAGTGAAAGTGTTGCATGCCGATCTTTTGAAAAACAAACCGAGTGATGAGAGTGTTGAAGTTTTTAAGGCCAGCCACGGCTGGTTTGATAATTTTAAAAAGAGGACTGGCATCCATAGTGTTGTGAGGCATGGGAAGGCGGTGAGTGCTAATAAAAAGGCTGCTGAGGGTTTTTTATTCTCCACCAAGTTTTTTTTTTTTTTTTTAAAGAGCTATTTATTTGTTTATTTATTTATTTATCTCCCCCCCCCCATGCCCCCATTGTGTTTTGCGTTGGCTTTCTGCTCTCTGTGTCCATTCGTTGTGTGTTGTTCTGTGTCTGCTTGTCTTCTCTTTAGGCAACACCGGGAACTGATCCTAGGACCTTCCGGAGTGGGATAGAGGTGCTCAATCTCTTGCACCACCTCAGTTCCCTGGTCTGCTGCGTCTCTTATTGGCTCGCCTCTGCATCTCTTTTTGTTGCACCAGCTCTCCGCTCAGGCCAGCACTCCTGCGTGGGTCAGCTCTCTGCTCCCACCAAGTTTTTAACTGTGATGAGACCGGAGGTCTTTTCGGAAAAAAATGCCGAGTAGAACCTAAATCACAAAAGAGAAGGCATTACCAGGCCACAAACCAATGAAGGACAGGCTCATTCTTTTGTATGGGAATGTTAGTGGGGACTTAAAACTCAATCCTCTACTAGCCTATCATAGTGAAAACCCACAAGTTTTCAAGAAGCATGTCATAAAAAGCAAACTCCATGTGATGTGGAGGGCAAACAGCAAAGCTTGGGTCACGAGGCAATTTTTCACCAAGGGGATAAATAAAGTGTTTGGTGCCTCAGTGAAAAAATATTTGTTGGAGAAAGATTTGCCTCTGAAAGCTCTCCTACTTTTGGACAATGCACCTGCCCACCCTCCAGGCCTGGAAGATGACTTACTGGAGGAGTTCAGCTTCATCACCATAGGGTTCCTGCCCCCCAACACTACTTCTCTCATCCAGCCCAAGGACCAGCAGGTCACTTCAAACTTCAAAAAGTTATGTACCAAGGCGCTTTTCCAGAGGTGCTTTGAGATCACCTCTGACCCCCAGGTGACCCTCACAGAATTCTGGAAGGAGCATTTCAATATCCTGCACCGCCTTAACCTTATTGATAAGCCCTGGAATGAGGTCTCTTAATGGACAATGAATTCAGTATGGAAGAATTTGTGGCCAGAAGCTGTGACTCGGAGAACTTGGAAGGGTTTGAGGCTGACCCCAGCCTGCAGGTGCAGAGGGTGCAGTTGTGCAGGATCTTGTATCTTTGGGCCAATCCGTGGGTCTGGAGGTCGATGCTGCTGATGGTGAGGAGTTAGTGGAGGAGCATGGTGAAGAGCTCAGCCCTGAGGAGCTGCAGGATCTGCAGAAGGGAGCAGGAACAAGAGGTGGTGGAGGAGATTTCTTCAGGTGAGGAGGAGATAAGGGAGGGTGTCCCCAGCTCCTTGATAAAAGAAAAGTATGCAAAATGAGCAGAAGTTCAAAACTTTGTGGAGAAGTACCATCCAGACAAAGCTCTGACAAGCAGAAATATGAATTTATTGAATGACCAAACAATTTCACATTTCCAAGGAATTCTGAAAAGGAGAAAGAAGCAGTCCTCAGTGGAGAAGTTTTTAATGAAGATGACAAAGAGTGTCAGAGCCTGTGGTGCAAGTTGAAAAAATCCAGAAACAGAAGGAACACATGAAGTGCAAGCGCCCGATGTTCTATTGGAGGGGACTCTCCTCCCAAGAAACAGTCCATGTAATTCTTCTCCTCACCACTCTCCTCCCACTATCCCATTAGGCCATGGACTCTTCTCAGTACAGGTAAAGTGAAGTTTTTATTTTATTTTATCTAAGTATTTATTAATTTTTAGGTTTATTTCTCATGTAAAGTAATGCTATACAACCCTATCTTTTTACATATTGCCTTTAAAATGTGCATTGTCTTTGGTTTGTGAATGTATTAAATTTATTTACATTATTCCTTATGGGAAAATTTTGTTTGGTACTTGTTGTTTTTGGTACTCATCACAGCCTCCCAGAACCAATTAATGACAAATACCAAGGTACCACTGTAGTAGTGTTTTAATTCACTCATAATGAACAAACTGAAGAGGAAATTAAAAAATAGATTCCATTTGCAATAGCAACTAAAGAATCCGTTTAACCAAGGAAATAAAGGGCTTATACATGAAAACTACAAAGCATTGCTAAAAGAAATCAAAGAAGATTTCTATTGGAGGGGAGGATATTTTGTTTTCATGGATTGCAAGACTAAATATTGTTAGGATGTCAATTCTACCTAAAGCAATTTACACATTCACTGCAATCTCAGTTAGAAGTCCAACAACCTTTTTTGCAGAAATGGAAAATCCATTCATTAAATTTAAGTGCAAAGTAATGGGCCCCAAATACACAGAACCATATTGAAAAAGAAGAACAAAATTGGAGAAATCACCCTTCCTTATTTTAAAATTTATTACAAACCCACAGTAATCAAAACAGCAAGGTACTGGCACAGGACAGACATATAGACCAATGATTTTGAATTGAGAGTTCAGAAGTAGACCCATCTATGGCCAATCAGTTTTTTACAAGGGTGCCAAGTCTACTCAATTGAAAAAGAATAATTTCTTCAACAAATGGTGCTGGGGAAACTGGATATCTATACAAAAGAACGAAGGTGGACCCCTATCTCACACTATACACAAAAAGTAACTCAGAATGGATTATAGATCTAAAATAAGAACCAGAACTATAAAACTGAGAATCTAACTTAGGGAAGTATATTGAGGACATTGTGTTAGGTAATGGTTTCTTAGACTTTACATCCAAAGCACAAGCAACAAAAGGAAAAATAGATAAGTGGGACGTCATCAAAATTTAAAACTTTTATGCACCCAAAGACTTCCTCATGAAAGTAAAGAGATGACTTACAGAATGGGAGAAAATATTTGGAAGCCACATATCTGATAAGGATTCTTTATCTAAAATCTATAAAGAAATCTTATAACTCAACACAAAAAAGCATACAACCCGATTGAAAAATGGGAAAAAACCTTGAAAAGACATTTATCAAAAGAAGATAAACAAGTGGCCAAAAAGCACATGAAAAGATGCTCAAAATCGTTAGCCATTAGTGAAATGCAACCACATTCAAAACCACAATGAGATACCATTTCACACCCACTAGAATGGTTACTATTTTAAAACCTTAAAAATATCAAGTGTTGAGTGGATGGGAATAAATAGAAACTTTCGTTCATTGTTGGTCGGAATGTAATATGGTGCAGGCACCATGGAAAACAGTTTCACAGTTCTTCAGAAAGTTAAGTGTAGAATTACCATATGATCCAGGAACCTCACTTCTGTGTATATACTCAAAAGAAATGAAATCAGAGAGTTGAACAGATGATTTTCAAAGTGATGTTTATAGCAGCATTATTCACAATTGCCAGAGGATGGAACCAACCCAAGTGTCCCTGAACAGAAGAATGGGTAAAAATAATGTATATGCATACGTACACTACGAAATGTAGTATATACATACAGGGGGATATTATTCAGCTTTAAAAGCAAATCAAGTTTTGATACATGGACAACATGGATGAACCTTGAGTGAAACAACCCAGACACAAAAGACAAAGGTTGAATGATCTCAGTTATATGAAATCCTTAAATTAAGAAATTAATAGATGCAGAAACTAGAATACAAGTTACCTGGGGCCAGGGGGCTGGGGTAGGGAATTGGGAATTGATGCCTAATAGGTACAGAGTTTCTCTTTGGGGTGATGGAAAAGTTTTGATAATGGATGGTGGTGGTAGTGGTATAGCATTGTGAACATAATTCCACCAATGAATTGCATATTTGAATGTGGTTAAAAGGGGAAATATTACTAGAATTTTAAAAAATTGAAAGGGTCTGGGGACTGTGCAACCCCGACAGTGAGCCCTGGTGTAGATTATGGAATGTGGCTAACCGTATGGTTATGACATTGTTTCAGCAATTGTGGCACGTGTTAATAATAGGGAAGGGTGTGTGTGGGGGAGCAGCACATGGGAATTCTGGATTTTCCGGAAACCTGTAAGTTATCTAACTACCGAAAAGAGAGGAGGAGAAAAAACTATGTACGTTCCATGTTTAGCACATTTTAGTGAATTAAAACCTTTTGTAATTGTTTTCTAGTTTCCATGTTATATTTATGTCTTTCTACCTTTTGTATGTAATATTGAATAATAATAGGAATGGGATCACCCTGTGTTTTCACTGCACTTTACAGTTTTCATATTGCTTTCTTGTTCATGATCTCAGCTGATCCTCAGAACAGCACTCTGGGTTGAGTGAGAGCTTCGTCATTCTTTAGTTGAGGGTATTGAGGCCAGAGAGGTAACAGAGATACCACTGATTGTGCACTTTGGATGGATCATATCCTTTATTAATATGTGTCAATGAGATTGATTTGTTTAAAAAGAATGCATCTCTTCCTGTATCTGTGGGTTTCAGCAAGTTCATGTAAGGGATTTTGGTGCAGGGGACAGCTGGTGAAATGGACGGGCTGGACAGTAGAAGCAAGGAAGGCCATATCCTCATTACTGGTAAAAACAGACTTCTGAGGTAGTGTCTACTTACAGTAGCTACTTAATCCTGGCAGTAAGTATCTAGGTTCTATTACTATCTGGATCCTTTTAGGAGGAAAGACTACCAAAATTTTAACCCACTAGGACAATTTGTTTTTGTGAAGAAAGGTGACACTTAGCTAGAAAATAAAAAGTGTTACTGTAGTTTTTACCCTTGAAGAAACATTTTATTAAACAAGTCGTGTATAATCAAAAGAAATGAAGTCTGAACTTTTGATATTGTGCTCATAACACATAAAGTTCGAGATCTGGGACCTGAGACACTTCTCTCCCAAGCTGCACATGTACCTTGAAATGCCATTACCTGCTTGAGTATAGCATATGGCAATTTGTTATTCTGAACAGCTAATTTTTCAGTGCGGTTCCTCGGGGGCTCGGTGCAAAGTCGTAGACGACAACTGACTGCAGAGCAGCAGCCTGAATTCAGATCAGGTGCCAGGTGGCACAGCTAACAAAGAAGTTGTTTACAAAACAGCACTTGGTCTGTTCTTCTTATAGTTTGATATGTAATCTTGATATTTTAACATATATATACAAACATGCTGAATTTTCTCTTTAAAAACATTGTAATTATGTGATGTTTTGGTATTTAGATTCCTCTCCCACTGTATAAGATACCATAATCATATTAGACAGTGGAAATGTTGGGAGTAGGAAAATTGGATTTGAATTTTGGCTGAAACACTCACTAGCTGTGTCATTTGGGCATCTTCTCTGTGTCTCAGTTCCCACATCTGTAAAATGAGGATGCTGAAAATAACAACTTCATAGGCCTGTAGTGGGAATTAAATAAGATCATATAGGTATACTGGTGATGCACACATAAAGTGCCCAAGAGGTAGTTATCCTTATTGCATTTAATAGAATTCATTTATGAGTATGAAGCTTCAAAGTTTCTTTCATCATAACAAATGTATTTATAACAAAGATATGAGCAGTTCACCCTTCCTAACTTATATTTGCTCTGAAATATTACAAAGTGTTAATTGAACTTCTCTACTTAGAATAAGACCCTATTTGGAAGCCTCAGGACTTGGGATTGATGCCCTTTCTACCATGACAGGAACCCTAACTTCTCAAACTCAATTAGAATGTCCAGCTATAAAAATGTATGTTTATACTCTTTGTAGAATCTCATTTTAATAACTAGAACAATATCCAGTTCAATATAACAAGCACATTTCCATGTTCCTGTCTACAGTTTATTTTAATAAGCTTTATTTGTGACAAAGAATATTGTTGAACAAGAAATTCTATAGAATATACTTAAATTTCCTTATTTTTCTTTACTTTTACAACTGTGAATATATTTATAATGTTAAATTTTTTTGTATAAACTGAGTCATTGTAATTGTAGGCTGAGGGTTGTGAGCTGGGGATGGCCCTTTTTTGACTGCCTACTGTGGTTATCTGGGAGTCTGCTCCTTTTCCTTAAATTCGTGGGGCTCCTGTGGGTTCCTACCTCTTACCTGAACGGAGTGCTGGAGTTGGGCTAGCTGACTGAGACCTTGGCCTGGCCTCTGCTCACCCCTTGCTGGTGGCTGCCTGGCTCTTGGGGTGTTTACTTTGAGTATACTACTCAGACTGATACCATCCTGGGTGCCAGTGTCAAGAGAGGAATTCTATCAGAAAGAAACAAAAGAACCTATTTACTTCTGACCTCCACTCGAGCCCCATCTCAATTGCATGTCATACCCTGATTTGTTGTCTTTTAAAAAAAAAATTTTTTTTTAAGCTATTAGAAAATAAATCCCTTTGATTTCAAATCACCCTTCTCTCCTGGGTCAGTATATCTCATCAATATTAATGCTTCAGCTCAAATGAGAATGCTAAACTCTTATGTGATTCATACTGGGCACAGTTGGTGACATGATCTTAAGGTGAATGCTCGAAGTCCCTTAGCTTATTAAGCAAAAGTCCTCCCATTTCCTGATTATTTAGTTATTTGTACCATGCATAATGAAAAAGATTGCTCTTCAATTTAGTCTCGTCCCTTAAATTTAATTGAAGACTCATAACTCAGTTATCTTGTGGTAGATGAAGTCGCAATGTTTTCATTGGATAGAAGCATAGTAACTTGACCACCACCTCCCACTTACTAATCCATTCTCTGGTAACCTTCTCAAGCCTCCTCATCTCTGGAAGTGCTTCTTCTTGTTTGCATGTGATATCATGGCTTCTGTGTGACCTGGGTCGGCTAGGCTCCATGGCCACAGACCTCCCTGAAGTAAGCTTTTGTCACAGACTATGGAGCTTGTGAAACCTAATCAGCGAGAGATGGTCATTGCTCCTTTCCTTCTCTCGCCTGGTCCCCATGATAGGGTCGTTAGACAGGGCTTCTGGCTTGTATAGATTCCCATATATATGTCTGGCTAGAGAAAATGTCCATTTGTAAAAATCCTTGACTCAAATTAGGAACATGATTATTTGTGATATAGGGGGATTCAGCATAGGATTCCGTTAAATCAGAAACTTTGCTTAAACTTTGAAGATATTGTGATTAATTTAAAAAAAAAAAGAGAGAGAAGAAAAGACAAGCAAGTAAAGGTTGAACATGTCTCCCACACAGTGCAACGTGGCTGGAATTACCCAGAGCTGCACTACTTTACCAGGGCTCTAGTGCGGTACGTCTGAATTTTGGTTGAAAAGATATGCAAGGTGTTTTTCTCTGGAGTTGGGGTGCATGCTGTGGGCTTAGTGAAACCAAAAGCCCCTCTGGTTTTGTGTGTGGATCCTTCTTACTTTAAGCTCGTAAAACCAGGGCCGAGTTCTGCCCTTTGGACTGCTCTTGCTCACCTTGGTCCCACATGCGAGTTCTTTGGCTTCAGATTACCCTTCCAGCAGCATGTCTTCCGACCTGACTTCCCTTTCCTGCTATTCCAGACACCATTTCTCCAGCATGGGAACATAATTAATTAAGAGACTTTGTGTTGAATGCAATAGATACCAACTCTGGCTAGCTTAAGTAAAGTGGGAATTAGTTGGCTGGACCTGAGATATTTTGTAACATCAAAGAACTTCCTTAGAGTTAGAACTTGTGGACTGGAGCATTCTCTAAGAATGCTGCTTTTGCTGTGACTCACTCCACAAGTTCCCTGTCTGTGAGTGTCTCTTAAATCTTAGTACCCTAGAATGGTCATTTTTTTTGGACCAATTTAGGTTAGATACCAGCCAGCAGGTTCTTGTAGCTCAGAAATAGCCATTGGTAAACATTTCCAGATAAGGGGAAATGGTTAAACTAGCCTGTTATCTTAAGATATTCCTATTCCACATGCCACTTACTGTCCAATCTCCATCCCTTTATTTATGATGGCTCTTCTGCTTTTGTCCGCTCTGCCAGTCACAGTCCTTCTCAATACTGCTCATAGTCTACCTTGTTCAGGATGCCTTTCCTGAATTACATAATTTTCCTGCTTTTCTCCTGCATATTACTTATGACTTTAATTTAGGACTTTTTGTTCTGCTCAGTTTTATACATTTGTGACTTCTCCTTCATCCCAACCTACCCTGTCAGACCTGCTCTGAGTAGATGACAGTAAATTCTGGATCACACGGAGCCTTGGATCAGTTGTGAGTGTCATTTATTGACTTAGTTGTGCTCTAGAATCTTCAAGGGCTTTAAATAGACTGCACGTATGCTATCCAAGAGACACACTCAGGTGACTTCAAGACCGTGTGACATTTGTAACTAGTAAAACTGTATATGCAGTTTTTGACCATTTGTGCCACTCAACTCAGGAACAGAAAGATACAGAGGAAAAGAGCCACAGAATGGCAGAAGATGAAGGCATGAGTCTCTGGACCGTCCCACATTCTCTGCATGCCTTACCCTGTCGCCCTCATGCCAGAGGGCAAGCACCTCCTACCAGGCGGCTGTGCCAGAGGAGGGAAGTGAGTTCCTCACAGCACAGCGGAGTGCTGTGTCTGGGTTCCTCGTCTCTACTTAAAAGGAAACTGAAGGTACAGCACAATCAAGGATGGTGCCACAATGACGTCGAGCACTGTGTGTTAAAAGGGGGCAGAAGGACACAGATAAGTGTAAAAGATGTTTTTTGAATAAGGAAGGCCACAGTAATTGCACATATACCTTAGCCCTGACTTTCCTGAAGTTAGAGCAAGAGTGGAGTCACTGTCTGGTAGCAGTTAACATCTCCATTTATCAGAATAACAAAGTACTTACCGAACTTAAGATCCTATGAGTTTTGGGGTGTCTTCCGGTCTTGGTTTCCTCTTTAAATTTCTATTTATTTTCCTTGTCCTGATTATTTGTAATGCATTATATGTTATTTTACTGTAGACTTTTGCAAACCCTTTATGGAACAAACTAGAACACACATATGATTGAATAGCCAAATGAAATATCAAATAAATGAATAAATTAATTTAAAAAATTCTTTCACCATCACCACAAATGAATTTCCTGGGTGTGAAAACATGGCTAAGTTTGCAAGGAACTGAGACTTTGGCCTGTTGTGTTATCTGTGGTCTCATCCTTACTAAACTTGCATTCACAGAGTTATAAAAATATGTGGTTGTAACTTTTCATACAGTTTGGAGTATCCATAGTAAAGTTGAGAATCAGGAAAAGGGACCTCAAATGGTTTGTGGTTATAGAATGAATGCTAATTCAGGGGCAGCAGGTCATTAGCCAGGAGTCAGGTAGGAATGCCTTAAGTCTTGTTCAGAAACACCACATTTTCCAAATATTTTTTACTTGAATCTGAAGTTTTAATTTATCAGATAAAGTTTCCGTTACTTGGTGAACTTTGCTCTTAGTTGAACACTGTCTCCTTGGGGTCTCTCTTCTGAGGCCGGGAGTATGCTGCGTGTGCTGCGTGTCAGTGCCTGGCCTGACCTGATAGAGCCCGTGGATTCCAGCAGGGGAAGAGCTGCGGGCTTCCAGTGTTTGTTCTATATTTACGCTTCACTTTGGAGATGAAAGCAAATTAAAAATAAAAACTAGCAACTGCTTAATTCCTTCAGGGACTTTACATAGTCTAGGTTCTTGCTCTGTTGGCCCATAGCAGAATTTATGAAAATCTAAAACATTAGCAATGCCTGGAAGACAGCTGCCATGCGGAGACGCACGCATCGCCTGGCCCCACAGTGGCCTCCTAGAAATTCGAAGCCTCAGCATTTTGAAGGTCATTGAGGTATCATTTTTGTATGTGTTCAAAATATTTCATGAATAGTGTTTAGATGGGGTCCGTAAAACCAGTTCATGTTAAAACTGAAACAAGCTTCTGTACAGAGAACTGGTAGTATAAAGACAGTAAAAGAAAACATTTAAATTTTTATAGCAGGCAACAGAAAACACTATGGCAAAATCCAGTGAAAGCAATGTTAGGAGTGTTTCCTGTCCCTTCTAATAATACTGAAAAATATGGAGCAATGAGAAATTTATTACAAATGCAGAAGTTCTTCTCATATCATGTTTATTTTATATCTCCCATAAAAGACCAACATAGCATCTTTCATTGACAAATGGAGTTAGCTGTAGCATGTATCATGGATGATTTTTAAGTTGTTTTGCTATTAATAAGCCACTTAAGTATACTAAAATAAGTGATTATAGTATTACCATTGGGGCTTTCAGTTTGCTATTTTGCATGCATTAAGTCCTATTTGTAGGGTGGTATTATCCAAAATGAATGGGGGAAAATGAACAGAAAATGAAGACATTTTTCACATTCGTAATTGGAAGCCTCATGTTCTCCAATGAAATGAGTCAGCATTTTAGAATTAAAAATTTTAACATGGAGATATTCCCAAGATGAACTTTAAAGTAGGATCACATTCAAGAAGGTGATGAATGCAGTGAATTTGTATTTAAGTGTCCTTGGACTCTTTCAGGTGTGGGAGATGTGTGATAAAGAGCTGATTCATGAACTCAGCTAGCCCCCTTTTAGAGTGTAGTTTAAAGATACCAATAAAAAAGAGGACAGTGCTTTATATTATTTGCCTAGGAGATGACAATGAAATAAAATACTTTTACATGAAAACTAACTTAGCAAGAACTCTCTTAATGTCTACTTTTCTTCTGCATCACTGGTTATCCTTCTCCTAAACTACAGGCCGGGTGCAGTGTGCCCGGCTGCTCCCTTGGACCTGGCTTGCCTAGGCGACGCATAGTGAGCGTGACCACTGTAAGCTGTGCCGGCCCAGAATAGGAAGTGTTCACTGAGCCTGGCCACGTTGCTTTACACTTCACACCAGACTGGGAGATTGGTGAACTTACATTTTCTATTTTTTAATCCTCTTTTACCTCCACATAGAAAAGAACATTTAAAAAACAACCCAACAACTTTAAAAATGTTTCTTTTTTGACTTAACTCTCAATTTGTCATATTCATTGTCTGTGCACTAAGTATTCTTTCTAAACCAACCTTTGCAACTGGGAATAAAAACAGTATTGTGAAATAGTTAAAATTTTCCTGAGAATTGCAATGATTGCAAAAATAAAAAAAAAATTCAGGTGTAGACCAACTAAATAGAATAAATACAGCCGAATGATGATTTCAAAAGTAGTTAGGGAAAACTCAAGGAAGATAGAGGAAAAAAATACTAAGTAATGGACAATTTGGGAAATAACAGACATGGAGATTAAGATCTAGGATGGTCAATGTCTTTTTTTTTTTAACAAATCAATTTTATTGATACATATTAATAAAGCATACAATTCATCCAAACTGTATAATCAATGGGATGTGGTACAATCACATAGTTGTGAATTCAACATCTTTTCTAATAGGGTTTGCAGAAGTGCAGATAGACACAACATATGGGAGGGAATAATCAATTAAATGATACAAAATTTCTTTCTGAAGCTGAAAAAAGCCACACCAGTCATCAGATTGAAAGGGCACACTGTATTGTCAGATAAATGTGAAAAGTCTAATATTTAGTTAATCCTAGTGGAGTTTTATGACTCCATGGGTTTAAAGATATATATATATACCCTCCATACTCCCAGAGAGAAAATAAGAGTTACAAAAGGTGCAAGAGTCAGATTGAAGTCATATTTCTCATCAATAGCATTAGATTCTAGAAGATAATGGAGAAATACATTCAAATTTTTGAGGGAAAATAATTTTGAATAAAATAATTTTGAATAAAAAAATTTCATGTAACCAACTATTTGTCAAGTAAGAAGGCAACAATAAGAAGCTCTTCAGACATTCATGAGTGAAGTTGTTGTTATCCCAGCTTCCGAGGTGGAGAGTATTTTTTTGGTGAGTTACTCCCATGCCTTGTGGATAAAGTGACCCACAAGAGATGCTAACTTGAGAGGCCAGAAAGAGTCGCAGCTGAGTATTACTCAGGTAAAGTGAGGAGAGGCAAACAGTTAAAATCGAATTCACTTGACCTGATAGCTTGAGGTATTCTCCTTCAAGCAGTAGAGTCTTGCTGATGTAGGACTGCATATCCTCCTCTGTGGTCCATCCACACACCTGGTACCTCAGTGGGTAACATTTACACAACTATAATATTGTAAGTGCTGTTTATTGGTTTTCTGTCTCCTAAAATCAACTACTGAGAAAGCACAGAGTTCTGGGTTCTGCATATGGAATAGAATTGAAAGGTTTATAAACCCTGACAGTGTAAAAAATACTATAACAAAAATCAAGAAATAAATATAGGAACATATTATTTGAAACTATAACAGTATCCATCAGAAGAACTAAAATACAGATTAAAAAAAAAGTTTTAGAGGGAGTGGATTGGGATGGTAGAGAAAGGGAAATTTTCATTTTATACTTTTTTAAAAAACCATGTGTATATATTACTTCCCTAGTTTTAAGAAGAGCTTTAAAAATTTAAAGGACACTTTAATCAATGGGAATTGTCAAATTATAGTTCTACCTTATAATGTAGCAGATAAAATGAGTGAGATAGTTCTATCTAAGGTCTGAAACCAAAAGATTTTAAGTGGAAAAAAAAAAGGAAATAAAACTGTAATATGCTTCAGATGACATGATGTCATCTAGGTTAAAATACTTAGATGTTTATATATCTTAATAGAGGAAAAAGTCTAGAGGACTACATAGCTACTTTCACTTCTACTGTTTGCACTTCTCTCTGTTTTAAAAGTGTTGCAGGGGCTTGTGTCACTTTTGCAGTTATAACACCCAGTAATGATATTTTGAACAGTGAGGTTGTCTGAAACTCCCAGAAGGTGAAAGTCTTGTCCAAGGGCAGCCAGGGAACCAGTAGCAGAGTCAGAACTAAAGTCCAGTTCAGTGGTGCCAACGCTTGGGAGGCTATAGCCCTCCACTCCAAATTCCCATTTGCCCTCCTAAGCCAGCCACCCCCATCATCATCATCATCATCAATAAATGTGTGTTTAAAATTTTATGTAAAGTGTCAATAAAACATCTTTAGTGTGAAAAAGAGAGCCTGGGTCTCTGATGGCTTGGTGGGAGGTGGGGACCATCAGGAAAGGCTTTCTAAAGGCGATGGGCAATTGAGAAAAGCCTTGAATTTAGTTTTTGACAGACCAAGGTGGGAGTTATTCCACGCAGTGGAAGGGCACGAAAAAAGAACTTGTTTGACAAATGCAGTCTTTTCTGCTACTACTCATGTTTTTGTCACAAGAATTAATTAATATATGATTGATAAGTAGGAGAACATAGAATTAATGTGGCAGCCTCTTCAGTTTGTAAGTGATTTTTCTGGACGTGCTAATGATTTTTGTCAAGTGGTAGCAGCTGAACCTGAAGCTCAGTATCACACTGCCCCAGCTTGGCGAGTCCTTCAGGAATTCGGTAGGAACCTGAGTCCCATTCACCTGCTACTTTCCCCTGTTCGACTTGGTTGAGTTCTTCCCAATCTTTGTGCATTTCTATGTCTTAGAAGCCTTTCTTACAGCCATTTTTTCAAGCTACCTTCATTTTTATTTTTAAAATATATTGTATGGGAGTAGATGTGGCTCAAGCAGTTGAGTGCCCACCTCCTACATGGGAGGTCCTAGGTTTGGTTCCCAGTGTCTCCTAGAGAAAACAAACAACGAGCAGACAACAAGCAGACATTGAGCAAAAATAGAGAGCAAAAACAGTGAGCAGACAATGAACAAACAATAAGCAGAGAGACGAAGGAGCCAACTCAGGGGAGCCAAGCCAACTCAGGGGAGCCAATGTGGCTCAGTGGTTGAATGCCAGCCTCTTGCATATGAGGTCCCGGGTTCAATCCCCAGTCCTGGTACCTCAAAAAAAAAAAAAAAATTGTTATTAACTATCGTATTTATTTATTTATTAAGACTCTAATATGTCTCTTTTTAATGCTTCTAATATATTACTTTTTTTTCTTTTAGGGTTATAATAATGGATAATATTTGAGTATTCTCTCTTATTAGCCCTCAAAGTTAGTGTAAGATTTACAGACCATGAAATTTCTCAGGAATGCCCATATCTAATTATAATAAGCCCCTGGTTTAGCCTATAGAGCGGTACTGTCCAATAGAACTTTCTGTGATGATAGAAAGGTTCTGTGTCTTGCTTCCAATATTATATCATCAGCCCCATATGGCTCTGTAATTTTTAAAATAATTTTAAAAATTATAAAGCAGTTCAAATGAGCAGGGCTGGTTCCTCTTAGTCCCTGCCAAACCTGGGGCAAAGGCTGCTTTTGTTTCTCTGCCTTCTCTTTATCTGTGATGACCAAGGAACAAATGTAGCTGCTGCATCAAACTTAAAACTTTACATTATCCTTATTTTTCTTATCTTGACAGAGTGGTATCGTTTTGCCTGGTTCTGAGCAGAAAGTCCTTGATTTCCTCAGTTTAGTGAGGCACGTGACAAGGTGTGCTGGGAGGAGGCAGCCTGGCCCCACCTGATTGACACTCGCGGGCATGGCTGTTTAATCTGAAGTCCATTGGACTTAGTTCCTCAGTTGAACCCGCACATTTCGGGCTCAGGAGCCCCGTGGGGGCTTGTGGCTGCCATGCTGGGCAGCGCCGCCATGGAGAGTGCTTGGAGCACGTGCGGGTTTCTGGATCCCTTAGTGACTCCAAGCCCCCGTCCTCCAGGATTCCCCTGCCCTGAGGTAGAGACACTCAAATAGAGGTTCCAGGGTGGGCTGGACCAGCGGGGCCCGGGGGAGGCCGCGGAGCTGCCCTGTGCCTCGTGCGGCCGCCTCTGCCTGTACGCCTTCTCCCAGGACGCCGCTGTTGCCAAGCTGAGGGCCACAGCTGTGTTTAGCCGATCTTCATAGTTATGTATAGTTTTGTATTCCTAACCAATTATAGGTAATTTGAGAGCAGGGATTGTATTTTATAATTCTGCATCTTCCACGCAAATAACACTGTAGTTGCATATATGGGAAGGACACCATTATCTGGCTTGAAGACAATGTGTTATTCATATTCTGGTAAAAACTGAGAATAGTTCTTCAATGAACTAGAAGAAATTAAGTATATGATGATTAGGATAGAAACTAGTGTAGGGCTTATGACGTTTTCCAATGACAGTGGGTGAAACGGTGCTAACACGTGCTTTTTCTTCTATGCTTATGCACCTTCTGCCTCGGCCTCACACTTAAGGACAGGTCTGTTAATGAGATGCTTGCTCCCCCTACCCCCCAAGCTAGCATTTCAAAAGACCTCCCTCTGTGGACCTGAGAAAATGGGAAGCAGATGGAGTATAATGTAAGTCTGTGCTGTAAGGCCCAGCCTGAGGTCCTGCTGCTCTGTGCTCTGTGCATTCCCCCTTTCCCCCTTGCTCGTTTTGAATGGAAACAACCTCACAGGTAATGACCTGCTCTTCCTTCCTCTTATGGGCTTATTTGCCCTCTATGTTACTTTTGCATCTGTTTAAATAGGCACATCAAACCTAATTCTAGCTCCAGATTGTGTACTCACAAGCGTTTCTTGTCCAAGTTTTAACTGATTTATAAATTTCTATGCTTTAAAATGAACATTTATAATGCAGCATGGTTCAGTGTGCCAGCTGTTCAGCATCTATTGTTTTGCAGGTTGAAGGCAATATTCTGTTCTATGAAATACTTTAAGATCCTGGAATTTAAAATGCCTGGTAGTATGGATGGACCAGTAGCCATCGCAGTGTGCGCTCAGGCTGGTTTTCCTCTACGGAGATCATGGTCTTTACCAGGAGCAGCCACTTCTTTCTGCCTCATTGTAATTCACACTGCATCCAGCACTACTGGAAAACTAATGAAAATGCTGGGACTATGAGGCTTTATTTTACTGTTGAGAGTTCTCAGTTGTTACGGTATTCTGTAGTGCCAAATTCTCTTGGCGAAACGTTTTTTTTAATACTGATTTTTATTTTCGGTCCAGCGATCCATTTTCTTCATTAACCCCCCGCCACTGAGTAAGCTTTATCTCACAAAAGAGCTTCCAAAGGAAGAGGCATTCACTGGGTTTGCTGTAAATGTCAATGTTCTAGGCATTCTTAAATTTTTATATACATATTCTCACTGGCATTGAAAAGTGTAGCTTTCAAGTCAAACTCTGAGAGGATCAAAGCGTTAGAGTAGGAGAGGAAATGCTGCGTTTCTCCTAGAGTATGGTCTCAAGTGATACAACTGTTGGAGCAGTTAAATTTAAGGAAATCCGCCCAGTGCTCCCAAGGAAAAATTAAACTATAGCATAAAGATTTTAATGTTACTTATTCCTCTTTCATTTGTTTTCCCATCCTTAACACAAAATAAACATCGGGCGTATTTGAAAAACAGATTTGCTCTGGAAAGTCGACTGGTATTGGATCCTGTGTGTGATCTTACAGACATGCACCCAAACAGTAATACGGTAACCCAAAACATCAAATACGGTATCTCATGACTACCTGGAACCCTGGATGGTAAGGTGGTTTTGAAATGGAAGTGATATTATGAAATGTCTCATGATCTCACTTTGTTTTTCCCCTGCAATTTATAGCGGCTTTCTGTATGTCTATATCAGTGAGAGTGTGAACTGCATTTCGTGTGTTACAGTGCTGCCCATAGCAGGAATATATGCTACTTATTTTATTAAATGCATCTGTCACTGATGCTGCTGTCAACAGTGGCTGCAGAAGCTGCTTTCCGGGCAGCATCTTTATTACACTCTCCACGTGTCCACAAGCCACGTGAGTGAGGCAGGAAACAGGTGCGGAATGAGGGGGAGTAGGGTGATTGATCGTTTAAGGGAAAGAGAGAGCGCTTTCAGGACGGAGGGGACCAGAGTCTGAGCATGTGACATAACGTGCTTAGGAACAACTCAGGGGTTCACCGGGCAAGGGAATATGGGCCCATAACTTGAAAAATTCTCTTGAATAAAATAAATTAGAGATTTAAATAAATTAAATTATTTAGGTGAAAATGTACCTCATTTAAAAAATAGTTCTATTTGAGTTAGGAAGCTGAGCAATTGAGAAATATAACACCATGAGAGAGAGATTTATTTACATACACATAGGCCTTAGAAGTGTACTGTCAGCCACTGGCCACGTTTGGGTACTTACATTAATTAAAATCAAATTAAATTAAAAACTAAGTTCTTCGGTTGCACTCACCACATTTCAAGTGTTGAGCAGCTGCAAGTGGCCACCACAATTCGCCGAGCAGATGTGGGTCATTCCTGTCACCGCAGAAAGGAGGGGGGCAGTGCTGCTCTGGGGAAGGCTTCCTTCTTAATCAAGAGAGGCTCCCGGCCTCTGAAACTGCCCCTTACTGACCGAGAATAGAAAGGGAAGCGGTGTAATAGTGAAGAGATGCTTTGCAGCTCACTTTGTCTTGGGGCTTCATGACCACATGAACACCCTGTGCACTGATGCCATTCCCCTTCTGCTGTGGGACTCCTCTGCAGGAGCCTGGACTCGTTCCTGGGCCTCCCCAGGTGTGGGCTCGGCCTTCAGCAGTGCGTAGGGCCCTGGGCATGCCTGTCCTACACCAGCCTAGCTCCTCACTCCACCTCCCTTTCTCATTTTCCTTTCGTTACGATTTCTTCATGTACCTCCTTTAAAATTTGTGTTAGCTCATTGTGTTGAGTGTGTTTATGCAAACTTTTAAAATTTTCTGGGAGGGGTGTGGATTAGAGAGAAATTATTTATTCTTTCCTTTCTGCCTTGGTTTGCCTACCTGTTTAAAAAAGGACTGATGTTACTAACTGAACCACGCGTGAGATCTAATGGCTTTATCGTTGGGAGCACCCCCAGAGTGTGAGCATGATGTCTAGAATAGCATAGATTTCTGGACAAGACCACATCCTGTAGGAGGTGCAGTGGTTCCTGAAGACTGGGTGAATTATAACCGCCAGGCATGCCTCATGTTATTGCATAATTATTGACATTTGTCACGTGTTTGGATAATGGCCGAAGTTAGTGCCTCACTTTTGGAATCCACCTGCTTGAACACATGTAAGGCCCAGATTTTTAGGACTGAAGATATGCATGAGACTGCTCGCAGATACTGAAATAATTCCAATAACGTGATTTTTCTGAGAAGCTTAAAATACTGGGGAAGTGTGTCAGCAGCCACAAGTGGCCAGATGAAGCTGTGCATCATCTTTATGAGATGGATAAGGGGCAATTATAATTGCTATCCATCTAATAAGAGAGTTAATTTTTTTTTCTTTAGGATTAAGTAAATTATCAATGCTGTTTTGTTCTGTGGCGGGTAGTTATTAATACTGTCTTGTTCTGAGTTCATCTTGTGATGTGCACTGTGAGCATGTTACCTGCTGCTCCTCAGGGGACACCATTTTGCCCTCAGTGTGTGGAATTGGACCTGCTCAGTCTTCCCCATGGTCTCAGACTACTGGAATTGTCAGGGTGTAGAATTTGATGTCAAACATCATCACATGTGGTTATTAACTATCAATTATTAATAGTAAGGAAAATTAGGGAGAATGAATAACCTCATATAATAATCATATGCTTAACGAATTAAGAATGGGTTTTTAAACTGAGGAGGTTGAGCTAGATGATTTATCAGGTCTTCTTGAACTTTAAAATTCAGGGATGACAATTGCTAGAGATTTTAATATCTTTCCTATAATACATATTTAATTATATTGTTTTTCAGAGTACATGTGCATCTCCAGTTTATTCAGAGGTTAGTATGGTAT
Organism: Tolypeutes matacus; assembly: GCA_026826555.1. NCBI lineage: Eukaryota > Metazoa > Chordata > Mammalia > Cingulata > Chlamyphoridae > Tolypeutes > Tolypeutes matacus. The sequence continues at coordinate 15,239,683 of JAKSZT010026446.1, read as the reverse complement.
TCTTTTTTTTTTTTTTTTAATTTTTAATTTTTTTTTAAAGATACTTAGATTACATAAATGTTACACAAAAAATATAGGGATTCCCATACGCCCCACCTCCCACACCTCCCACAATCTCCCACATAAACATCCTTCATTAGTGTGGCACATTAATTGCAATTGATAAACATATCCTGGGGCTTTGCCATTAAGCATGGACCATAGTTCACATTGTAGACCACACTCTGTCCCACGCAGTTCTGCATGTTATATGATGATATAAAATGGCCTATATCTGTCATGGAAATGTCACAATTCCCAAGTCCCGAAAAAGCCTCTGCACTGCAACTGCCTTTCCCTCTCCCTGTCTCCAGAGCCCTCAGTGGCCACCAGCTCCACATCAATGCCACAATCTCTTCCATTGCTTAAGTCACAATATGTCTATAGCAGAACACCAGTAAGCCCACTCTAGTCCATAGCTCTTTCCCCCATCCCGAGGAGTATGGGATGGTGATGTCCACTTCACCTCCAAGTGAGAGGGGGTCCAGTATGATATTCTTATAACTAAGTTACTATTCTTTATTCCAAATGTGGATTAAAAAATCAAAATAATGCTGTTGTAGGAAGACTAAAAATCACTCTGCTTCCCAATTCCATTCTAAAACAACCCATAGGTGAAAGAAATTGAACTCATCGAGATTCTTAATCTGTAGGTGTAAATGGTGACACAAATGGTGACAGGTGCAATAGTCCATGACTTGAATTAAAAACTTATAGTAGATTCATGAGATGTGTAAAACCATAGAAAGGTAGACCTAAGGAAAAAATACTATTTGCTGAATTTTCATGTAATTATCATTATTCTTGCAACTGTCATTGCCAAAGTTATACCTTAAGTCTCATGTAAATTAAATATGCTTATACTATGCGGCCTCATCATTAACTTGTTTTCATGTAAATTAAAACAGCAGCAACAACAACAACCTTCTCATACAAAGTGTGCTCATGGAAAAGAAGGCCCCCAACAAGCGAATGAAAAGGCTGTGAAAACTGCATTAGCAGCACATTTAGGAGCTCACTCAAATGAAGCAAGCAACAGGGGCCTTCACAAGCCATTTACTTTCTCTTCTCTCCCTTGTCAGGACAGCTCCCAGACTATTTAAGGAAATAGAAATGCTACATTTTCAGTTCAATTTAATGGATCCGATGTGTGGAAGTTTGTTTTAGGTAAGAGGAAACATTCTAGAAGAGAATGGGAGCCAGAGAGTGTAAAAAGGAACAAATCAGTGTATTGCGGATGCCTGCCTTGTTGTAAAGGGTGACTGGATGGTCGACTGGCCTTCCTTACTGGGAATTTTGATCAGTGGACAGGTTGAACGAAAGAGAGACTGGGCTTGAGAAGTATATATGTTGTGTATCCATATACTTTATTCAGAAAAGATATTGATTTGAATAGGAAAACAAAAAAGGGAGAGAATTAACTTCTGCTCTCACATAGCTTAGTCACTGGGTCTTCCTTTGACGCATGTTCCTTGCAGCTACTGCTGTGTTTCTATGAATAGTGGCATGTGTGTAGTTTTGCCTCTTCCTTACTTTCATTCTTCCTTGGCCTGTTCTGATGGGACTTTCACCCCACACGTCATTGAAATTGTTCTTATTAAGGTTGCCAAACCCAGTGTCTCAGCTCTGTCCTTTTAGCCTCTCAGCAGCACACCTGGCAGCTCCCTTTTCCTTAACACAGTCTCCTTTCTTGGCTTCCAGCACCCCACACTCTGCCAGTTTTTCCCCTACTGGGAAGCCATTTCCTTTCAGTGTCCTCTGATGGCTCTTGCATCTCTGTTCAACCTTTAAATATTGGAATTCTCCAAGGGTTCTAATTGAACTGTCTCCTTAGAGGATTCTCATTTAGTTCCCTGACTTTAAATGCCCTCCTTTTTTGCCATTTTACTATGAAATTTGTATCTCTAGCCTTCATCTCTACACTGAGTTCCAGATTTGTGTATCCAGCTGTCTACGTGACATCTCCACTTAGATGTCTAATAAGCATAACTGCCTACCCCTGCCCCATCTTCCCTTCTTGGTAATTAGCATTGCCCTCCATTCAGTTGCCTTGGACAGAAATCTAGTCATCAGTCTTCCTTAATCCTTTCCATCACCACCCTCCATCCAGTCCATCAGCAGGTGCTGTGAGCACTTCCTCCAAAACATACCTAAAATCTGGTTTTTATTTTCTTTCTGTGGCCATCACTGTAGTCCAAGGCAGCATTACCTCTTACCTGACAATTACAGTAGCCTCTTCATTGGACTTCCTCCTTCCTCTCCTGCTCCTCTATAATCGTTGGTTTTTTTTGTTTGTTCGTTTTTGTTTTTAATGTAGCAACATCTGCTCCTTCTAAATTCTTCCACTGACTCCCAGTATACTCATAATATGATGTTTATTTCTTAAGCTATTTTAGTTTTAATATATTCTGCCCCCTGCTTTCCTTTCTGACACCATATTGAAGGAAACCTTGCAGGGGTCCCTCTGGATTCTTGCCCGGATTAGATGAATTGGAGGCCACACCGGGAGGGTCCTAAAAGAAAGCCAGCGAAGGACAGGAGGCAGGGGTGCCTCACATCTGCCCTCCCTATCTAGGGGAGCAGGAGTTTTTATGGATTCAAACGGGGAGGTGGAGAGGTTAGCATCACAATGGCAAGCAGACCCAAGGGAGAGCCTGGTCTTGAAATAACCATAAACAAAGGTAAGTTCAGGCTAGAAGCACATCACAGTAGTGAGCGTACACGGGCGAAGCTAAGTCTAGAGTGACCCCAACCGCGGTGAGACCTGTTGAGAACGACCCTCACCAGGGCAGGTCTGGGCTAGCCCAGCCAGTTTCAGCCATTTCAGATGTTAACCTTTAGCTATGTTAAACTATAAAGGTATCTACATAATGGTTTTGTACCATAATTCTTTACCAGGCACTTTTGTTTGTCAACTGAGCAACTAAAACTATTTTAGCATTAGGTGCTGGAGGACAAGGCTGCCTCAATCAAGGCCCAGGTGTTGGCAGAAACCAAGGTGGGGCTGGATTCAAACTGCAGTGGTTCAATCTTATATCACTCCCCTTTCCTTTTATCACTGCACCTCAGCCACATTGGACTTCTTTCTGTCTCTCTAACATACCAAGTTCATTTTCCACACAGGCCCCTTGAAATTTTTGGTTCCTGCATCTGGAATGGTCTTAGGTCTAAGGCCTAAGGGTTAGGCCATAGGCCTACAGGATTAGTTCAAATGACACTCCCTCAGAGAGGCCTTTCTAAAGAAACTCCCCATGAGATCTTCTATCTTTTCAGCATTTAGCATTATCTAAAATGTTGTTATTCTTTTGTTTGTTTACTTGTCTGTCGTCTCTCTGCTCCGTGAAGGCAGAGTCCTTGCCAGTGTTGTTCACTTTAGTAGCAGTGTACAAAAAATGAAACACTGAATGAAAGATGATGGGATGAATATTTTGGAAATAAAAGGATTTAAATCCTCTTACAGATGAGAAGTCTTTTCAACCAAAAGATTTTTTCAGTTCTTTTCAGTTTATATTGAAAACTGATTATGGAAATAAGTCAAACTGATGTTATGATGTCATTAAGTTCATCTGCATGAGATTATAGCATTTACTAATTCTAGTGTATTAGAATTACTGAATTTTATATATTCTAAAAAAAACATTCAGAATGCACAATTCCAGTAAACTGTGCTTGGCAGGTAAGAGGAAACTTTATAGAGGAGAAGGGGGACATAGAAGGGTCAGTACTACTAAAGTGACACTGAGGTTAGGTTAAATCTTTGAGTGCCCTCAATACTACAGTAGAGTGTGAGGTCCATCAGTGAAGGATGGATACTGGGTGTCCTCTAGTTACTGGGACTGCATTTTCACTATCTCTACAGACTGGTGGAATCAGCAAATGCTTTGTGAAGTGCTGTCTGTCACCCTCAAGCAGGAAATACAAGGATGACAAACAAAAATCATGGCGATTGGGAGATACCTGGGAGGTTTACACAAGACTCAGGCTGGGCAGTTGGTCTGAGCACACCCCACTCCCACCCCCTGGCTCTTGTTGTATTTCCTGGTGACTCAGTTGTAGGTGGACACGCATCTGTAGTCCTTGGCTTCCCTGTGACCCCCTTTTCCTTGCCCCCTGCTCCAGGAGACTCTTTCCTGAGGACAGTCCTTCTCCCCTCTCCTGCCATGAACCGGGGGGGGGGGGGGTTGGCAGAGGGCCGTTTGCTTAAGGTTCCAGGGAAGTCTACAAATTACCAACATCAGAAGAAGGAATGAACGAATGCCAAGGGCTATCTGTACACAACATGGAGTACACTGTTTAATTGTGTAGAAAAGATACGGTGCATTAGATGACACATAACAATACTAGATTGTATATAATTCAATATCAAATTAGGACAACACTGTCCCTTCTAAACTACTTAATAAACTGTATTAGTCAAAGGGGTGCTGATGCAAAGTACTAGCCTTTATAAAGGTATTTATTTGGGGTAGAAGCCTACAGTTACCATAAAGAATCCAACTCAAGGCTACTTCTTCACCAAAGTCAGTTGCCATGTGTTGGAGCAAGATGGTGGGCAATCTCTTCCTGGTCTCTCCTTCCTTATTCCTCTTAAGGCTCAGTGGGCCCAGCTTCTTAAAGGCTTACTCTGTGACAGGTACTTTTGCTGGAAACTTTTATATGTAATAGTTCATGTAATTCTCATAGGAGTCTTGTGAGTTATGTATTATTGTGCCTGTTAAAAATGAGAAGCTGGAGGCTCTGAGAAATTTAGTTATTTGCTCAAGGTTACGCAGCTAATAAGAGGCACAGATGGGCTCAAATCCCAAGTTTGACTTCTGAGTTCAGTCATTTCCTATGATAACATGGGTGTCTCTTTATGCTTTTATTCCTTGAGTGTAATAAAATAAGGATAACAATACCTACAATATTTATTTCTCAGCAAGGATCAGATGAATATGAACACAATAACTATACAAATTCCAAGTTCTATTATGATTATTGGCAGGATAATTTAACAGCATTACCAAGGTGTTCTTTTAATTAACTGTCATTGTATACCAAGACTTCCGAATACCTGGTGTGATTCTGTGAAGACTTGTGCTTGGAACAGTGGATGTTTTTATTCTTTGCTGGGCTCCTTGTGGTTGTTTGGGTTTCTTTGAGAATGAGTTTTACACCCTTCCAATTGTTGGCAAATATTCACACCAGAGGAAAACTGCCCATCTGTTGAGCTGCTAGCCAAAACATCACAAGCAGCAAAATAGCAGGCTCAGCCCTGACATGAGTTATGATGAAATGGTGAAACAGCTTGGTCAGCAGATGTGGAAAGAGGTAGGGTCAATTTGGGAACGTTTAAGACTTTCATCATATAAAGTTAAGAGTGGGTATAGAGGAACATAAATGTCAAAAACTGCATTTACAGTTTCCATTAGAATTGGAATTGATTGGACAGAAATGGTGGTAGAAAGAAACCACTGATTAGCTAACTCAAAACCAGCCTAGACTGAGAACAGGTTTGACATCTCCTGAGCGTTCAAGGTCATCTGTTGGTGCTCCTTTGGGTTGGAGGTCTCCTGGAGAAGACTGGCCATTTGTTTGCCACAGAATCCTGTGTATTCCTGATATGTGTGGATGCTTTACTATGACCTGCTGCAAGAGGAATGTTGCTGGTTTCTTCTTTTTCTAAGGCATGTTTCTTGCATGCAGAACTAATATAATTTTATGCTTTTGGCTGGGGTACCCATGTATATTATCGTTTTGTTGTTGTAAAATATTTTTTTGTTCTTATTATCATTAATCACATGAAAAGAATGTTTAGAAATACAAGGCATAAATAACAGGGATCAAAACTTATATAGCAACCAGCCAATCTCAGAAATACGATGTTACCACCAGCTCCGGAGCTCCCTGTTCCACCCCCTTCCGTACACATCTGCCTCTCTACCCCAAGAAGTAACTCTGTCCTGAATCTTGTGCTGTCATTTGCTGGGTTTCCTTTCGAGTTTTTTTTTCACATATGTATTCTAATCAACATTTATTTGGTTTTGGTTTTAACTTTATTTTATTTTATTTATTTATTATTTTTTTTAAAAGATTTTATTTATTTATTCATTTATCCCCCCCTTGCTGCTCGTGCTCGCTGGGTCAGCCAACCACGCCGTGCAGGCGGGCCTGCCCTCACCAGAAGGCCCCGGGAACCGAACCTGGGGCCTCCCACATGGTAAACGGGAGCCCTACTGATTGAGCCACAGCCGCTTCCCTTAACTTTATTTTAAATGAAATCAGATTATGCTTATTCTTCTATTTCCTTTTACTGGCCCAGTATTCTGAGATTTATCCATGGTGATGCATGCAGCTGTAGCTCACTCACTCTCACTGCTGTCTAGTTTTCACAGTTTGTTTTCTGTTTTTATCTATTACACACTTTGTTGCCATGAGCATTCATATATTTATCGCCTGGTGAGCATGTACACTAATTTTATCTGAGAATTCCAATGTATGAGCTTCCTCAGGAGTGGTTTCTGTCAAATTCTTTTTTTTTACTCCCGGGAATGAGCCATGCTTACCTGTTTCTTTGTGTTTTTAAATTTTTTGTTGAGAACTAGACATTCTGAGTACTGTATCATGTTGTTGTGACTCTGGAAATCCAATTCTCCCACTCCTCTGATTGTTCGCTGCTTTTCTTGTTAAGGACTGGATCCATCAGTTTGTGATTCTTCCAAACTCTTTGCTGCCCAGCCGGGAAGGGAAAGAGAGAGGGAGAGCAAGGTAAGGTCTCTTTAAGAGTGCCCTGCAGCTTCTGCCCACGGGGCCGAGACCATGGCTGCCCTCCCCGCTGGCCCCCCAGCAATGAAATCGTCAGTCCGAAGCTGCCGCCAGCAGTCAGACCACTCGGCGCTGGGTTCTGGGGGGCTCCTGCCGGCCGCTCCTGAGCCGGGCCGCAGTGCCCACTGCCACGGGAAGGGGGTGGGGGTGGTGTCCCCTGTATGGGAGGTGATCATCGCGGATTTTACCGAAATCTACCAGCCTTTTCATCCAGCTCTTCCCTGGTTGCTGCAAGTGTTCCACTCGATTCCAGAGATCCAAAAGAGTTAAATCAGACAGTTCCTGCCAATTCAATAGTTGTTTTGGTGAAAGGACCAATCCTGGAGCTTCCTACTCAGCCATCTTCCCATCACCCTCCTGTTGAATTTGTTTTAATAATAGTTCAAATCCTCCATCTTTTGCTATCCCTTCATTTTCCTTGTGAGTTTCTGGTTGTTTAGGTATACAGTTAAACCACTATAATTTGATTTTAAAAAACCACCTAAAATCCTTTCTAAGGAGTTGTACCTTGAAAAAGGTGGCTAGCTCATTGATTTATTCCAAAGAATTGTAAATTTTAAGTGTTGTCTTGTAAGTGGGTTGACCTCACCCAGGATTCCACACCAGGGCATGCTATTTTTTTCAAAGACATTTCCACTTTATAGAACAGAATGAGTTTGTCCTTGAAATGTGTTGAATTCTTCTGACCCCTTATTTTGTCCTGTTGTTGCTTTACTCAGCTGTATGATGAAAGGGCAGAGAATGATGAAGAGTAAGAGCGATCCAAATTACTTTTTGGGGAAAAGACAGAGGGATGAAAATTTCTTTTAAATGCAGAGCTACCCTATTCTTCCTGCTCATTGCTGGTAACTTTCTTTAGGGTCTAAGTCTTGATGAATTTAGTATTGCCTGGCATATTTTCAGGTGGCTCACCATTCAAAATATAGAGTGCTTTTGAATAATAATAAGTGCCAAGTAAGAAATATGGATACTTCTTCTTTTTGACAATCTCAAATTATTTATGTATTTAGCGACACGGATGAGGCCACCGTGTTTATATTTTTCTTTGTCATTGATTTCACAGCAGCTCAATGGGATTTTAAATATTTATACTTTCTTGCACCTGTGCCATGACAATATAGATAGACCATGCAAACAAAGATGTATTTAGTGAAGAGATTGTGAAGCCATTTTATTTTTGTCCTGATCTCCATCGGAAATGAAGCTGCTTTTTCAAATACTGTTTAGGCATGCTATCTAGCAGTTAGTAATTGTGCAGATTATAATCATGAGATTCTCTTCCACATGTGTATGGATATTGTGGTAATATTGTGTGAGTCACTGCACTTTAATTTGAATGAATAAAAATAGGGAACTCAGCAGAAGCATTCTTTAGAAAGGTAAACACCAAAAAAAAAAAAAAAAGAAAGAAAGAAAAAGGAAAAAAAAAAACACAGTATATCCATGAATAATTTTAACTTACTAGAGAGTGGAAAATGACTTTAATAATAGAATATAGACACATATATACCTCTCCATGTATATATATATGCATTTCCCACTGTCTAGTTCTCTCTTTACAGACACTCACACACACGTGCTTTTAGGTACTGCTTACATAGACCATGACAGATACATTTTTGGCTCAGATAGTTGAGCTACAAAATCATTTTTTCTTCTCCTTGTTCCCTTCCCTTCCCTCCCCTCCCCTCCTTTCCCTTCCTTTCCCCCCCCCCCCACCTTTCTTCATTTCCTCCTCCCTCCCCCCTCTCTTTTTCTTCCCTCCTCCCTTCCTCCCTCCTAATTATCATTCCTCAATAATCAGAAGTTCTGTGTCTTGGTCTTTAGGCCTTTTCCTGACTCTCCCAGTAGCTCCTGCTAGAAATTTAAAAGTGTATTCTCAGTGATCATGATGGGAATTGTTGGATGGACGGGAACCATCTCTCTACATGGCAGCCCCCCAGGGGCTAAACGGCTTCTATGTTAGCGGCACGTCTTGGAGGCATATTTATTCCATGTGTATTTACTTACTTCAGCATGCTGAGCTTTTAATTCCTTGCTTTTTATCTTAAGCACCTCCATAATGTATATCATATGTGATATAATAAATAAGCTGATGTTAGGGACTTCAGCATACTGCTTTCACACTTCATCCCTTTGACATTTTGCTTTATTTTAGCCCCTATGCAGTCCCCTGTTGCGCTAGCTTTCACGATGGGTTTGCGGTCCTCGCAGGCCGGACGCTCGAGCCTGGGTGGCTGTGACACCTGACACTCGTCTCTTTCCTCTTCAGTCAGTCTTGTGCGCTTTTACCAAACAAATATTCCCTCCTGAGTACTGATTTAGGATATGAAGACATTGTCTCAATCTTTTTTAACCTTGCTATTCACAGCTCTGCATTATGAAGCCCATGTTCCATTTAGACCAGTATAATCACTGCTTAAAAAATAAATAAGAGGGAGAGGAAAAGGGAAAAGTCTGGCTCGTTTGGAAGGTGGGGAGGGGGAGAGTGAAAATGTGTATTTAATTCAGTATCCAAAAGATTAAATCAAGGCCCTTTAATGTATCTTTTGCCTTTCGGTATCAGAAGGAGACTTTCGCTGTTAAGAGAGTCACCAGACAGGGCAGGCGGGTGGGAGGCAGATCTTCATAGCTCTCTTTTTTTAATTTTAATTTTTAGATTTTTTAAAACTTTATTTTTAAAATCTTACACAAAAAATATAGGGGATTCCCTTTTATCCCACCCCTCCCCTCCCACACGTTCCCCCATTAACAACATCCTAATTAGTGTGGACATTTGTTACAGTTGATGAACACATAGTGAAGCCTTGCCACTAACCATGGTCTGCAGTTACATTAGGGTTCACACTTTACACCACACAATTTCATAGGTTTTGACAAAATGAATAATGGCCTGTATCGGTCATTGCAACGTCATGCAGGATCTTCATAGCTCTTGATACCAGGATTTCAGAAGAGAATATAAGCGAGGAAATGCAGGGTGCCCCAGAAGACAAGACTGACCTGGGCTTGAGTTTTGTGTTTCCGCGGGTTAGCTCGGTGACTCTGGTCGCATTCCTTTACCGTCCCCAATTCCATTTGCCTCCTTCGGTAATGGAGGTGTTACTAGATCCTCTGCTCGGTCAGGATTGCAAAAATCTGGCCCTCAATTTTGGGGCCTTGAAACTGCTTTTATCAGCACTCATAATTATAGGTCACTGAGAAAAAGAGTATGTGATTGTATATCTGTGCATATGTGGTATGGAATTTAGAGGAAGGTTTAAAGAAATACTAATTTCTTTGCACTGAATTTTCTCTATTTTTTTTATTTTTCTGTATCCTTGACCTCCCATGCTGTTAGGGCTTGCAGTTGTACAAATCGGAGCACTTGTGCCAGGTGGTACTAGAAACTCCTTTGTGGATAGAGGGTACGTTCTGATGCAAGGGAAATGTGCTGGGAGGTGGTTCTGGAAGGTGGTTGACGGAGGGCAAGTCACCGGAGTCTACCCTGGGACCCGAGTGTCCTGTCCACCTTGCGTGCCCTGTAGTTGGTGTGTTGTGGAATCTGTAAATAAAAGCCATCTCTCTGTACGTCAGATTAAATCCTATGCTTTTATTGTAGCTGTCCTCTGTGAAAATATTGACCCAAACCAAATTTATCAGATCCTTATGGAAATACAAGGCTATTGATCTAAAGATACTTGTGAAACTTACATGCTTTATCACTCAACTTAGGAGTACTTAGGAGACCAAGTTCTGAGTTGAAATAAAAGTAAAACAATCTGTCAATAGAAATTCAAATAGGACTGATATACTTTATTTATTGGGACTTTTTTTTTTTTTTTTTTGGTTACAGAGTATGTAGTATACAGTCAATAGAAAAATGAGGAAGACAGAGAAAAATTAGAAGAAAATAAAAATTACCCACATATTTTGATATATATTTCTTCCAGTATTTTTTCTATGCCTTTATGTATTGGTGGTTTTGGTTTTTTTTTTCCTCTTAACATTTTAAGAATTTTCCTTTTCATAAAATATTCTTGAAAATAGTTTAATTATACACATCTGTCTTATAGCTGTACCATTATTTATTTAATCATTCTTTTAACTTTGGGTGTTTAAGTTGTTTCAATGTATTTACTATTTTATATATGAGTGAAATAAATGTCTTTTGTTAGCATTTCTGATTATTTCTTTAAAATAGTTTCCTAGATAAACAATTACTATATCAAATCTAAAAACATGTACATTTTAGAAGGTTTTGGTACATTTGCCAATTCCTTTTAGAAAGCTTGATTTGCTTCAGTAGCTTGATATCTCTTGTAGTGCATGAGAGTTTATCTCACTACATCCTTACAGCATTGAGTACTGGCATAAAAAATAAAGGCTTTGGACTCTGATTTATTCATCTAGTCTGTTTTGCAGATATAATCCACATTAACTGGGACATTTGTTGTATCTAAATAAATACTTGAGGTAATATTTATCTTTCTTTAAAATTATTTATATGACAGTTTCTACCACTAGACTGCACAGGGGTCACATTTTACTCATCTTTATGCCAGCTCTAGAGATTTGTGCATGGTAGATGATCAATAAATATGAAAAATAACAATCACATAATACCCTCCTGATGGATTCTTCCACTTACTAACATATCTTTACAATGCTTTAAGCAAATAAAACTCCCAATTCCTTTACTGGAAAGCATCACATAAAGTTCCTGTGTCTCATTCTTGTTTTTGAATGAGGAATTCATTTATTGGTAAGATGTTTCAGTGTGTTTAAAATAAGAATTCTTATCCCCCTTTCCCATTCATTTGACTTCCCCCTTGCATCTTTTCTATTTTTTCTTTTCTGAAGTAAATGTTGGTATTGTCTATATCTTTTCATCCCAGGTAATAAATAATTTATGTGGTAAGCATTGCTCAACTGAAAGAATTATATGTTATGCTACTAGTGGAGAGATATTGAAAAATTTGCTAGCAGTTAGACTAAGCAAGACATGAGCTTTATCAGTGATGTGAGTTGTGTCTTAAACCAGTTTTTGAAAATCTTGGGGTTTTTTTGTTTTATGACAGTACCTTGTGAATCTGCTTTTAGAAGGATAATTCATGCTAATGACTTTCGTCTCCCATGAGGTAGCAGAAATCTATTCTAAAACGGCAGAATGAAAGGGGATAGCAAATAAAGTCAATGAGCTGTCAAAGAATTTTTCTTCATCAAACAAGTCCCAAAGCACCCTGTGCTATACTGACCTTCCCTCATACGATAGGCTGATATGGCTCGTGGTTTTGTTTTTCTATTAAAAAAAAAATTAAATATGTTTGGGCTATGAAACAGAAGGCATTTGAAAATAATACCTTGGAGCAGTGTCTCAGTCTTCAGGAAAATGGTGAAGAGGAAATACAACATTGATTGCTGTTGCTAGGCAACGGTCTCGGAGCAGATGTGCTGGGGACAGCGGCGGTGTCTGCCAGCGCACTGTGCAGGGTGGAAAGCCGCAGCGGCAGCTCCGTGACGTTGCGAGGAAGCCGGATCAGAGCCTCCGCATTCCTTCTTTCTCACAGTATTCTCTGATCAATATTTGAGGAGTTATCATGTGGTCCACTATATAGTCTGTTGGAATGCCAGCTCTAAGTCAGAATTCCTGCTTTATTTCGGAAACACCATCGTTTCACATAAGTGCGTTTATCCATTCATTCATGCATGTGTCTGTCATTCCTTTAGCATATACATCCCAGGCCTTGAGCCGCTCTTCGTGAGCCTGGTGCCTCTTGCATTGCTGGCACGTACCATGGTCTCGGAGGTAGCTTAGGAATATGCATTTTAAACAAGCCTACTGGCAGATTCCGATACTGGTGGTAGGAGGACCAGTGTTTCAGTTGAGAAACACTGAAGTAGACAAGTTAGTGAATATTTCTTTACTGTTACCAGGTAAGATGCTGCTTATCAGTTTTAATTAATTACTGGGGAGACTACTTGCCTTGGTTTTATGTGTTCAGTCTGTGCCCCTCCCTGGTTGATTCTTCATTCTCTCCATCTTGGTCCCTGGATATCCCTCAGGGGCATGTTAGAGGGCAGCTCAGCGTTACTGCTTGTGACTCCCAAGGAGCACGAACTGGGAGTACCATCCACAAAATAGACAAGCTCTGATCCAGGTACACTGTAACTCGGGCACTGAAGATCGAAATCGTCAACACCTGAGCCAGCATTCACCTGTTTTTGACTCAAAGTTGATAACATTTGATAACATTGGCCATTGTAAATCTGGCCAATCCTTTAATAAAATCTGGTATGCTTATAAAATATTTACATAAATTAACAGGTAATTGTTGCTTGTACATTTTTTAAATAAAACAATTCTTTGTTATTTCTCCAGTTATATATGCCCCGAGTCCCAGTTTTGGTCTTAGACTATGCATATACTCTTGGCCTCTTCCTGTGTAGTGTATAGACCAAGACATGGCTCTGATCAGCTTACGTGGTTCGTTACCCATCATCTATCGAGCTAAGGGACGTATAGATGACTCTTAAATGTGAGACTGTGCAAAAGCTAATTTAGGTTTCTGATTCATCATCAGTAATGTTTCTGACCTTGTGCTTGGTCCCTCATCAGAGTGATGTTCATTGATGTATAAGACGCAATGGGAAGAAAATTAAGTTGCACTCAAGGCATTACCAGTATGAGCAGGGACATCTAAAATGTTGTCGGTAATCAATAGTAGAGCTTAATTTATATACTTTATAATGGAGACATTTTTCATTACATTTCTATTTTCCAAATTGCATCCATTTTAAAATTAGTCGCCCTTGTTTCAGACCATATTCAACAGTGAAATAATATATTTTCTGGATCTAAATCATTGTATATATTGACCTTTAGCTGAGTCAAGTAGTAAAGATCAAAATGAATTATGTCTGAGTGGGAAAGGATTTTAATGTCACTCTGCACTTAGTTTTCCCTCATCGCACATGCTATTTAATGGTATTAATTCAGCTTAAATGATGATGAGTGAAAAAACAGTTTTAGCTGGTTTTGGCTAATGCATTCTTGCATGTTATAGACGAGCTTGTAATACCTGAATGGTTCTGCATAAATAGCAATGCATTTTCTTTTCCTCCACGAGAGAAAATGCAGCGTGATTGCCTGTACGCAGCAGAGAATGGGTTTCTAGATGCATGTTCTTCCCTTAGAGCAAATGTGTAACTTCCATTAGCACCAGTAGGGACTGCATATTTGCATCCAGGAAACCAGTGTTTAGAATGTGACAAGCAATGGATGCTTGAGGAGTTATTACCAAACCTTTCAAAACACTTGAAAAGCATAAAAGACTCAGGACTAGTGTTGTAATCCCTCGTAAGGAAGTACTCAGAATATTTAACTCTACTACAGTGAAGCGATGCGTTTCAACCTGATGGGGCCTGCACACATCCACAGTCACATCAGCTCCCTGGAAATTCGTTTTACTATGTGAAGTCATGAAGTCGGTGGGATGGTCTCGTCTCGTTCTCACGCCCAGGCCTCTCGGCCCGTGGGTAATTAGCTGGCACTTTAGTGGCTCTAGCAGCAGCTCTGCTGCAGAAGGAAGGGGCACGGAGCTGGCTGTGCTTGCAGGCAGTGATGAGATGAAGACAGCTATCAGTCTGGATTGTTTTGCATCCTATAGATGTAAACTATAAATATATTATCTTGCTTTATAGAATCGTTGAATTTTTGTCAAGTTCTTAGTCACCTGAATTTTTGTGAACTGATTTGATTTTCCTTCATATTTTCTTTTTATGTCTAAAGAGATGCTCATGTAGATGAAAAGCCATTTCACCAAGATATAGGCAGTATTACATTTACGAATGCTTCAAGTCTCTCAAGACTTTAGAAATCACAGATTGACGGGGAAATAATAATTTTCCTTAATGAAGCTTGACAGCCCCCAAATAGCTGGTCTTACTCTTATGTTTGGCGTCTTGAAGGTTTGGAGAGCCCCCTGGGAAGCCCTGGCTCCAGCCTTCGTGCAGGCCAGAGGGAGGGGGACAGGGTTACCTATATCTAAGAGAGACAACGATTGGAAACGTCGCTTTGACTTAACAAAGGGGTGCAGGACGATTATTGATTGCTTACCTCAGAAAACCTGAATATCACACAACTGTTGCTCTTTAAATTAGTCACATTCCGTTTTCTGTTTTTCATACTATTATGTTTGTGTAGTTTAAAAGATGCCTCAAGATTTCTCTAAATATACAAGGATAACTAATAGTATTTCCAAAAATAAAAATTCGTCTTGAACATAGAATTAATATGAAAGGGTAAAGCTCTGCATTCTGATGCTGGGTATTCCAATCAGTTTAAATATAATGGTGATTTTTCTCCTTGATTATTAAAAAATTTAACCTACAGAGATAACTGTAGTCATTTTTCTAAGCTTACATGTTTTTTCTTTTTGTTATTACATAGTTGGTATCACATTGCATATACATTTTTTAAAATTTATTGTGCTAACGTATACAACGCAAAATTCCTCATTTTAACGACTTTCGAGTATACAGTTCAGTGGTGTCAGTTACATTCACAGCGTCGTGCTCCCATCCCCACCACCTATTATCAAAACGTTTCCATCACCCCGAACTCTGTGCCCATCGAGCATCAGCTCCCCATCCCCCACTCACCCCAGCCCCGTGTAACCTGCGCTCTAGTTTCTGACTGTGAAGGTGCATATTCTAATGATTCATGTAAGTGAGATCGTCCGATATTTGTCCTTTTGTGTCTCGCTTATTGCACTTAAGTTGTATATGAAATTTTATATGCTGCCTTTTCATTTATCATTATTTCAAAAACATCCCATTTCATTAAAATTTCTTCATAAATATGGCTTTTAATAGTTAAGAAAACCTTATTGCAAAGATATGCAAAACTCAATACAGTTCTTTGTTGCTTAGGTTGCTTCCAGATTTGTGTTTATAGAATTAATATTGTTATAAAATGCTTTTTTTGGACTGCTCTCCCATTATTTAATATATGTTTTATTTTTTCCTTACTCAGATTTACTTAAACCACACACCCCTGCCTCAATGTGATAACTTAAATGTTTAGTATATTTATTTTCCTTTTAAAAATTTGGTAATGAAAATCTTTGAGGGTTTGAATTTAATTATAAGCATAGTGTTGGCTACAATCTATACTATGAGTTCATTTTTGTTATTTTTTTAAGTAATATGTTATTATAGATCTGGTTTTTGGTTTTCAGATGGTTGGAATTTTGTTTATGTTCATAAATTAATTTCTAGTTTTCAGAATATATTCAATGTATTTATGCTGTTTTGTTTTATAGATGACCAGCTGTTCAAACTTTTTCATGACCTTTTTTTTTTTAAAGTGCTTTATTATTTGGAAGGCAAATAGGTGTAGGGCAACAGTTGTTTCATTATAAAACTGATAGTGTAAATTGACCTTAAATTGTCTTGATTTTGCCTTGAATTTTACATCATCTAATTTTAATTTGTTTAACCGTGCTTTTGCTCTGATAATTTTTGATATATCTTTACTCGTTCTTGCTATTTTATTTTGTTTCTTAACCCATCTTAGGTTCTTTGCCTTGGTTAAATGGAGAATTAAAACAATCTGTATTTATTTTAGCCACTGATGGTATTTTATGTTTTCTGTGCTATTTTGCATAAGACTTGTTTTGTTTGCATTTATGTTCTATGATTGGACGTTATCTCTAATTATGAAATTTAAGAACTATTAGATAAAAACAATATATTTTTATTAGCCTTTCCCTGCCCCCACTTTCTAAAATTCAATCTTCTAAAACCGTATTATTAATGAATTTTGATTTTTTTCAGGTATGTTTTCTCCTTCACGAATTAGTTTTTACTTTGCCCACGTTCATAACCGTTATTGGGCTTTGACTGCACAACTGTTGCTGCTGGTCCCCAGTGCTGCCACGCTTTAAACCTCTCGGTTTTTACGCTCTTCTCACCTTGTGGTCAGCAGGAGGAGAAGCGCAGCCGCAAGGAGAGCTCAGGTGCCCTGGGCACTGTGCCCGGCCCTCCAGGGGGCTCAGCCGTGCGGAGTCTCCTTGCTGCCTTTGGGGCTCTGTTAGTGGCGCTACTTCCAGGTGAAGAAGTGGAGGCCTGCGAGTGGAGGGACTGGCCATGGGCGCAGAGCTTCCGGAGCCAGGGCCGGCTCGCTCGGGCTCCGCAGAGGCCATCCCTGAAGCTTCATGCTCCTGCTGCTCCGGCCTCCGTGTCGCCCATTTTAGCGGCTTTGGGGTGGGCGGACCTTTTCTGAACCTTTGCCTGAGAGTACCCTGACAACCTTTAGATACAAAATCTCAGTTTAGTTCAATATTAGTCTAGAGTCATGACCTTTTTCTTCAGGAGAAAGGTCACACTGTCTGCACTCTGCCATTCCCTAACTCCTGCAGAGGGAAAGGACAAGGCCAGCCTCCTTGTGTTTTTCTTAGGCACCTGTGTCTCCCACCCCAGCCACACCTGCATGTTCATAAAACTTTTTTCCTCTAACTAAAATTCAAGCATTTTACTAGAGTTTGACTAGGTATGAGCCACTTTTAAATAATTTTGCCTAAAATACTGAAAACCCCTTTGATACCAGATTCAGATATTTCTTCAGATCAGAAAAGGTTCTTGAATTATATGTTGGTTTATTACTTCCATTCCATTTGCTTTGGTTTTTCTATGGAAGCACCCATTATTCATATGTTGGATTTCTTTTCCTTGACCTCATGTCTATGATCTTTCTCTCTTTTCTCTAAAGCAGAGGCCAGAAAAATTATTCTGTAAAGAGCCAACTAGTAAATATTTCATGCTGTGCAGGCCAAGAGACAAAATTGAGAATTTTATGTAGTTATTTATATAAAATAGAAAACAATAAGTTTTATTGGTGAAATTAAAAATATACTACTAATAATAAAAATAATTGAGTGCAATGTTTTTGTAATTCAGATCTACTAATGAGAAGAAAGGATTTTTTTTTTGAGGGGATAACTTTTCACTAATTGGGGTTCAAAGTTTGTAATCATTAATTGATTGCAAATGTTCATCTGAAAAAACCATTCTTAATTTGGGGGATATAATTTGCTCTAAAGTCTTAGAGAATTTCTCTGATTTGTCTTCTCTTTAGAACTGATTTTCTGTATTATCGATTTGTTCTATATTGCCTTGAATGTGAATTTTTAGTTTCCTTTTCTTCTTTTAAAATCTTAGCCATCTTCCTTTACATCTTAACCTGTTGAATTTTCATATCTGCTTTTGTTCTTTTCAGAGCCATTGTGTTTATGATATCACCAAGAGTGTGTTGTTTCACATACCTTCTAATCCATTTTCTCAGTTCTTTTTTTCTTCCAGTGTGACTTTGCTAGATGAAACATTCTTTTCTGTCACTTTTCATTTTTAAAAAGTTTGAGAATGCAGATTTACTTTTGTATCATCAGAGTTGATTTGCATATCTTGTTTAACTAGACCAGTTAATATAAAACAATAATTCCTGAAGTATACTGCTTCCCAGTCTCTTAGTGTCTTGGTCCCTGTCTCAGTCGTCTTAATGAGATTCCTGGGAAAATTTGAAATTGAATAAAAGATAGAATTAAGGAGTGTCTGTCTACTTAAAAAGCAAATCTTATATGAGGACACTTTCTTAAGCAAGCCAGACACAAGTGATTTATTTTTCTTTCTTCCACTTAGAAGTGAAAAGGCATGCATCATACCCCATGGTTATTAATTTGTAGATTGCAGAGTTCGTTCCTCCCTCCCTTCCTACATGCCTGCCTTCCTGCCTCCCTCCCTGCCTTTTAAAAAATTTTTTTATTTACAACCTTTCTTTTGATATCCTTTGGCTTCTACTGTTCATGTAAATGTTCTTCATAAATTTTATCATAAATGGCCCTTTCCTTTATGCTACATTCCTATGGTATGGTTTGTTTTTCATATCAGCTTTCTGTAGTAGCACCCAGGCCATAGGGCAATGTATTTTATTGAAATAAGAGGACACATACATTGAGGTCCACCTTGGGGGCCTCGGACATCTTAAGGTTTACAAAATAAGATTAACTGTTCCAATGTGGGCCAAGAAAAAGATGAACATGGAAGATGATGCAATGTAAATAAAAAAGAGAAACACACATTTAGATAATGAGAATTTGATCTTCCTGTTGAAGAATAATTTGAAAGGAGCAGACATTTGAATCACTTAAGCCTGGGAACTCAGATTTTGTGATGTTTTCACATTTCGTACAGTGTATGCATATAGCCTGAGTATGGTAAACAATTCAAATCTAATTTTTATGCCCAGTATCTCTGTAGTTATGACCTCTTCTTCTGTTCATTTAGGCAATCTGAAGTCGTAAAATCTGCCTTATTTGCTGTGGCAGAGAGTGGCATTCGCTGCTAATGCCTTGTAATGAAGTGTTTGGGGAACTCAAGTTTGTTTCTTCAGGAAACTTCTGTGCGGTGTGGGAAAATTAATTGATTAGAAGCCTGCCAGCACTTTTGGGAAATCACTATTCCTGCAGAGTGAATTGATAAATGATATGGATTATATTGCTATGAATTTCGTTTTTTATATTTGTTAAATCAGCCTAAATTATATATGGTTTCTAAAACTATATTAAAATGTAACATAATTGTTCTAAAGTGGGAAGGGTCATAAGGGTCTCTCAACCTTTTCTAAATTTTATTAAGGCATTAAATATAAGGTGCTCTCTTTGCCACAGTATAGTTTTGTTGGTTAGAATGACAAATTCACTTGTCTGAGAAGATGCTGTGTTAGGAGCTCTTTTCAGATGAGGGCCAAATTGCTTTTATTCACATAAGTAGATAAAAATCTAGAAATAGAATTGGTTATTGATTTTGTTTGTTTTGCATTTGTAGAAAGAGAAAAATAATGCATGTAATCTTTCTTACAACGTATAAACTCTGTGAAGTTTTCCTCTGCTGGTTTTGCATAGTTTTTGTATCGTTGTGTCTTAGTTTGCCAATCTGCTATGACAAATACCACAAAGTGGTTGGCTTAAATCACAGGAATTTATTGGCTCAAGGTGAAGGTAGGAGAAATCAGCAAGACAATGCTTCCTTCCTCAGGTCTACAACGTTCTGGTGCTGGCTGCTGGCAATCCTTGGGGTTCCTGGCTCTGTACCTCGTCTCGCCCCACATGGTGATGTCCTCTCCTTCCTCTTCTGCTTCCCTTGACTCCGGCTCCCAGTTCCTCTCTGAGGCTTTCTCTTTCTATCTCTGAATTACTTCTGCTTATAGAGGACTAAAAATAACAGCGTCCAGAGAGCCTATTTAACAGTGGGTTCCCACCCATAGGAATGTGGGCTAAGGTTAAGAATATGGCAGAATTGGGATACCTAATTCAGCCTACCGTACTCTGGAACTTTTCTTATGATGCTAACTCAATTTACTTCTTGCACCTCTGGGTCATTCAGTGTGCCTAAATCCCTGCTTAATTTGTTTTGCAAGTTCATTTACGGGGAGAATTCATATTACTTTTACTTCAAAGATAATCAGAACTTCTCATTTCCTCTACTTACAAGAACATTTTATGTTGGTTTGTGGTGGAATATTGATTTCAATGTATACCTCTCCCCATTTTGATATTTATTTATATGCCATCTGGACCCTACGTTTTTGTTTTTAAATTTGTTATGGTTATTTTGTATTAATTTGGGTTAAAAACAGTTTTCTGATTTTTAAAAAAGTATTGTAACATAATTAAGATTGACAAAAGGGCCCAACATTAAAAAAAAAAAGGATAAATGAAATTAGTATTTTTTTTGCCATTTCATAACTTTTCTTCTTTTTATTCACTCGGTTTAAAATTGTTTCCAGCTCTTTGTAGAATACATTTTAAAAGTATTTATTTTTTTTCCTATTATTTTCACATCTAATTCAGTTGTCCTAAGAATAGTTGAAGAATATGGTTTCCTGCAAGACATTCAATAGAAAATGTAATCTTTACCCTGAATTCCATACCAGGCATGAATGAGGGTAATTTTCCAAGTTTCTTATGAGAACATGAGCTTAGATGATAATTGTTATATGTGGAGCCTTGTTTTTCATTTGGAAAGTAAAGTGAATATATTATAGGCAGATAATTTGTCATACCAGTTAATTTGAGTTAGTTAAAATGAAGAAACTTGGGCTTAGAAAAGTTAAATAACTTGGTGTAACACAATAGTGGAGCTGGGTGTATTTTAATCTAATTCTGACCGAACAACAGTGCTAAGCATTGGAAATGTAGAGATAAAATAAACAGCATCTGCCACCAAGGAGCTCACATTTGAGAGGGGGAGGATAACTGGAAAGCCACCAGGACTTTAGCAATAGCTATTTCAGTGGGGTGTGGGTAGAAGAATTGATGAAAAGCTTGATAGCAGAATGGTGATAAATGAATGAGACAGGCTAGGAAATGGGGAAAGTGAGTTTGAGAGCCTTTTTTATTTGTTTGCCTTTTTTTAATGGCATATAAAACTTGGGAAATTTCACATAAACCTTTATTTCTGGATCCTCTAACAAGTCAGAAGAACAGAATACACTAGGCTGTATTTTCACACATGACCCAAGTCAGCTAGTGATAGGCAGCGCCTTCGCCTTTACAGAAGAAGTGTGCCCTCTGGTTCTCCACCGGCCTCCCTCACCATCTGCCTGGCCCCTCTCTCTGACCGTGACACGCCTGGGTCAGGATATTTCCACACTTTGTCTATGAAGGGAAGCATCCAGTTAGTACAGGGGGAGACATAGGCTATTTGCTAAAACAAATGCCATCTGAATGGCTGGCTTACACGACAGGAATTTGTTGGCTTGCAGATCAAGGTGTCAGAAAGATGATGCTTTCTCCCGGAAGATGTGGCGCTCTTGCGCTGGCTGCCTGCGGTCCTTGGTCCTTGGCTTTTCTGTCATATGGCAGTGCACATGGCAGCGTCTTCTCTTCTCTCTTCCAGGTTCCTTTGACTTCCAGCTTCTGGCTGCTCCCTGTGGCTTCTCCTGTGTCCAGTGTCCTTTGCTAATAAGGCTGCCAGCCCTCCTGGAAACGGCCCGCCCTCATCCAGTGGGGGCACACCTTAGCCAGTGACGTCTCCAAAGGCCTTTCACAAACGGGCCACACCCTCAGGGCATTACAATGATTCAGGGTTGGGATTTGAACATGCTTTTTGTAGGGGACAGGATTCAGGCCCCAACATGCAGGCTTTTGATGTTTTAAATATGAAAAGGATTTGAGCATGCGAGTTTACCGAGGGAGAAGAGCCAAGACCTAGTGAGAGACTGAGGGTGAGGGATAGTTGATGGAGCCAGGCTGCTGGCTCCTGGAGGGCAGAGACAGGCCTGAGTATTCCTAGACACATCTCCAGGAGCTTGCCACTTCTGGCTGAAAGCACGATGAATGTTTATTGAGATAAGTTAATGTAAGAACCATCAAGAGTGAAACAAAGCCCAGAGGTCAGAGGGATTCATTTTGGACAAGGGAAGGAAATGTGAGGAAAATAGTTTCTGGACTCTATTTTCTCTGTGAAGTAAGAGGTTGAAGGTGTTTGGACTGCATTTATTATTTTGGTATTACTATATTCTGTCACTCACCATGGAGATTTTGTTTATATATAAGCAAGTAACATACTTTTATTGAAAGGACTTAGATAAGAGGGCAAGAAGTCCTTGTGGTCGGTAACTGCTGTTTTCAAGGAAAGCTTTTATTTCTGATACTGCGTGGATTTACTACTTCATGTGAAGATGAATTAGAGAAAGTGAGGAGAGCAGGAAATCTGAGATCACCTCTGGGGAAAAGGAGGGAGGCGCCTTGGGTTCTGGTAGAGCTTTGCAGACAGGCCGCCCAGCTTGGGATGACCAGGGCCGGGTCCTCTGACTGGGCTGGAAGCTGAGGAACTTCGCCTGTGGCATTAGAAGGCTCCACAGCCCACTTGGAGAGGCTAGGGATGACAAAGGAAAGCATGCTTAAATGTTAATGGAAAGGGATCCTTTCCTTTCAATTATGAGAAGAAAAGCGGATTTATAAGGCAGTGTTTCAGGAATGCATCTACTACTTAAAAGCACTTATATGGGTATAAGTCATTGATTTTTAAAATTAAAAGTATTTTAAATCATAAAAGTACATTGTAGAAAATAATGGTAAAGAAAAAGAATTAAAAAAAAAGTCACCTATAAGCTAACCATCTAGAAATAACAGTTATTAATTTTTTGAAGTACATACTTCCAGAGTTTTTCCTAAGTATGTATCAGTACAAATAATTTAAAATGCCTTTTAATAAACCTGAGTGGCTCCAAAGAGGAGTGACATGTGCCAGATCACTGTGCTTGGGCTGACATTTCTGGACCTGTATTGTGGTAAAGTGAGTGCAGCTGATATTTTCACAAACAAGCTCCATTTCTAGTTTTCATCTGAAAATTGCCATCATCATTTTGCTGCTATCTCCTCCTTTGCCAAGGTCAGCAGGCCATAACAGCTGCTACTACTACATTCCTGATGGCCTAATTAAATATTTTACCTAAAATGCATAAACTCTCTGCTTAGGTTACAGAGATAGTGACCCAAATAATAAACTGAATTGCATGTGTGTGCTTAAGGTTATCTAGAGATGAGTACGTTTTCTAAATAGTGGAAAATGCTGGACTTGCATTGGTTTAAAAAAATGCTCCTGCTTCTAACTCTGTTAGGAGAGCTATTTGCCTTCAGGAATTAGCAATTTTTGCCTATTGTTCTGTTCTGTATCCTCACCTGGCCTGCCTTGTTGGCAGGACCGTGCTTATGGCCTGACGGTAGTCATGGGGTCTTGTCGAGGTTAGCAGACTCACTCGCGCGTCTCCAAAGAGCCGGAGCTGCTGCCTTGTCGCCACCACATTCTGTCACCAGCCATGAACACTTTAGATTTACATAGAACCACGTAACATGCTTTTATTTTAATGGAAAAGGATTTGGAGTGTATTTTGTGAAAGAACCTAGGTAATATGAGGACAAGAAGCTGATTGCAGTAGCTCTTATTTTCAGTAAAGACTGCAGTTCTGAGACTGCATGGATTTAATACTTCAAATCTTGCTACTTTGGTTAGAAACGTCTATTTCTGTTGAGAGGTAGAAAAAAATGGAAAGACCTGGGTTTGATTCCATGTGACTTCGGCTAAGTGACTTAAACTCTGTAAATTTAGTTTCAGCTCAGGTAAAATGGACTCTTACTCTCTCCCTCGCAAGATTGTTTGCAGAATGGAGCCGGATCCGTGGAAAGCGGAATGCTGTCCCTGCTTCAGTTCCCGGTGATGAGCTGGCCATCTCCTTCCCTGCTCTTTCTCCGTCGTGGTGGGCGGCTGTGTTCATCCCCGCCCAACAGCCAGGCGCGAATGGAGTTTGCCCTGGGTAGCTTTTCCCCCACCTTTGGATAGGGACTTGAGGGGGCTGTCCGTCGGGATGCTTGGGTGAGCATACCACCCACGCCAGGCCACTCGCAAGCCTTGCTCGGAGTCTTGAGCCGCGTGAGACAGGACTGACGTGGGCACGGCAGATTGTCAGCAGTGCCCGGAACAGACGGCCCGTCCAGATGCTTCCACTGTTCAGAGCCCTGCAGCGGATCCGGTCCCTCAGAGGAAATACCTTTTCTCCTCTTTTTAAACTGAAGCTAGCCAAGTTGCTTGTGTGGCGTATACCCCAAGTCTCCTGACTGCTGCGCTTGTTTGGAAATAATTTTACAAGCAGATTCATTTGTTTGTTTAATCCAACAAATGCTTTCTGAGTACCTTCTTTCTGCATCCAGTGCTGGTTGCTGGGCCGTATTCAGAGTGAGTTTCCTGCGCCCTGGGCGCCCTCAGCTACCCATGGTTCAGCAGCTTCACGGAGGGGGCGCAGGCCTGTGATGGCAGGTCCCATGACCCACAGCCTGAGGCACAGCCCCCAATTAAATGTACTATAGGCAAAGTGACAGTTACTCTAAAAAAGTTAATTAAGGAATTTTTGTTAAAAAACACCTTTAACGCCCTTTAGTTAATTAGAGCCTTTTTAAAGAATAGCTAATTACTCTTGGCCTTTTCATTTGTTTGTTTCACTTAATTTCAGCTTTTATTCAATCTGGTTAAATAAAAAAGGCTTAATAATTTTATATAAAAAAGAAGGTGACACTATAAAATTCTGAGTTTTTGCTGAAAATTGTGACCTTTGATTATTCATACCGGTAATTTATTTCTCTGTTTTATGTTGCATTTATAGCATTCAGAGTGTAGACTAAGATCTAATAATTTAGAAGTGCCAGAAGCATTGTTGGGCCATGATGACAAGCTTTTTAATGACTATCTTAGATTTTAAAAGCCACTGGAATTGCTGCATGCATATTCATTTGAGAAGCATTCACTGGTAGGTAGGAAAGAAGCTGTAAATCTTGGAACATGTGAACTTTTTTTTGAAAAAAAAACAAAAAACAAAAAACAAAACAACATGCTGTAAACCCTGGCCATTTTTATTTAAAGTGTCTTCAGATATTTTCATCAAATTCATTTTGCTGTTTTGTTCTTACAGTAAACTTGGCTTGTGGAAAGAAAGTAGGATTTCATTATCCTCATCTGAATATTGAAAGTAAATATGTAGTGTTCATATTCTGTGAAAATGCTGATAGCCCTGCACGTTGCTCAGAGGCATCAGTCACATAACTGGTTCCGTCTGTTCTTGGGAAAGAGCCCCTGCCTTGGCTGTTGGGGGGGCGGCCGTCAGCCAAGGCTTACCCCCCATGTTACGCAGAGCCCTTGGTGGCCTCCTTGTTACTAGGCAGGGCCACCCTGTCCTAAGAAGCTAATGCCGACGGGACCTTGTTTGTCTTCTTTTCTCTTGCTGGGGAAGCAAAGATAACACTGCATAAAACTGAAGGCCATGTGAGCTGTGTATTGTGTGCTGGCCAAAGGCAGAACTCGACTAAGCTCCTGGAGCCGGATACAGTTCCAAGGAGTCTGAGCCTAGCTCATGCTCTGAAGCACCACTGTAATGCCAAGCAAGCAAAGACATAGTTCTAAAACAAACCAAAATTGTTATGCAGTATGATATAGTGTTGGAAAGATTATAGAAAATGTTTACATAAGCTTTGCTTTAGAATAGTTTTACATTTATAGCAAAATTGTGGCAATAGTGCAAAGTTTGCATATACCCCACAGTTTCCCCTGTTAACATCGTACATTAGTATTGCTAATTTGTTACAATTAATGAGCCAGTATTGTCATATTTTTAACTGAAGTCCGTTCTTTTTTTTTCAGATTTCCTTATTTTTTACCTAATGTCCTTTTTCTATTCCAGGATCCTACATTACATTCATCCCTTCTGCTTGGGCTCCTCTTGGCTGTGACAGTTTCTCAGGCTTTTCTCTGTTCTTGATGAACTTGACAGTTTTTAGGAGTACTGGTCATATATTTTGTAGAATGTCGCTCAGTTGGAAAAAAATTAAGGTTTGCCTGTTGTTTTTCTCATGATTAGAGTTACGGGATTATGGGAAGACCAAGGATCAGTGACATTGTCATCTCCTAGTTGTCAAAGGCACAGTCATCAACACGACTTATCACCGTTGGTGTGCGCCTTGCTCACCTGGCACACGCCTCCAGCACCCCTCATCACCGTTGCTCACTTCCCTGAGGTAGTGTGCGTCAGATTTCTCTACTACAAAGTGATCCTTTTTCCCTTTTTCACGCTATACTCTTTGAAAGAGAGTCACTATACACAGCCCAAGTTTGAGGAGTTAGCAGTTATACTGCCCTTCCTTGAGGATGAAGTATTTACATAAATTATTTGGAATTCTTCTACACGGGAGATTTGTCTCTTCTTCTCCCTTTACTTATTTTTTAATCATTTGTTTATATAGGGACCCATGGATTTTTATTTTATATTTTGAGTTATAATCCAATACTATTTTTTATTTTCTTGCTCAAATTATTCCAGTTTTGGCTAGCTTTCAGTTGGCTCCTGTGTCTCTCTGACATACTCTTATCATTGTGGTTTAATGTTTTGTTTTTCTTGACCAGTTCCTTATGTTTTGACACTCCCAGATACTCAAGGTTCATGCCATATATTTTCTGCCTCAGTCCTAGAGGAGGCCATTCTCCAAGAAGCTCTTGTATCTGATTTTATTTGAAATGGCTTTAGAAACCGAGGTCTGCTCATTGTTGTTGCTCATTGCTACTTGGATTTCATTGCTTCTAGGCCCTACATAAACATTTTAACTCTAGTTTATTAGGCTTCTTGAGCTTTAGTGAACAAAAGCATTAAATAGTTTCTAATTGGTTTTATTTATTTTTTTGACAAAGAATATTCTATTGTAGCCACATACAGGAATTGCCAAAAACAAAATTAATAAAGAATGCATACTTCATAACAACTTGCACTCATGTCTTAGAATTGTACGTTTGTCTCAGTAAATTTGCCTTTACAATTTTTCTAGATAACTTTTAATGATTTACATTAGCAGTGATTACATGGGTAGTGATTGTTAAGAATGCCTTTGTGCTTTTCTTTTACAGTTGACTCTCCATTTATTTAATTTGGATTAGAATTTGAAATGCAAACATGTCAGGAATTGAATTTAGCCCTTGGAATCTTACATTGCACTGGATAGTTACTACTATCTTAGTTACACAAGGAGAGCAAGCAAACTAAAGTGTTTGTGCCCTGGAGAGATTTTTCAGCATGGTTAGTAATCAGTTCTGTCCAGTCATGGATCAGTCAGGACAGGCCACCCAGAGAAAAGCAAAAGAGCTACCCCAGGTGCATAATGGACAAAGCATAGCCCTGCACAGGCCTACAGAACCGCCACGATCAGAGAGCCACTGCCTTATAAATGCATGAAGTAAATCATATGAAGTAAGAATCTGAGATTTCTGCAATGGGAATTGTTTATTTTTTGATACAGAAAAGACAATATTCAAATTTACCTTAGCCTATCCTTAAGGCACTGGTACTGTCTTTTGTATGGTAATGTATTACTCTGAGAAAATGCTCTGTATTCTTTCAGGTAAAAAACAGCCTATTATAACAGGCTGCAAGTGCTGATGCTGACAAAGGTTCTGAAATAAATAAAATACAGCAAAAGCTAGAGTTTTCACAGAGCTTCCCAACAGGCTGTTGAGGTCCACTGAAGAGCCCTTCACCCATTACTGTTACTGTAACCCAGGCAGGCCTGTGATGTGGTATTCCAGTGACTGGCAGGTAATAACTCAGTGAAAGGGATTCTTTTTCAGACTCGGGACAGTCTGAACCACAGAAGGTAGAATTTAGAAAAAAGGCGAACTATCATAATAGTGTTTTGGTTTATGTGTTTTCCGATCAATGTGTCATATGGTCTAGCAGTTCCTTGGCTTTTTTGGGTTTTGGAGGGTAGGATGTAAATATGACTGCGCAACTGACAGAATGATGTATGGCATTGCAGGTCCCTGGAATAGAGTGCCGATGTCTTAAGCATTTGTGGAAATTTCCTTATCTTATTGTCCCAGAGGCCCAGTGCCACATTACATTATGTGGGCCAGCACCACAGTACTGCTGGATGCTTTCAAGGAAATCCAACCAAAATTAAGCACTATTGCAAGTGTAGCTTTGCTTGTTTAACAATGACATGACTTTCATTTTTAATACCATTAGACAATTAAGTGATTTGACACCACACAAGTCCCTCCTGTGCTCTGGGCCCTGGAGCACAACCTTGGTAGCATAAACTTAGCTCTGCCACTGGCCTGGGAATCACACTTCATGTGGACCAGTGAATTTCCAGAAAACTACAGTATTATCGCAGATGTGCAGTGATTTGAGGTCTTTTTGGATCCAATTTGCCAAACATTCAGGAGAGGTTAGGATGTAGTCAGAGGTGAAAGCCAGGTATAATGTAGACAATTTGCAGTGGTGAAAAAACTATGGGTATTGAAGAGAGCTCATAAAGAAGGCCGCAGAACTCTAGGTACAGCTTTCATGTGAGAGAATCTTCCCATACCAGAGGAACCAAATGTCATGGAAATCTTTATGAAGGAGAAAGGCTCTAGGTTAGCATGCTCCAGGAGAACTTTCTCTTCTCTATCTGTGTAGCATGGTGTGGTAGTCACGAGCTACATGTGTCTTTTGAGCACTTGAAATGTAGCTACTGTGACCAATGACCTGCCATTTTAATTTAGTTTTATTTTAAGTTTTCATCACCACGTATGGCTAGTGGCTATCGTATTGGGTAGTGTAGCTGTTGGCGGTTATGTGTCTTGTCTATTCATGAGATAAGGTCTGAAAGACTGTGGCATCTCAGGTGTTCAAAAAGTGTATACTTTTTATTTTAGGAAGTATGTAGAGTCATATGATAATTCCCATTAAATAACAATCCAGAGGTGAATAAATACTTTGTTTTAACTTTACCAATAGAGCATCATTACACATGTACCTCTTAAATTTCACGATGGCATCAGGAACCCTTGGAGTTGTGGATCTATAGAGAAGTCACATGAAACTAAGACACCTCTCCTAAGCCTGTGCATCTCAAAATTAGAGAGCCTAGATGATAAATTTGTGTCTATTTTGCTCCCCAGCCTGGGATTGGGTAGGCAGGATTTAGGATGATTTGCTACATTTGCCATTTTGTTGTATATTTTCCGTTCTTGAAGAAAAAGGGAAGTTTGAAAGGGACACAGAAAGGTAGGAAGGAAAAAAAAAGGCCTAAAATTAAGGAGGAAGAGAAAGAAAAGGGAGTTCCTGGAGAGCTGGGGAGACCTGAGCGTGGATTTGGCAGGAAATGTGCTGCGCTGCTGCCGGTGGCTCGGTCCGAGGCCATCCGAGAGAGGGAAGGAGAGGGAAGGAGAGGTTACCAGGACTGTAGGTCCCCCCTGCCCTGGTGGCTGCCCTTGGTTAGCCACAGACTTGGATTTGGTTTATAGCCTGTGAAAGACGTCTGGGAGGACTGTGGGGCGCCCATGGCGGCTCTCCCTGGGCAGCACTCAGACCATGGCCACTGCCGAGACCGCCTTCCTCCTGGCCAGAACCTCGTCCAGCACGTCGGACGGCCTACAAGCAGCAAGGGGGGGGATAAATGAATAAATAAATAAAATCTTAAAAAAAAAAAATACCTGACAAACATGTTCTGAAGGTACGTAAGTCAGTGTAGCTCAATTTTAAACTCTGAATATAACTTTTTTGGACAAATGTTTTTATTGAGCTCTTCCTATGTCATCTTACTGTGTTTTAAATGTTCACTTACTCTTCGCATCTCTTCTTCCTCACTTTTCCATCTACTTTTCTTCAGACACGTATATTCCTACCATGTGACTCTCAGGTCCTCATGAATTTCCAGGGCTGCAGTTTTGGATTCCCTTCACTGGAGACAATAAATGGGATGTGAAGATAAATAGCCGCTAAGAGCATTTCACATGAGGCGTCTTTCTGTTTATTTCAACATGTTTATTGGTCATAACTAGAATGCAGAATGGAAAAACCATCTCAGCACCCTCCTCAGGTTCCTTAGCACACTTGGTTCTTAATTGTTCTACTTATTAGAACTCCTCAGAGACTTCCTTGAATTATTCCATGAAAAGCCTCCATTATGAGTTGAAATGTATCCTTTGGAGAACCGCATTCTTTTTATTTTGATATCACATTTTACCTTTATAAAGGCAAAGGAAGCATTCATACTGCCAAAATGTAATAATCCTAGTAAGATTTACTTCTCTTCATTTCTCCAGAGAGGAATAAATTCCTTCCTTAATTTATTAATAATTGGATTTAAATAAATTTTGGTCTACTATTTACTCTTTAAAAGAATACATAAATATCATTAATTTGATTTCTTTTTCCCTGCCCTTTTTTTGCCCTTTTGTGATTTTTATTTGCAAATTAATGCAATATTATGATAAATAATAGTATGTTTTAATATCGATACCTCCCATAATTTCAGATTTCAGTTTATTTTATAATCACATTTTCTAAAGGTGATTAAATGTGAATCTTGGATTTTAAAAAATACTGCCGTATGTATATCCAATTGAGTATATACAAAAGGCCTTAAAATCTTTAAACAAATGTTAACTTAATATTTCCCATAAAAAGAACTTGTATCATTGATACAAAGGCAGTGGCCACTGAGGTTCTGAGGGGAGGGAGAGGGAAGAATTTTTGAAACATGGTGCAATTTGTGGATATTGGAATTGTTCTGAATGACATTGCAGTGGATACAGGCCATTATACACTTTGTCAAAACCTATGAAATTGTGTGGTGCAAAATGTAAAATACAATGTGAACTATAGACCATGTTTAGTGGCAGTGCTTCAATATGTGCTCATCAATTGTAACAAAAGTACCACTCGAATGAAGGATGCTGCTAATGGAGGAAAGTGGGGGAGGGGGAGGGAGGAGTGGGGCGGGGTATATGGGAATCCCACACTTTTTAAAGCCCATATTAAGCTCTTACTATGTGCGAGGCTCTCTCTGTGGTGCTTTATATGCAGCTCCTTATTTACTCCTCCTGTCAACATATTTTGAGAAAAGACTCAGAGAGGTTATATAATGTGGCCAAGGTCTCACACTTGGTAAGTGGTGGAACTGTGCCTGGAATTCAGGTCTTTTGGTCTTCAAATCTGACGCATTTAAGGAGTATTCTATATTATTTCCCCTTTGCAACCATTACTCAACTGAGAGTTGTATTTAATAATACAGCTACCTTGAAATAAATTAGGTACCATACAAACCAAAGTCTTGACTTTAAACTTATCCTGCATTTCTCCTCATTTGTCACCTTGTAATTTCCTTGAAAAACTTTCTTGGAAAGAGAAGGAAAGAGTTATGCTGTTTTTCAGAGATATGCCTCTCCTAAGTATGTAGAACTGATGGTATTTTGCCTTCGCTGTAACAGGGAGCTTTTATTTTAGTCATTTGGTCTTTAAAAGCAGCAGGTGATTCAGTTTCTATTTGTCTTCAAACCAGATACAAATACCAGTAAACTGCAGGGTGTACATCAGGCTCTTCCTCTCTGCTTTGCCCTTTGAGATGTCTGATAGCTTCTCATCAGGTGCCCTGGGGGGCCGTTTGTAGGGCAGAAGTTGAGACTACTTCCCAGCGCACCTCCCTTTCATACCGGTTCCTTCCCCTCTTCTGCATCCTTAACAGGATTTCATATTCCCTGCTTCTTCTTGTGTCTCTAATTGCTGTGTGAATGTGATTTTTATTTGCAAATTTAATGCAATATTCAGATTTTGAAGCAGAGATTAATGTAGATTATTAATATAGATCAGCATATCACCCCATTGTTTAGCCTGTGACTCCTATTTCCGTGTTTATGTACCAAGTCAATTCTTCTCTAATCGTTCTTCATTTTACATTTACTCCCTTCGGTCAGAATGAAAAATTGTTCTTTTAGGTCTTTTTTTACATAGATTTTAAGGACTTCAGAGACATTTTCTTGTGGGTTAAATTAGTCTCTAATGTCGTGGAAAAGGTGTGGGACTTGGAATAACAAGACCTGAGTTTAAATACAGGCTTTGCCATTCCTTAGGTGAGGATTAAGAGGGGCACTCCGGGAGGCGGCCTTCGGCAGGCACTGGCTGTGCTGGGCCCACGCGAGGGCTTCTTTCATTGCCTCTGGGCTCTCGAGCAGGCATGGGATGAGCTTGGGCCTTTTCTGAGGCCTTTCAGAAAACTATCAACTAAACAAAAGTTTTGAATTCTGTTTTTTGGAACACCACAATGCTCTTTTCTTTTTTCATACAACTTGCATATGGTAAGAGATTGCCAAGAAAATTGTGAAAGTCTTTGGAATGATTGAAAAAAACTTCTTGGGTGTTGTGTCTAGCTCAGCCAACCCAGGTTAACGCTGTCTTTCATTGTCTTTGAGCTGTCTTATAACTCTATAAGTTGTAGAAAACAGACAATAAAGCAAATGATTCCTGAGCTTAGAAATTCTAATTGTGTTCAGAGAATGCAGTAGATTATTGTCCTGTGGACAGTGACCTGTTTTGCCAATTTTGAATCGTTCTAGCATTCCTGATGCCTATATTTTTGTCTGTTCTTTGGGTTCTCCTTTGAACAGGTTATAACATCTTTCTGGTTCCCTCATTGTTGAGTTAAATAAATAAAATAGTTTAGAGGTGTTTGTTTTATTTATTGGTGCAAGTCACGATTTAAAACTTTTTTTTTATTTAAAAAAAGAGAAAAAAAAATCTTTATACAGTCCTAGAACACCATTCTAGGAATCAAGGAATCTATTTATGTCACCTTGAGCAAGGCACTTACATTGCTGTGCTTTGGTTTCCTTGTTTTAAAAAAGTGAGGTTGACCCAGATGATCTCTAGTCTATTATTCTTTGATTTTGTGCTTCCCTCGTACTATGATTCTCTAAGCCCAAAGTGCACTGTCTTAAGTTTGCTAATACCTAGCTGAATTGGCATAGACTCTCAGGACTTCAGTATCTTATTTATATAAAAATAGCAATAAAAAAATCTGTGTAGCAATTGTAGCACACACGTGCACATAAATTAGTGTTACTGAAGAGATTTTATTTGGTGTCTATATTTCTCCAAAAGGAGTTCTAGTACTTCATGACAGTTTTTGGTAGTGAATGAATAAAGGGTGAATATTTCAAAATCTACTTTTTAGAATGGAAAAAAATGGTTTGCCTGTGAAAATGTATTGGCTTATAACACTGTCAGCACTTACAGAAATGGTGGGTGTTTGTAGACATTGTGTCCACAAAAGCACCTCGGAGGCACCTGGTCTCACAGAGCACGGCATTCCAGAATGTAAGAGACAAATTCAAAATATCGCTGCTGCTGTTGGGAAGTTGCTGTTAAACATTGAGAGAAGAGGTATGGTACTTTTAGAAGCAGAATCCCACACAAGGTACAGATTGGGGATACAGGAAGTGCTATCCCCAGAGGAGGCCAGCTCCTGCTGAGGGCATCTGCAGACCCCGATGGGGCCACCTGCTGTGTGGTTGCTGACTTGGAAGACGGGCACTGCCTTGACCCGTTGTGACTCGACTGTCCTTAGTTCTGAGCTGTTAGTGCCCAGGTATTTCCCCATGGGAAAAAGGCCCAGTGTACTTGCTTTTCTTTTCTTTTGAATTTAAAGTGTGGAGATTCCATTCCACTGGAACAGAACCTCTTTGGGTCAAGTTAAAGCTCCAGATTCTTGCAGCATGTAAAATAGTATCCCAGGAAGGATATTTTTTTGTATCTTATTTTTATCTTATTTTTATCTTTATCTTATTTCTTATCTTTATCTTATTTTTCTAATTGTTACTCTAAACCCCTTATACAGTAGGAGAACAAGAAGGTGCATAACCCGTTCCTCAAATCCATTTCTTGGGTAAGAAGGGTGAAGTTGAAGGTAGAGTGGTATAGTAGAAAGAGCTCTGTAATAGGAGTTAAGCTGTCTGGGTGTGTATCCAGCTTCGCAAATAACCTGCCTGCTACGTGACCCCGAGTTTGTTATCAATTACTTCAGACCTTAACTTTCCATTTTCACAATGCAAGCGCTGGATTAAAAGAACTCTAAATCCCCCTTCAGGTCACTCCTTATGGGTGACAGCGGAATTGAAGTTCTAATTGTAGAAAAGAGACTAAAATAGATGAGCAGTGACTGGAGGAAGGTGTTGGAGGTAGAAGAAAGGGGAAGGAAGGAAGAAGTCATAAATAGAAAAGGGAGCTGCGAAGGAGAAGAAAGGAGGTTTTAGTTTCAATGGGGAATGGGTAAGAATAGGATTTGTGGCTATTGGTAATGGATATTTCCTAGTCTTAGAGATAAATCGATCTTTTAAAAAAATTGTATTAATAGGTCAGGATTTGGGATAGTTTGCTTAAGTTTCTTTTTGTTTCCTTCATAATGAGGTTAAAATAGTACTGTTTTATCCCCGCCCCCTTGGTGGGTGGGGACACACAGAGAAACCATACTACAGAGAAGGGAGTTTGGAATTTTAATGCTGGAGCCAGGGAAGTAAGCACACAGAGGAGCAGAGAGAAGGCTCAGTTAGACATAGCAGAGGCCCTGGGAAGAGAGGCAAGCCGTTTGTCTGAAAGTCTACAGCTGGCCTTGTGGAGATTTCAGAGGGGCTGAGCCTGGAGACAAGCAAGCCCCAGGAAGAGAGGAACCCAGGAAGTCTGAACCCTGGCAGACATCAGCAGCCACCTTGCTCCAACAGCAGACTTTGATGAGGGAAGTAACTTACGCTTTATGGCCTGGTAACTGTAAGCTTCTAACCCAAATAAATACCCTGT
This sequence comes from Tolypeutes matacus, assembly GCA_026826555.1. Classification (NCBI taxonomy): domain Eukaryota; kingdom Metazoa; phylum Chordata; class Mammalia; order Cingulata; family Chlamyphoridae; genus Tolypeutes; species Tolypeutes matacus. The sequence continues at coordinate 15,204,648 of JAKSZT010026446.1, read as the reverse complement.
ATAAAAGCCAACAGATTTCTGGTATTTTGCATCAGCACCCCTTTGGCTGACTAATACAACATTGTTTATGTGTGTTTATGTATAAATTATATACTTCAATAAATTTTTTTAAATGAAAATAAAATAAAATAGTACTGTTTCTTTGAAAATTTCAAAGCATTATTTTTGTTACTCAAAAATGTTCTGAAGCAAAGTTAACTATCTCTACTTTGTAAATGGAGAAATTAAGTTTTTTAAGCAACTTATTCAGGAAGTCAATATGCTAGTTCTAGACTCCAGTTTTTCACTTGTCTCTATGTCATTGCTTTAGGTTATGTGAGTCTCTGGGGGAGATATTTATGCTATCAACGCTTGGCACAGAGGTAGCAGAACTAATAATATATTTCAGAGATAGGCATCCTCCGTGCTCTTGAACTTTTGTTAGGAACTAGCTCCCCAAGCTGACGCCTAGTCTGTGGGCCTGTTTCATAATTCAGTTACTTGAATTCTATCTCTTATAAATGAAATTATACAAATTAATAAAATTTGCATAATTGTGGGGAACAGAAATTCTAAGATTTTCTGTGTTTGTGTATAGGAGGATTCTTTGATGATTCATTAAATGATATAATTCATAATATTTTCCTTGAATTTCCCGAGTCTTGTAGGTCCCAGGTAGGATGTCAGATGCACTGCTGATACTGTGCAGTCTCAGCTGGTGGGGCGGAAAGGCCGTCAGATGATAGCCTGAAATACTTTTCATCATTTTTGTAAGTGGGCAGATTTCTACCATCACAACTAAGTATAATTTCAAGGATACCTCTCTTTTCCATGGGAGTAGAGACTAGGGTATCTGAAGGTGAGCTGTGGAGAGAGGGGAATACAGAAACGACTTATGCTCCACTGAGGTCACTTGTATTGTTATATTTTTAGTATATTCTGCACGAGAATAGTATATTCTGGGCGAGATATACAACTGCCTTGCTCTCCTGAGGCTCTGTGAGTGGAATGGAAGTTAGCTCGAGTGTTTTGTTTGCCTGTCAGGTAGGTCATTGCTGCTTCGCTTCTCACGGATGGAAGTGCCTGTGCTGAGACGGGTGGTGGTAATTGCCATAGCTGAGTAAGCACCTTATTTCAAAGACGCAAGGAGAACCCGTGGGTAGTAGACTACACTCCTTGCCATGGTGTGTGCTTGCTTTTGAAGCCCAGCATATCTCTCTGTGGCTCCTTCTGCCTTGTGTGTGTGTGTTGGTTCTGGGCGGTGTGTGGAAGGGAAGGGAAGGCTTCTGCTGCTGGGAGCCGGCTACAGGGGTGGCTACTCACACTCTTCTGCCCTCCTGGGCTCTAAGGTCAGGCCGAGACACCTGCAGCAGCCCTCAGAGCAGAGCTCCATGGCTTCGACAGGAGGAGGATAGAAATAGCAAGTTTTAATATTCTTAAGTAAAGGCACAGAAGAGTTTATTTATTAAAACTTTCTCACTTGGGACAGTTCAAATGAAGAAAAAAGGTCTTGTTTGCTGAAGAGGCCCCAGTGAGAGAGATGGACTGATCCTAATGTGGGTTATATCTTTACCTACCCAACCCGCAGATGTACTTAGATTCTTTGGATAATGGACACTTTGGGATTTCTGAAACAGGTTTGGAGAATGTTCCCCCTAAAGAAATTCCTGAGTTAAAAATAAAACCCTTATTGGTCACTTTTTTGGATGATATTCTGGAACTAGATATTATTTTGAAAACCTTGATAAACAAAGGGAAAAAAATCTAGCATTTAACTTACTTTCCTTTACAACTTGTATCTCAGGTTAACCAAATAGTCGATGAGTTTCTCTTTATAGAAGTAGTCCAGCTAAACAAATAAAGAAGTATTCAGAAAGTCAGATTTCATTATTTTGCAACTCCTGATGAGTTAATAGATCCAGATGTTAGGCATCCAAGGCTGCTGACATCACAGAGAGAGAGAGAGAGAGAGAACCCAATATTTTATATCTCCTGATGAAGTACACAGCTGATCAAGTATTTGTGCCAAAATTTCAAACTTTAATCTGATCTGGCCTCTTTCTCTGACTACCAATTCACAGGTAATACAGAGGAAAGAAGAAAAGAGGTGAATTAAAAAACACTGTGGAGGGAAGCCGATGTGGCTCAGGTGGTTGGGCATCCGTTTACCACATGGGAGGACCCGGGTCTGCTCCCTGGGACCTCCTGGTAAAATTAAAAAAAAGGTGAGCAGGTGAGTTGGCCTGCGTGCAATGAGCCACAGGCCCGAGTGGACGTGCGGCGAGCCGAGCCACACAGCAAGATGATGACGCAACAAAAGAAAGATGCACGAGAGAGCCAAGGCGAGATGCACCAGAAACTAGGAACTGAGGTGACGCAAGTGACAAGGTGCCTCTCTCCCACATCAGAGGTCCCTGGGATCGAATCCCAGTGAAGCCTGGAGCAGAAATATGAGAAGAGAAGGCAAGAAACAGACACAGAAGATCACCCAGCAAATGGTAACAGCAAGCGGGGGAGGGGGGTATTCATAGAACTGTACATCAAAAAGAAAAAATAAAGTCGATTAAAAAACAAAACAAAACACTCTAGAGAAGCAACCAACAAAATCAAGCCTGGGAAACTCTACAGATCAAATGACCTAGTTTCATCAACAATAAAATGCAACTGAAGAAAAAAGAGATGGAAAGGAACTCTCTAGTTTAAAAGGGACTTACAAAATATATCAACTAATCCTAATGTATGGACCTTTTTTGGATACCAATTTATACAAAGAGTAAAAAATTATAATACAGTTGGGGAAAAGGTATACTGCCTGAATAATTGATGATATTAAATAATTATTGTTAGTATACTTAGGAACTATAACATTACTGAGGTTTTAAAAAATGAGCCCTATCAATCTTGAAATATTGGCAGATGAAATGATATATCTGAGATTTGCTTCAAAATAACACAGAAAATCTAAGCACCTCTTTATATATATGTAAAAATAACACACACACATATATATATAAAAAAATAACATTTTTGTAAGCAAATGCACATGTATGCATATATATTTATATATCATTTTACAAATATTGGTATATATTGTGAAAATTTTGATTTTTACCCACAATAAAAAATAAAAAAATAAATAAATAATAACACAAGAAGGCTAGAGGAGTAAATGGGGGTGTAAATAAAGAAAGATTGGACATCATTATTGAAGCTAGAAGATAAGTGCATGGAATAAGCTCTCTACTTACGTATATATTTGAAATTATAATAGAAAGCTTTTTAAAAAAACTTTAAAGATATGTAACAATACTTTGGGTACAGGGAAGGGAAATAAGAGAGGAGGAAAAGAGATAGAAAGTGCTTAGCATAGTAACTGATATGTTCTATCAATTAAATTTTGCTTATTATTATTATTTTCTAGCCATGGATACACCCGTCCATTCATCCATGCGATCGTTCATTTGCATACTCAGTAAATATTTATTGAGAGTGTATGATGTGGCAAGCACAAAAATACTTGCACAAAGCAAATGTCACTGGCAGAGCCCATTGCTTCCCGGTGGTTCTTCTTGTCCCATGCTCCTTCTGCAGAGCCTCTGAACTATATATGTAAGTGGCTCCCCGAGTAGGGGGCTTAAAGCGGCCCGCGTGGCTCATTCCTGGATTCATGCAAGTTCAGTCTTCAACCCTTTTCTCAGGGTAGTGCTGAGACTTTGCCTTCTTCCTGAAGATTATGGGTGCCACCTACTAATTCCAGAAGAGCCACCTCTAATCCCCGGCTTGGTTCCTGGGCCTGCCAGTTGGACACCCAGCCCCAGATTTATTCTTGAGATCCTGTGGAGAAACTGCCTGTGTCTGCCATTTCACCTCGGAGCTGTTGTTACACTCTGGACGATTTTCCAATTACTACATCTAATTACAAGGAAGAATAAATTACTGAAGCAAGTTAAATTACCTTGCGTGTCATAACAGTAATTAACATTCAAATAGGAAGCTGCTGCCATTTTTATAAACACCACCAAGTGGAGGCAGCACCCTTCCGAGAGCAGGAAGCCTGAGCGCAGGCTCCCGCACCAGGCCTGCTGTGAGGATGGTCCTTAGAGTTTTGCAAGGCTCCTGTGCACTGGCCATATCTATTCTCCTCGTGGCCATGCATGTTTTTCTTCTCTCCTTTCTTCCAGGTTTCAAGTAGGTCTGGAAAACAGTTTGGCCATGTGATTTTTGCTAGGCTGGACTTCCCTTGGAAAACAGTTCATAGCTTTTTCTGATCCAGCTTTTCCACAATTCCATGCTTGTTCCTTGCCTCTTCAGCACTTTTTCTGTCTGACACTGTCACTGCCTGGGTGGTCTCTTGATTTTCTGTTTGTTCCTTTGAGCTCCTTTGTGTAGCGAACACACCTCCTTAACTTAATTAGTATCTAGCCTAGCACCATCACGTATGGTATTTAAAATTGCCTCTTTTTTCCTGAGCTTAAAAAATTAGAGATCTAGATTTTATTAGATCGATAAACCAAACAAATATGAAAAGCAGTCAATATAAAATAGCAGCTCCAAGTAAATTCAAGTTCTGTCTTCAGAGATTGACACAATTCAGTTTGCCTCATTCTTTATTTTAAATTTTTTAATTAGAGAAGTTGTAGGTATACAGAAAAATCATGTAAAAAACACAGTGTTCCCATATACCTCCCCCCATTATTAACACTTTACATTAGTGTGGTACATTTGTCATAATTCATGAAAGAACATTTTTATACAGTCCATCGTGTACAATAGGGCTCGCTATGCAATTCTATGTTTTATCTTTTGATTTTTATCCTAGTACTATATATGTGACATAAAATTCCCCCTTTAACCACATTCACGTATGTAATTCAGGGTTGTTAGTTACACTCACAATGTTGTGCTCCCATTACGACCATCCATTTCTAAAACGTTAAAATCATCCTGAATAAAAATTCTGTACAAATTAAGCATTAACTCCCCATTCTTTACCCACAGCCCACCCCTGGTAACCTATATTCTAGATTCTAACTCTCCTATCAGAGAGATCATCCGATATCAGCCCTTTTGTGTCTGGCTTATTTCACTCTACATGTCTTCAAGGTTCATTCATGTTGCAGCATGAACCAGAGCTTCACTCTTTTTTACAGCTGAATAATATTCCATTGTATATGTAGACCACATTTTATCTGTTCATCGGGTGGTGGACACTTGGGTTGCTTCTGTCTTTTGGCCGTTGTGAATGATGCTGCTATGAACATCGGTGTGCAAATATCTGTTCGAGTCCCTGCTTTCAGTTCTTATGGGTGTATAGCTAGTATAGAGGAATTGCAGGGTCCTGTGGTAGTTCTATACTTAGCTTTCTGCAGGACTGCCAAACTGTCTTCCACAATGGCTGCACCATTTTACATTCCTCCCAGCAATGAATGAGTGTTCCTGTTTCTCCACAACCTCTCCACACTTGTAGATTTCTGTCTTGTTAATAGTAGTCATTGTTGTGGGTGTGAAATGGTATCTCATTGTGGTTTTGATTTGCATTTCCCTAATAGCTAATGTTGGTGAGCATCTTTTCATGTGCTTTTTAGCCATTTGCATATCTTTGGAAAAATATCTATTCAGGTGTTTTGCCCATTTTAAAAATTGGGTTGTTTGCCTTTTCATTGTTCAGTTGTAGGGTTTCTTTATATATTTTGGATATTAAACCCTTATTGGATATGTGGTTTCCAAATATTTTCTCCCACTGAGTAGGTTGTCTTTTCATTTTCGTGGCAAGGTCCTTAGATGCACAAAAGTTTTTCATTTTGATAAGTTTCCATTTATCTATTTTTCCTTTTGTTGTTTGTCCTTTGGGTGTAAAGTCTAAGAAACCACTGCCTAACACAAGATCCTGAAGATGCTTCCCTACCTTTTCTTCTAGGAGTTTTAAAGTCGTGGTTCTTACATTTAGGCCTTTGATCCATTTTTGGTTATTTTGTATATGATATGAAGTAGGGGTCCTTCTTCATTCTTTTGCATATGGATATTCAATTCTCCCAGCACCATTTATTGAAGAGTCTATTCTTTCTCATTTCAGTGGACTTGGCAGCCTTGTCAAAAATCAGTTGGCCATAGATCTATTTCATAGTCGATTTCTGAACTCTTAATTCAATTCCATTGGTCTATGTGTCTATTTTTGCCCCAGTACCATGCCGTTTTGACCACTGTAGCTTTGTTATATGCTTTAAATTCAGGAGGTGTGAGTCCTCCGTCTTCATTCTTTTTTTTTTAAGATAGTTTTGGTTATTTGGGGTCCCTTACCTTTCCAAATAAATTTGATAAATGGTTTTTCCATTACCAAAAACTAGGCTGTTGAAATTTTGATTGGTATTGCGTTGCATCTGTAAATCGTTTTGGGTGGAATTGACATCTTAATGATATTTAGTCTTCCAATCCATGAGCATGGAATTTCCTTCCATTTATTTAGATCTTCTTTGATTTTTTTTAGCAAAGCCTTGGTTAAATTAATTCCTTGATATTTTTGCTGTTGTGAATGGAATATTTTTTCTTGATTTCCTCCGCAGATTGCTTATTACTAGTGTATAGGAACCTACTGAATTTTGCATGTTGATCTTGGACCCTGTCACTTTGCTGAATTCATTTATTAGCTGCAGTAGCTTTGTTGTAGATTTGTTGGGACTTTCTATATAGAGGATCATATCCTCTGAGCATAGTAAAAGTTTTACTTCTTCCTTTCCAATTTGGATGCTTTTTATTTCTTTTATTTGCCTAAAACTAACTGCTGTGGCTAGAATTTTCAGCATAATGTTGAATAACAGAAGTGACAGTGAGCATCCTTGTCTTTTTCCAGATCTTAGAGGGAAAGCTTTCAGTCTTTCATCTTTGAGTATGATGTTAGCTGTGGGTTATTCATAGATGCCCTTTATCATGTTGAGGACGTTTCCTTCTATTCCTTTTTTTTTTTTTTTTTTTAAACTATGTTTTATCAAGAAAGAATGCTGGATTTTGTCAAATGCCTTTTCTATGTCAATTGAAATGATCATGTCTTTTTTTTCCTTCATTTTTTTTCAATGTGGTGTATTAGAATAATTGATTTTCTTATGTTGAATCACCCTTGCATACCTGGCATAAAACCCATTTGATCATGACACAGAATTCTTTTAATGTGCTGTAGGATTTGATTTGCAAGTATTATGTTAAGGGTTTTGCATCTATATTTATAAGATAAATTGGTCTAGAATAATTTTTTCTTTTAGTATCTTTATCTGGCTTTGGTATTAGAATGAGATAGGTAGTGTTTCCACCTGTTTAATATTTTGGGAGAGTTTGAGCAGGATTGGTTTTGATTCTTCTTGAAATGTTTGGTGGAATACGCCTGTGAAACCATCTGGTCCTGGACTTTTCTTTATTGGGGGTTTTTGATGACTGCTTCAATCTCTTTATTTGTTATTGGTTTGTTGAGCCCTTCTATTTCTTCTAGAATCACTATAGATTGTTCATGTGTTCCTAGGAAGTTGTCCATTTCATCTAGGTTGTCTAATTTGTTGGCATACAGTTGTTCATAGTATTCTCTTATGATCTTTTTAATTTCTGTATTAATGTCCTTTCTCTCATTTCTGATTTTATTTATTTGCACCTTTTCTCTTTGTTTTTTTGTCAGTCTAGCAAAGGGTTTATCAATTTTAATGATCTTTTCAAAGGACCAACTTTTGCTTTTGTTAATACTCTATTTTTGTTAAATTCTCTATTTTCTTTCCTTCTGCTTGCTTTGGGTTTAGTTTGCTGTTAATTTTCTAGTTCCTCTAGGTGTACAGTTAGGTCTTTGATTTGAGGTATTTCTTCTTTTTTAATGTAGCATTTAGGGCTATAAATTTCCCTCTCAGCACTGCCTTCACTGCATCCCTCCAGTTTTGATAAGTCGTGTCTTGTTTTCATTCATCTCAAGATATTTACTGTTTTCCCTTTTTATTTCTTCTTTGATCCACTGATTGTTTAAGACTATGTTACTCACCTTTTCTATAATTGTGGATTTTCCAGTTCTTTGTTAATGATTTCTAGCTTCATTCTATTATGGTCAGAGAAGATGCTTTGTACAATTTCCGTCTCTTGAAATTTATTGAGGCTTGTATTGTGACCCAGCATGTGGTCTATCCTGGAGAACAATCCGTATGAACTTAAGAAGTTGGATATCCTGCTGTTTTGGTCTTCAATATGCTGTATGTGTCTGTTCTAGTTTGTTTACCATAATATTCAAATTGTCTGTTTCCTTGTTGATCTTCTGTCTAGATTTTCTATTTATTGATGAGAGTGGTTGTTTTAGTGTGCCAAAGGGGTGCTGATGCAAAGTATCAGAAATGGGATGGCTTTTATAAAGGTGATTTATTTGGGGTAAAAGCTTACAGTTCCAAGGCTGTGAAAAGTCCAAACCGAGGCACCATCAGAGATGCTTTTTCACCAAAGTCAGCTCCTGTTGATCCTGGCTTCTTGCCATGTGGTGAAGCAAGATGGCCGCTGATCTCTGCTAAGGTTTTGGCCTTGTCTTCGGAGCATACCCTCTCCTCTTGAGCTGCTCCATGGGCCCAGCCTCTTGGGACTTTGTGCTTAAGTGATCCTGTAGCTCTCTGTCTTACATGGCAGGATCAAACATGGTGGCATCCTTTTTCTGGGTCTGTCTGAGTCAGTCTCTCTCTGTGTTTCCATTTATATCAAGCCAGCAAGGGGGTAGAGACTCAATAAAAAACCCTCAATAGATCTTATCAAGTAATCTAATCAAAGCCCACTCAACTGAATTTAATGCATTCAAAGGGTATTACACCCAGAGGAATAGATGAGTTTACAAACATAATATTTCTCTTTTGGGGCTTCATAAGATAATTTCAAACTGCCACAGTGGTGTATTGACACCTCCAACTATTATTATATAGGTGTCTATTTCTCCCCTCAGTTTTACCAGTGCTTGCCTTATGTATTTTGGGGCAAAGTGGTTAGTTGCATAAATATTCATGATATTTCTTCTTGGTGGATTGACCATTTCATTAATATATAGTGTCCTTCTTTGTCTCTTATATCAGCTTTTGACTTACAGTCTATTTTGTCTGATATTCATATAGCTACCTCAACTCTTTTTTGCTTACTGTTTGCATGGAAAATCTTTTTCCATATTTTCACTTTCAATCTGATTGTGTCTTTGGGTCTTAAGGTAGTCATATAAACAACTTATATAGTTGGGTCATGCTTTTTAATTCATTCTGCTGGTCTATGTCTTTTGATTGGGGAATTTAATCCATTAACATTCAGTATTCCTATTGTAAAGGCAGTACTTACTTCAGCCATTTTGTCCTGTGGTTTTTATGTCATATCTTAATTTTTTTGTCTCTCTTTTCCTTTATTGCAAACTCCTTTTCTGTATAGTTGATCTTTTTTTGATGTATTTGATTTCATTCTCATTTTTGTTTCTGTATATTTTTTAAATACTTTATTTGTGGTTACCCTGGAGTTTGTATTATACAGCTACTAATTTGAAAAGATACCAACTTAGCGTCAATAATACACATATTCTGTGCTCCCATAGCCCTCTGTTTCCCCTCTTTGTTTTTGTCTTACATTACCTCTTTATATTTTGCATGTCTGTTATTAGGAAATATGCCTTTTTCTTGTACAATTGTATTCTGATTCTTGCAAGAAATAAAGACTAGAGTTATATATTGAAGATACAATATTATTGGGTTTTGCATTTGCCATTTTAGTTACCTATAGTGAAGATCTTCATTTCCTCATGCTACTCCAAGCCACTCTTTCGTGTTTTCCTTTCAACCTGCAGAACTCCCTTTAGTAATTCTTGTAGGGTATGTATTTTGTGGACAAACTCTCTCATGTTCTGTTTATCTGTGAATATTTTAAACTCTCCCTCATTTTTGAAGGACAATTTGCTGGATAAATAATTTTTGACTGGCAGTTTTTCTCTTTCGGTACCTCAAATATTTCATACCACTGCCTTCTCGCCTCCATGTTTTCTTTTTTTTTTTTTTTAAAGATTTTATTTATTTATTCATTTATCCCCCCCTTGCTGCTTGTGCTCGCTGGGTCAACTAACCACGCCGTGTGGGTGGGCCTGCCTTCACCAGGAGGCCCTGGGAACCGAACCCGGGGCCTCCCATATGGTAAACGGGAGCCCTACTGATTGAGCCACAGCCGCTTCCCTCGCCTCCATGTTTTCTGATGAGAATTTGACACTTAGCCTTATTGAAGATCCCTTATATGTGACAAATCTCTTTTCTCTTGCTGCTTTCAGAATCCTCTCTTTATCCTTGGCATTTGGCATTCTTTTTAGTATGTATCTCAGAGTAGGTCTATTAGGGTTTATTCTGTTTGGAGTACGTTGTGCTTCTCGGACACAACGTATTTTTGGACACTTGTATTTTTGTCTTTCATAAGAGTTGGGAAATTTTTGGCCCTTATTTCCTCAGATATTCTTTCTCCCCCTTTCTCCTTCTCTTCTTCATTGGGACACCCATGATGTACCTGTTTGGACAGTTCATGCTATCACTCAAATCCCTGAGACACTGCTCAAGTTGTTTGTATTCTTTTTCTATCTGTTCTTCTGATTTCAATTGTCCTGTCTTCTAGCTCACTGATTTTTTTCCTTCTGCCTGTTCAAATTTGCTGATGTATGCCACTAGTATATTTTTTATGTCCATTATTGTGCATTTCATCCCTATAATTTCTGTTATGTTTCTTTTTAAACTTTCAGATTCTTCTTTGTGCTCACACATTGTCTTTTTAATTTTTTTTATTTTTAAAGATGCTTTAGATTACATCAAAGTTACATCGAAAATATAGGGGATTCCCACATGCCCACCCCCACCCCTCCCCTCACTTTTCCTCATTAACAACGTCTTTCATTAGTGTGGTACATTTGTTACAATTGATGAACACATACTGAAGCATTGCTACTAACCATGGACTAGAGTTTACATTATAGTTTCCACTTTGCCCTGCACAATTTTATAGCTTTTGACAAAATGCATAATGGCTTGAATCCATCACTGCAATATCATTTGGAACAATTCTGCTGTCCCCAAATGCCCCCTGTCACGTGGGGTTCTAACTCGCTGCTGTGGCCGGCTCTACGGGTGGGACCTGCATGACTCCCAGCTGAGCGGATCTGGGTGGGGGGTCTGGACTGGTGCAGCCCGGAGGGAAGTCTCCTCCCTGATATGGGAGATTCTTTTTCTTTTCTTTCGATTCAGCATTTGTGGAACCCTTCTCCAGGCTGTCCTCCAGCGTGCTCATCAAGTGGGATCTGTCCTTTTATTAGGTGAGCTTGTGGGGAGGCTTTTCCAGGCAACGCTGACCTTTGCCCCAGTCTTGGAAGCTTCACTGGAAGATCTCCATATCTTGAGCTTCACCATCGTCATCCTCTCTAGTAGCAAGTGGTGCTTTTCCAATACCGCGGTCCAGGCAGAGCCCCCTCCTGTGTCCGCAGCACGCTGTCCAAGACGCAGGTAGCGTTCTGCACTTGGGGCCTTGGCGGGGAGAGCGCCTGCTGCCCGAGGTGTCCCGGCTTCAGGCTGTCAGAGTGGGTCGCTGTTCCTTGGTTGTAAGCACTTGGACCTCTTCAATACCAGAGATATTGTTTATGCCTAGTTTTCTTAAGGGGATGGAGGTTTTTTAAATCATCTGTGGCTGTGAACTACCTTCCTCTTTCTGTGAGCAATACCCACTTGTGCCTGCAGTTTGGCAGTTTTTTCCTGGTTCAGGATAGTTTCCTTTGTCTTGTCTGAGCAAAAATGGGGCCACGTGGGGGAGACTAGGGTTCGTACTTGGGGTATCAGGCTAATGAGCTCTAATTGCTTTTTAGTGCCAGTACTGAGGGGATAATTCAAGAGCCGGGAGGAATATCCTTTTAAGTTCTAAAGTAAAGGCAGCTACAGCAATGGTACCTTGCTTCTTGTAGCCTCTTTGGGTAAGTAGTGTGGGCAGTTAAATCTCAGCAAGGTTTGGGAGGATCCTTTCAATATGCCCTTGGCAGTTGGTGTTATGAATTGCTTTCATTTATTCAGCACACTACTACATGTATAGATTTTATTTAGTAATTGACAGAACAACTCTGGGTACAGCTCTGCCTTTGTGAATAATGATTGTTATCATTTTTGTTCTTGTTCTTTTAACTTTTCAAACTTGTAAAAAATGTGAGAATTGTGAACGCTGGGATGTAATTTAATACAGCAGTGAGGTTACACATTTGTTTGTAACCGCAGTGTCATCCATACACTTTTCTGTTGGAGAGAATAGCACATTAGCAGAGCGTACGAAGGTTCAAATCATCTTACCTCTTGCCATCCTGAAGCGTGGGCTTGGGTGTCATGAAAAGATCTGACGAAGACGTGGGTATAAGTATAGACTTTCATACCCTCAGGCCGAATATGGATCACAGCGGTTCCATAGCGTTTAAATAGCTGGCCTGAAAATTTCTCCTCCTGTATCTTGGTATTTCTGTTTCTGCCCACCAGTTTTGGTTGCGGTCTGTAATTTGGGGATTTGTATACTTATAGCTAGTGCATGTGTTCTTTCAGCTCAAGAGTAGCCAACCTCACCATCTAAGGGGAAGAGCAGGAATTTATCAGAATTGCTGAGAGGGCGCGTGCTAGTGCTGCGGGAGTGTGCTCCCCGTGCTGACGACGGGGCACTGTACTACTTTGGCCACAGTTTCAATTCAACTGTAATGGTGCTTTCTTTCTGCCAAGGGCTCTGAAGAGCCCAGTATGACCCCAGTTTTGGTCCCCTCTGTAGAGCTGGACAGCAAGGGGAGGAGAAGGAACGGTCTTTCCACGGAGCAGCACTCTTCATGGAGTTGAGGGAAGCTAGTTTTGTCAGCTTAGCTCCAATTGCGTAACTCCACAGTTTGTTTCTGAAACTAAGAATCATGATGAAAAAATCAGAATTCTTTTGTAGTTAAAGTTGGGGGGTTTGGACTGGGGTCTGGAAGAGGCAATGAAAGCGAAAGGAGGGCTGGCATGTAATTAAGAAATACCTCTTTAGGATTTTGTGTAACACTAACTTAAACAAGAAGACTCGGTTCCCATTATCCCCCTGTATTTGAATAAAAGATCTCATCTAAAAGGACTGGAGGATGCCGCAACTTAGGGCAACACAAACTGCTTTTCAAGGAGAATGTGTTTGAGATAGGAGACTCCTTGAGTAAATTACATAAATTTGTAAAAGGTTTTTATTCTGCGTTCTATACAGTATAATACATTTGGAATTCATGGCTAATTTATACGTTTCAATTACAATGTATTTAAAAGCCCTTCTAGAGAATAGTTGGTAATTAGGTGATTGACATATTCTCACACTTGACAATCACACATGCCATAATTGCCTTCTATTTTCCAGGAGTATCTCCAATAAATGTTTGAAACTTCTCCTAGCAAGTGTTGTTCAGCAAAATTGTAAGAGACTAGAGGATACTTTTTTCCCCACAAATGGAGTGAATGCACACACTGCGTTGCGTTCTGTCTTCCTTGATGATTTATGAAGTACCTCCAGACCTGCAATGAAAAGTGGGAACCAGACATAAGTAGTTGGCTATGAACATTTAAAGTGTTTTAATCCTTAGGTAGGAAAGCGATTTTACTTATGGGAAAAACAAAACAAAACTTTTTTGAATGTTTGTTTTTATACACAGGTGATTATTATCTAATTCTTAAAGACCAAAGCATTTATGCTACTCAAATGGTAAACTTCAATCAGGAATACTTGTTTTGTTTTATCTCATGTAAATAAAAAAATACTAAATTTATCATCATAATTTATAGAAAATCATCTTGAAACAACTTTAATTTCGGGGGTAAAAAAAGGTATATATTATCAGGTCACTCTATATAAAATAGTATTTTGTATTCAAATGTGACCTTATAAATAAAATTACTGTTTATGTCTGCTTCACCATTATCCCTTCTATATATTACATAAGTAAATCTACTCTTTGAGCCATACTTACAGTATTTCCCTTCCCCATATGGTTTTTTAATTGAGGTATAATTTACAAACAGTAGGGGGCGGATGTGGCTCAACTGGTTGGGCATCCGTCTGCCATATGGAGGGACCTGGGTTCGATCCCCGGGACCTCCCGGTAAAATAAAATAAAAAAAATAAAAAATAAAAAAAAATTTACAATCAGTAAAATGTACAGATTTAAATGTATAGTTTGATGAGTTTTGGCACTATGTAGATTGACATTTTTCTAAGCTACACCCCCTTCAATAAATAAAACATTTCCATGACCTCAGAAAGCATTAAAATATTTTAGCTATTCCTGATTCTAAAAGTAGCAGAGATCCAGGGAGTAGTGCTCACAGAAGACCACATTTCAGTTTATCAAGTCCTCACCAGATAAAAGTGTGTTGAAGAAGGGCAGACATATTATAATGAACAAATAATCGTTGCTGAGACTACTCCTGTGCCCCTAGACTGGATCCACTGTTAGTAGATAAATACTCTCAAATGTAAAGCAGTTTACCAGTTGATAAACAAAGAGATCCAAAATACTGTGATATGAAGTGAAAGCACAGGCAAAGGTGAATCAGGCAAATGGAAACAAAAGGAAAGGCAGGGATCATAAGGTCAATGTTATATAAGTAGAAATCATGTAAAAAGCACTCAGTGGAATAAACTTTATTTTATATCTTTCTCAAAGAAAATGTACCTTTTTTCCCAATTGTCTTGGAAACACCTAGTAAAACCGATTCTTAGTTGAGCACAGGCAATAGCAGTCCAACCTCACCCATTGCTTGGGAGCTCAGAAGCTATGCAACTGCTGCATCAAAGTGGAAACCAAAACTTTTTAGAAAATAAGTATAGAAAACTTATAGAAGGCAGGCAGCATTGTGTTCAGAAGTTCATGGTCTTAAAACAGTGGTTCCTATGCATGAAACCACAGGAAATAAAAAAAAAATTTTTTTTTTAAGGTAGGAGAGTGGTTTGGAAAATAAATATTTTGCATGTTTGCACATCAAAAACTCTGAGAAGTCATTCTGTAGAGTAATTAGAAGCCATAAAAACCACAAAGAAAATACAATGAAACCTTCAAACTTTGAGAAATAGAGAAGGAGGTTAATTGGAGGGACATACCGTGTTTGTGGATGGTAAGACTAAGCATTCTAAAGCTGGCAGTTCTTTCCAAACTAAATTTGTTTGAGGACCTTTTCCAGAGTTTTCTAAAGTTCATCTGGAAGAACAAAGAAACAAGATAGTGACCATAGAATACATAGGCTGTTCACAGAAGGAATTTTAGAGTTGGCCTCTAAATATATGAAAACAATATTTAATCTTACTAATAGTCAGAGAAAGGCAAATAGTGAGATACCATTTGTAAAAATTAGCAAGAAATGTTAATGCTCAAGTGTTAGCAAGATTGGAGTAAAGCAGGCACTAATTATACTTTTACTACTGTTAGGTGTAAAAGTTGATTTATATTTTGGGATAGAGTAAATTTGGGAATATTATCAGGGGTCTAAAATTATTAATTCATGATAATTTCTAAAAATACTCATCAATATTTGGTAGAACTAATAATTGTACATTGTTTTTTAATAGCAAAAATTTGAAAACTATCTAAATGTCCAATAATGGGGAAGTGGGTAAACTAAATTATAAGTAAAGGTAAAGGAAAGTTACATGCAAACATTAAATGTTACACATGTGAAGCACATTTAATACTGTGGGAAAATAGCCATAGAACAATAGTAATTGAATGACTTATGTGTAACATCAGTCTGATATTTTAAAATCAGACAAAATTTTTCGTTGGGGAAATCAGTGTATTAAATTCTTCATTTCAGGGTAATGCAAAATGTGCTATTTAATTCTTGCCTTTACTAATCAGGAAATATACAAAAAATACGCCTTTTCTTAAATTATAGTATATCAGATTCCCTTTTTTTCCTTTATATTATTTTGTGATTTTGTATTGATCAGAGTGATCAGAAAATTTAAAGAAAAGATGCAGTACTCAGAATCAAACTGCAAAACAAATTCTGGTTGTCGTTTAAACTTGAAAATCAAAAAAATTTCCATAATCTGTGAAAAATGGGAGTATTAAAACATTTCAGACCTGAAGTTTCTTTCCAAGTCTTTTGCTCTGTAACATATTTTCATTGTCTTCCTTCTCTCTACTTGGTAAACTTTGGCAATTTTCCTTTGATTTACAAATTTCTGCCCACATCCTCCATCCTATGCATTCATTTCAGTATTGAGAAACTTACCCATGACTCCAGTTTCCTTGGCATCTGTCCTTGCAAATCCTTTGTTATCCAAGTCAAGTAGCATGTCAAGGTTTAAATTTGGGGCTGGGAGGGGATGTGGGGAAAGACACTTAAGCCTTTAGAAAACCCAGGCTCCTTAAGGAATTCAAGTGTAGAGAGAGCGTCATTCTTTATTAAAGAAAGGCTAGATGATGGAAAGCATTGCAAGTATGAAACTGTATATTACAAACTGACATTTTCATTGGTTGGACCACCGTTTGTTGGAGGTGATACTGAACCCCAGCCCTGAAAGAGCGCCGCGCTGTTAACGTTTGGCTTTGCAGCTCGTCTCTTTAAAGAAGTTTCCTTAGGGAGGAGGACTTGAGTGCCTTGCTTAGAAACGGCTGAGGTGCCCTGTGTCATTTAGCCTGCAATTATCGCCATCAGTAGCCACTTTTTTAAAGCGCATCCTTATATGTGATGTGGCAAATAGCAAATGAGGCAAACACTGTCATTGGCAAGCATTACCGCGAACCCTGAACATGTGCAGGGCACTGTGGCAGGTTCTCAGACTCTGGGAACCTGCCACCTCCAAGAATGAGTGGGTGCACTGAGCAGTCCCTCAGGAAATAGAGGGCTTACATTTTAGGTACGCAGAGTGAGGAGTGAGGAGTGAGGAGTGAGGAGTGAGGAGTGAGAGGGGTGGCAGCCCCCTGTCGTGTTCAGGCAGAATGACGTGCTCATCCTTCTCATGAGCAGGTCTCAGCCGTGCATGCTAGGTGGGCGATGCTCCAGGTGAGAGCAACGCCTGCAAAGGGCCCTGCACCAACCCGTGTCTTTCCGTCTTTGTGAGTGTGGAGGGACGCAGCGTGCGGCCCGACTCAGCCCAGACGGGCCGTGCCCAGAGGCCACCTTCTGTTCAGTGCACCTTTGATGTGCCCAGGCTCTTTTCTGCGTTGCCCAGAAGTGTTAAACGCATGCTGCAGTCATTGCTGAAGTCTCCCCGAGGGCCTGAAAGAAAAGAGAACATCCTTTTTTTTAAAAATGGGAAACTTTGGGCATGCAGTGAGGGGAAGCAGTTTGCCTGAAGTTGTGTCACTGGGTTGTGGGTCACGGAAGATGCCCCGTGTTGCCCTGAGTGCCTTAACCTCTTCAACTCACATGTGCCCGTGTAAATAGGTTCTTAGGTTACTGAAAGCATTGATTCAGCAGTAGCTACACATCTAATTTTTCTTCTCCAGACATGGAATGACAAATGAAAATATTTACTTAAAAATGTGTCAGTTATCATATTACCCCAATATTTCTTTACTGCCTATTTGGAAAAATTTTATATATCCCTTTTAGGTAGTTGTAATAAATAAACATAACCCACCTTCACCCCTCCCCACCCCATTCACTTTTACCAGTTGTGAAGTGACATAACCTTTTGTAAAAAGCCTGTTATCACATGTGCATGATTGTATTATAAGTTCACATATTCTGAAATAAAAATACATTTTTAAAAAATGAAGCCTGTTATTAGTCCCACATATTTGCACTGAATCTTACCTGAGACTCTTCCTGGCTGAGGCCATTACACAGGAGATTCTCCCACCTCTAACCCTCCACCTCTCCATACTCTGTCGCTTCCCCTCGCTCTACCTTTGCCCCATTCCTCAGAGAATCTGCCTTCCCTCATTCAGTGCTCAGGGAAAGGATGCTTCCTCCTGTTTCTAGATTCCCGTTCTTTTTGTTTCCTTATCGTTGAAGGGACCTCACCCCACCAGTTTACTCTTTTCCATTATTTTAATCTACCCTCCTTCTTATCAGCTGTTTCATTCAGCCTTTAAATGTGATTGTTTCTTCTAGAAGTAAGGAAGGAGAGAGGGAGGTAGGGAGGGGCGGTAGGGAAGGAAGAAGGAAGACCGAGAAAGGAAGGGAGAAAGGAAGAAAGAGAAGGAAACAGGAAAACAACTCCTCTGCCCTACCTCTTCCTCTCCTTATCTTTGCATCAATACCTCCTTTCACAGTTAAAACTTGTGAAATGTCTACGTTTTAGTCCTCACTTCCTCTCCTCCCAGGTGGCTTACCTGTCCGCTACAGCCTGGCTTCGGGTCTGCAACTCACCTGAGACTGCCCTAGCTGAGTTACCACAGTCTCCATGTTGCTCAGTCTGTGGGTACTTAGTCCTCTTTGTATTTGCTTTCTTAGCTATGTATCTGTGACGACTCCTTTCCAGAAACAATTTTCCCTGGGCCTCAGCGGCACCATACTCTCCTGGTTTTCCTTCTCCACCACCACCTTCCCTAGTCATAGAGGCCTTTTCCCTCTTCTCTTGTTCTCTACACTTCTTCCTGAGTGACCTCACAAATTCCCAAATTAGCCTGGGTTTTAATTACCATTGTATACCCCCAGCTGCTAGCACAGTGCCCAGTGCGCTGCCTGCATTCCATCTTTCCTGCATGGGTGGGTGGTCTTAGGGACAGCTAGGGTGATGGATAGGCATTTTCCTGATAGCGCTGGTCCCCCGTGATCCCCACTAGAATGTATGACCATGTGAGCAGTGACACTGTCAGTCTTGCTCACGCCGCCTAACGTGGTAGCTCCCACTCAGTGGGAGGGAGTGAAGGAATGGCTCACCGGAGAGAGCCCGCTGCTAGGAGCCAGGATCCATGGATCTTTTCCTCAGCCAAATGAACTCATCTCAGTGACCTGACATCACTGAGAACCATGGCTCTTGCTTCACTCCAGTCCCAACAGTGTTCCTCCTGCCTTTGTGAGCTAGAAAGCTAGAGCCCTTCCAAGAGGAGTCTTTCATTCTTGTTGGTTGTTGTTTCTTCTCCCTCCCTCCTTCCCTCTTTCCTTTCTCTCCTCCTTCCCTTCCTCCATCCTTCTGTCCTCCCATCCTCCCCTTTCCTCCCCCTGTCCCCTGTCCTCTCTCTCTCCCCTTCATTTCTTTCCCTCCTCTCCTTCCTTTCTTTCTTCTTAAAGGAAGAGGAAGGAATTAAGCATGAAGGGTTTGACTCACTGGGGCTAGTCCAGAATGTGTTTGGAAACATCAGATCTCTAAGGCACCCCTCACCTTGAGGGTGGTCTTATTTTTTACCCCTCTCCCTTGCCCCTTACCTGGGATGACAGCTCAAGGGCCTGCTGTGTACTTTGTGCATGTTTACACTTTGTGATGCCAGTTGTCTCTGCTGGGGTGGGGTGGAGAGCGCTACCCAGCAGAGAACTGGAGCTAAACTTACCACATATAAGGAGGATCTCTCCAGATCTCTCACTATTGATCTTCCATTCTGACTTTCTAGTACCCTCTATCAGTACTCCTCCAATCCTGGGTCCTAAGGCACAGCTAAATGTGAGTTTCTTGAGCTCTTCCCACCGCTGCCAGAGAGCACAATCTGCTGTACACAGCAGGCCTCGTAGCATCCAGATTCCACAAGTATTTTCCTTCCATCTCATTGTTTATTTCCTGTTTATTTTTAAGTTGTACTTCTCGTTTTTAAAGGGATAACAGCTAAATTTATTTATCAAGATGCTTACATGCTTCTTTTTAAGGATATCGCAATTGAGCACAGAAAGCTAATCTGGATTTGTGTTTTCATTGGGAATGCTCTAAGCAAACACAGGCTAAAAAAAAATCAACCAGACCCTTATGCCTCTTAGAAACTCTGATCTGCTTCCCAGTTTAGTAGACGGAAACATGATTACCTTTTTTTCTGTGTTCAGAGAAATACAGGTAGATGAAGACTAGGATGGCTTTGTAGTGAATATGCAAAAGCCTATAAAATACAAGTAGGAATTGGTTAAAGTGCAAAAAAAAGTCTTTCTATTTCATGAATACTTAGAAGCGTTATAAAGACATAAACATACTATCATATTTCAGTGAGCTCTTGCCTTACCACTTGATGTGTTTAATTATTTTGAAGGTCATTTCTTTTTAGAAAATCAGGGAAAGCTGGCAAATGGCAAGGGGACTACAAGTAGAGAATGAACTCTTATTTTCACCGTCATTTTATAGTCACATATGGTTGTGGTTCTGAGTTTTCTAGATAAAACCGATCACTGGGTTTAAAAGTCATAGTAATTTATAATATGAGGAACATGGCATCTATTATCTCTACAACCATTAAAGTCCCAAAATCTTCTCAAATGAGAGAATTGCAAAGAGTACTTGTTGTATTCCAGGAGTCTGGATATTTAAGGCTTCAGGTTAACAATACAGATAAAGGTGATTGTGTGGGAAGTAGCTAGAGTAAGATAAATGAAATTGAGGCATGCAGCCCAGGAGTTAGTATTTAGCCCCTAACCCATCGAGGGTACCCTACCATTTCAGCTGGAAATCATTTTTACTTACAGAAAGCTAGTGCCATAATTTCAACCCAAGTCGTAAGTATAGCTCCTAAGTAGTAAGTCTGAGTTGTTCGTTTTTTAGCTATATGTGATAGTTTGTTTTGTTCTGCAGGAATTCTGATGCATCGGTAATCTCTGTGCGTCTGGAATAGCGTCTGTGTACATTGCACTTGAGCGTTTGAAGTAATTCTTAGCTAGACATCATAACCATGAACTCTGTCCTCAAGCTTCAGATTTTTGCTGTCACCAGCTGATAGGAAGTGCTAGTTATTTTGTAATGATGTCTGAAAAACATGAAGTCTTCAGCCTCGTGTAAATTTGGATTCAGAGGTAGCAGATATAAAAATTCCAGATCCGTATAGTTTATAAAAAGAAGATAATTTAAAATGATCTACCATCATTCACACCCATTCTTTTAGGTTAAGAATCATTAACCGGGTTGGGCTCCTGTTTACCATGTGGGAGGCCCCGGGTTTGATTCCTGGGGCCTCCTGGTGAAGGCGAGCCAGCCTGCGCGGTGAGCTGACGCAACAAAGGGAGAACAGCAGACACAGAAAAACGCAAAAGCAAATGGACACAGCGAGCACAAGCAGCAAGGGGGGGATATTAAAAAAAAAAAAAAAAATCATTAATGTACCTTGAGTGGCAGGGATAGTTCACACCATTTAGCTACAGCCTTCAGAAATCCTTCTCTGTATGTCTTCAGCCTAGGCTGTCTCTGAGGCAAATTCTAGCTGCCTTGTTCCGACATGCTTCTTTTCCCCAAACTTCTCAGCTAAACCTAGTTCAGGAGTGTTCTCTTGGAATACTTGAGGCGAGAATCTCCCTTTAGCAGCTTAGAGATGTAGACTCTTCAGCTGACGGTCCTTCCTGTCTAGCACTACTTCGCGCCAGTGCTTCCTTTCTCGCTGGCACCTCGCACCCCTGGGTTTGTCCCGCACAGTCAGCCCTTGTCTGACAGACTCGCCGAGGAGGAAGCGGGTTTAACTTAGCCAGCAGCAATTTTGCAGCTGCATTTAGCCTCACCTGCTGGCCTGGGTGCTCACTGCTCCAGACACACTGTCCTCTTCTCTGTTCCTGAAGCTCTGCAAGCTCCTTCAGGCCATTCACTGAAATTCCAAAATCTGTGTTTGTAACACACATTCTCACTCCCTGTACACACACACACACAGAGTTCCCTGGCAATCTCCTGCTTCCGAACCTACCCTAACCCATGGCCACTCCCGCTGGCAAACCCACCTGTTCCCAGTCCAGACTAGGTGTGTCCCTATTTAACTGTTTCACTCTCATAATACCCTGTACTTTTCCATCATAAGACACTTGTCACGATTGTAGTTATTTTCTTATTTATTCATAGGCTTAACTCCACTAAGCAGTAATAATGTCCGTTTTGCCCACCAGAGCATCCCCAGACCAAGCGCCATGCTGCACTTCTTGTAGGCACGTGAGAAGTATTTGTGGAGTGAGAGAACACTAGTGCTTCCCAATCAGCATTCACACGTCCGGTTTGAAGGCTGCTGGGCTTAATGGGGAAGACATGGGTGTCTGGAGAGAGGCCTGGGCATTCGTGCCTGCGTGTTGAAGGAAAATCAGGATTTGGGAAGCAGTATGCTTGCTCAACAGTGATTTGAAGTACACTCTTCTTGGACAGATCTGTTTTTGATAATATATTTTAGTTGGAGGTTGTGAGGCTTTCTGGAGGAGTTGAAGCAATTCCTGAACTGCGTTTTGCGGGACTCGTAGGAGATAGTGTTAGGAAAACAGGTACAGTAAAAGAGGGAGCAGCACGTGTGGAGAAGGGAGGGCTACAGCAGCGTGGAACATAGAGGAAAACGCACGTGGTGCAGGCTTATTGGGGCTCGGGCAGGCTGGGAGTGGCAGGAGGCGAGAACCTGGAGTCTAGGCAGGGGCCAGCTCAGAAGCGCTTTAACTCGCTATTGGGTAGGTTTGCACTTCACCCGAAAAGCCTCCTGGGGAAAACAGACCTTCTGAACTCCGGCGATAACCTGCCTGCTTGGCAGCATGCCATTGAACCATGCCAGGTGTGCCTCGCACTGCACCTGCGTCCATGGAGGTGTGGGGGCTGGTGCCGAGGAGTGAGGGGAGGGAATGACGTTCTAAGGTGCTGGCCAGAACCCGGGGCCTGTCTGCTGTTGGGTGCGGTCTCAGCACACATGGCAGCGACGCTGAGGGGAGAGGAAGAGGCAGACAGTACAGCTTCTGTGTGCCGCCCTCTGGAGAGTGCCAGAGGGCTCTGCCAGGCCTTGTGGGGTCCCTTTATTCTCACCATCTCCTCACAATCCTCTCACGTTTTTAAATAAAGGCTTGTCCTGAAGGTGATCTCCGAATGTTCTCTCAGTGCCTGCCCACAGGAGTGTCTCACGTCATCCTCACGAGCTGCTACTTCTGGGAGCTCCGGACAAGTTCTGTGTCAGGGATTTGGTGACGGTGTTGCCAGGAATGCTGAAATCATGGAGATGGAATGTGAGGTTAGGCAGCAGCCGTCTTCTTAGCTCCCTGTCTCTCTCCAGTGTCCTAGACGGCTTTATTCTTCGGAAACTCAATTACCTTTACTTCATTATGCAGAGCAGTTTAACACTCAAACATCCTTAGGCTCTGGGCCCACCTTTGCAAAGCCAGAAGCTCATTAATGTTTCACAGCCCTGAAGAGCTGGCAGGAGCTTTGAAATTTCAGTCTTTTCTCCCTCCCAGGATATCTCAAAGTGAAAAAAAAAATAATATAGAGATTTATTTTCTCACTAATGTAAATTTCACACTCCCAAACCTTAACATTAGAAGGCGACACAGTCAATTTCAGTTTTAAGACAATATTTTTCCTTCCAGTACATATTATATAGGTAAAGAATCACATGGAATTCTATCTAGAGTTTCCGAATAACTGGAAATATTAGAACAAGCAAAGCAGCACTTCTCATAAATGTGAGTGAATAGGACTGTGGGCAATAACCAGTTCAGTATTGAGGCATGTTGTTAACTCAGCCACGTGCAGGTGGCAGCAGGTGGAGAGCGGGAACCAAGGAGCCTTATCTCCCTGGGTTATGCTGCCTGAGGATTGAGGTGTCACTTAACTTACAGGGTTTGCTTCCTTTTTTGTAAAATAAATGTAATACCCACTTCCAGGGATTGTGGGGAGATTTAAATGAGGAAACGTGTAAAAAGTGTTTCTCACTTTGGCAGTATCCCAGACATGGAGCCTTCAGTCTAGTGGAGGATCCCTGGGCTGCGCTCTGCTGTGCTCCCCACCCTCCGTTAGTGCCTCTGGTCTAATTTTGCAAGCCAAGGTTGTTGTCATGCCAGGGACTTTGGCTTCCCAGCTAGACGGCTGTAGCAGGCATGCTAGTCTCAGATCATTAACAGAGTTCCAGATTTGGGTGGGGGTAGGCAGTTCCAGAGGGCCCACGCGAGTAAGAGCACGCGCCTTGCCACGCTGACTTAGAGTAGCTGTGGGGTGCAGTGAGGAACAGATGTAAGTGGAGCTTCCGGGAAAGTTGCTGTTTTGTGACAGACGAGACTAAGCAAACTGGCTTGGCCTTCCCCCTGGTCCGTGCTTCACAGGATGCTGGGTTACTGCTTGGCTACAGGGCCCTCTTTGAGCACGGCCCAGGCTGGCCGAGGGAACATGGAGGAGCAGGGCTCCCCAGGAGGAAAAGGGCGAGCTGACCACCTTGTTTGGTGTTTCGTGTAAGCGGCTGAACGTAATTCTGTTACATGTGCTCTCTCCCCACCACACTTTTATAAAACATGGTTGGCTCCTTCTCATCATGCAAGACGCAACTCAAAGAGGTCTTCCCTGCTCATCCCAGCTGAAGCAGCTCTTCCTTCCACATTCCTGTGACAGCACTGTTGTTATTGCCATTGCATCATTAACATTATCTCAAATTATCTTGTTTATTTCCTTCCTGGTGCTGTAAAGCTCTTTTCACTCTCTCTAGAATTACGCCCCATTAGAATAAGGAGCTAGTGGATCTTGTTTGCTGCTCTATCTGCACAGAGAACTGTGTCTGATACAAAGTAGGTGTTAAGTAAATATTTCCTAAATGAATATCACCTAGGTTAAAGAGCAACTTTTTTCTAATTTGTCAGTAATTTGTCTGGGAGAGGAAAAATAAATTGAAGTGGAATTAATGGTTTTAGATTATATATCTCTATATTTGTAGATTCTATGCTTGTGTGTATAATGTGTATAATTATACTTCAAATCAATAAATTGAGAACTTATCCTGTACCAGGAATTCTAAGCACTTTCTAGCTTTTCATATTTTTCTATAAGTAGGTTGCATTAAAAAAATATAAAGAATTTATACTTTACTTTTACTGGGTACTTCTTTAAAAAGCAAAAGTAAGCTAATTTCTTTTAACCATTGTATATTAGTTTATCCCAGAATATTTACTTAGAGTGATATTTGAAATGTGTGGCAAACTTTCAAGTAGAACTGCATTTGTACCAGAAGAAAAGGTCTGTCTCAGATCTCAGTGACTTTGTGTCAAAACGTGCTATTGTACATGTCAAGATGATCTTCTCCCCTTACTGCGTATTTCAAAGGGTAGAATATGTAAAATGAGGTTTTAGTGTCAGACACTTCAATTACAAACCAACAGTGCTGTTTCATTTTTCACCAATGATGGAGAAGGAGTTGTGGGAAAAAGTCTGTTTTTACCTCAAAGTAGTAGCATTCAGGATGAGGTGTCTCCACTTGTAGAAATCAGTCATATCCTCAACCGAAGACCAGGCCAGGTTTAATAATTCAGTCTGAAATCTGTGCTTCCCTGTCCCAGGCTCCCTGGCACTTCACTTATTAGAGGTCTGCTCCGCTCTGTTTGCATCTGCCACTGTCCGTTCAGCCTGTGAGCGTAACCAGTGGAGAGTAAGCCCATTAACTGGAATCATCTATGCATCCCTGCTTCCCACAGTTGTCAGCCCATCGGCGCCTCACTGGCAGCACATTTCCTTATAAAGCTCCTCTTGTATGTGCATCCTGGTCCAGAGCCTCAGTGCTGTGATCAGAATCATGTGCTCCGTGACACCTGAGCCTGAGAATTCGGGAGCCCTGTGTATACGGCCAGGTTTGCAGATTCCCAAAGCATTGCTCCCAGGGATTGCTGTATTTGCACTATTCTCTTGTGTGATTAACCACCACAGCAGACGTAGCAGAATACAAGAGAAAAGCCGGTAAAGCTTATTGTTGTGGCAAGGGGAGAGTGTGTTCCTTTAAGGCAGGCTATCCAGGTGGCCTCAAGGGGCCCTGGTATTAAAGCAGGCCCTTTTGTGTGGCGAAGCACAGGAGAGGGGATGCCTCTTACCATCTGTTTCCTAGAGGAAACTGAAGGCTACAGTGGTGATTTATACATGGTATCTGTCCGGGAGTCTCTCTTTGGAAAACATTAGTTCATAAGAAGGATTGCTGCAGTTTCTTCTAGCAAGCTGTGTGTCTTGTGGTAAGGGCGTGGGGCCCGGTCAATTTGCCTGACTCTGTTCCTGGGCGAGCTGTTTACTCTCCCTCTGCCTCGGTCTTCTCATCTGTAAACGGGGTGACCAGAGCTGCCTGATGATCACTTTGCTGACAAGGCTTAACCACAAACTGTGAAGGGAAGCAAAAAGGTGGAAAGAGTAGGTGCCAGCGGGGCCAGGTGACACCTGTGCACTGCAGTGGTGCGTGGGGCCGCGCCCGAGCTTCGTTGCAAGCCATCTTACCCCTCAGGCTTGCTGATGTAAGGCACAGGTCTGAACTAGGCATGGTCTATAGGAACGTTTTGCCTTTTCCCTTCAAGCCATGATTTCTTTCTTGGTGAATAGTGGCCACATTGAAGCACTTACCAAGCCAGAGCCTGAGTTGTCTAAGCTCCTTTGTGCCACCCCCCATCATCCAATCAGCCATCTAATCTGGTTCATTCCACCTTTTCATCTCCTACCTCCTTTTAGCATAGGTGATTCCTACTCAGCTTCCAAATTCAGCTCCAACAGGAGACCATTTCGCAAAGTGTCCTGTGACCCTCCCTTTCCAGTCTGATTTAGGTGCCCCTCTTCTTTGCTCCCACAAACACTCATGGATATTCTAGAAAACATTAAAAGCACTGTCTTGTAAACATTAACTTTTCATTAAGCAATTCCTCCACTAGACTCTGAGCTCCTTTGGGCAGAGACTGGGTTTTATTTGACCTTATATCCCTAACACTTGGCATGGTACTTCACAAATAACAGGCATTTAATGTTTATTAAAACAATCAAAGGAATAGTTCTGTGTGCGTTAATCTTAGAGCATGACCCAATGTAGAAGTTATCTTCTTTAGAAAATAAGTTCTCAACTTCCAAAGAACTTAGAGTTGTAAGCTTTAGAATATGAACAGATGGCATTCTAAAAGTTCCTTGGTTAAAGGAACTTTAAAGAGTCTAAACTCTTTTAAAATGAATTCTGTAATAGTGGTGAATTGCTTGTCCTCTACCCTTATCAACATCCCACTGGCAGGTTTTTCAAAGTCTTCTTCATGTTGTTTTATTTTCTTTGTTACCTTATCTCCCAGAGTTCCGGGACAAAGCGCTCTTTGATGAGACGGAATTAGCTCAATATACTTGAAACGATGAGTAGCCCCAAGAAATGCATGTAGTACATAATCAAACTTAAAATTAAGAGGCAAGGCAAAACTCTTAAAATCTTAACATAAATTGAAAAAATTCAACCCTTTGAATCTCCATAGTTCAGGGTATATATATTCTGCCATGTTATAGTTTTTGGTTCTGCCTTCTCTTGACTCAGATCTTGATTCATTTCTGAGGGGTGGGAAATGAATCTTATTCACTTCTATATTGCCCGCATCTAGCACAAGAAATGTTTGGTGAAAGATGAATTACTAAATGAATGGTTTTATTTCTTTTCTCAGCTTTAATGAGAAACCATTTGATGATCAAACTTTTGGTCTGATAACTTCTTTTTTTTAACTGTGAAGGTCATTTTTGATTACTGTAGAGTAAGGCTGATTGATGGGCTTGAAATTTTATATATAAATTTTTTTTTGTCAGAACATATAGAAACAACCAGTGGACTATTCCTATTGGGTTGCTGTTTGGAATCAAGAAAATTATATTGTTATGTCATCAAAATATTAGAATTTGCTGTGGAGAAAAAACTAAAAGTTAAGCAATAATCATTTCCAGTATTGCCAGAAACTTTAACTTTAACTTTAAAAGGTGTATTGTTATTACTACTACTATTAATATTATAATTCATTATTAAATTACTCTGTTCCTTTCAATCTCTTCATCATGGGCATGGCTTGTGTAGGGTAGGGGAGCTTGAAAGGGGAAAAGCTAATTCATTAAGTCATTTTGCAATTTAGTGTAATGTTCATTTTGGTAATAACTTTATTTCTTTAATACATTATCATTGTAATAAATTAATTATGTGTAGAAACAATAAAGCAAGAGTTCCTTTGGGTTCTGGTGCTTATTACTGCAAAATTTTCGGCGCTTTCAGAGTTCAGGAAATTTTCTTGCATAACTACTTTGAAACTTTTAAAATATTGATTACTTTGCCCAGTGTATTTAGAAGAAAGCAGAAGACTTTGGGTTTGAGGCTGTATTAAAAGAAAGACTAACTAGGAGGGTTATTGCCCTCAGCTTTTAAGATCGAGGGCAACTGCCCTGATGAAGTTGTCAGCCTGTGGTGTGCACTGGGCATCCTTGTGTGCTGGGAATCAGGAGGTGAGACTTGGAAGGCTTAAGCTCTGAATCACTTTACCGTATAAATGGATTTCACACTGGAGCTGCATGGAGTGCCATCCGCTTGAACCTTTATCCCTTGAAGTCTCAATCCCTAGAAATACACAATTTAGGCTCTTGAAATATCTCTAGATGAAATTGATATACCCCAGGGTGGGAATGGGCCTTAAAGATAATTTTGCTTAATTAATCAAATGCCTATCTAATCAAGTCATGTTTGAACCTTCTACTAGTGGTTGGGGATAGTGGGGAAAGACGGACAAATATTATTATTATTATTTTTTTAGTTGAATGCCTACCATAGGACCTTGACTAGGTCCTTTTCAAGCCTTACTTTTTCATTCTTACAATTATCTTTCAAGGTAGATTTATATCCCCATTTAAATGATGGGAAAACTGAAGCTCAGTGAAGTCAAAGTTTCTTGTTCATTGCACTATATTTAATAAGTAGCAGAGCCAGTATTTTAAATTGCCTGGCCTTGGATTCCGTAATGTTTCTGTTTTATCAGAAAGACTGCATGTAGAAGAATAACGACATATGGAAAATTGGGATTTATTGGGCTCTGGTTTTTTTTTTCCCTCAAAGGATATTTTATGAACAATAACCTCTATCAAATATCCTTTCAACCTGGAAGCTAAGCTTCCGAACTAGCCACCTTCCTCTAATGGCTTTGGGGTGGTACACTGAGAGTATTACATTCAAAGCATCACCATTTCTTGGCAGGGCACTAAATGGGGCAACCAGCCGCTGGGACACACCATGGGAACATGTGTGGACCTGTCCCCCTCCCATGGCCCCCTCTATGGCCCCTCCCATGTGTGCCTGCCTCTGCTGCCTTTCATGGTTGGGTCAGGATTCTCTTTTCTTGAGCAAAGGTGTCTCAGTGTGTTTCCCCCATGGCTGATTTGGGTCCGAGTTTGGCCACATGGGTGATTCTTGTGCTTCATGCAAACAGAAACATTAGTATTTCTAGAATTAGCAAAACAGTTAAAAAGCCATTTTAACCAGTAGATGCCAAACATGCTTCCTCACGGTTTCTTACCAGGCCCGTTTACAAGATGGGGATGATCTGCTTCCCTTACTGCAGTGGAACCTCACAACAGTAGCAATAGCAGATTCCAGGCAGCAAGCTGAAGACAAGAACGCCAGCACCACCAAACCATCAGCTGGCCAGTGGACCCCAGTCACAAAAGGCTTGATTACCAACTCACTCAATCATGTACTCGTTATAGTTACATTGAAATTTATCCGGTATTCTGTTACAAATTTTGGGTATAGAGCATTTTGCCTACAGATGTTCTATATTCTAGACTGGATTTTTAGTGACGTTTTGGGACCTGCCGAACACGGCATAATCACTGTAGGATAGCTGGGTCAAGATGTTGAAATAATTTGGAATGAGTGGTTTTGATCACAAGTTTGTAGGAAGATGAATTGAACTCATTTCTTTTGGCCTGGGCTTCTAAATTTTAATAAGAAACTGAAAGTTATATTTTTATGTAAAATATTCTTATGAAAAAAAAAACAGTGTAGCTCAAACTAAGTATGTTTGTGAGTGAAGTATGCCTTGCAGGCTTCAGTCTATTTTTTTTTTTTTTTTTTTTTCCAATTTTTTACTTTATTTTTAAAGAAGTTTTAGATTACAGAAAAGTTAAATAAAAAATATAGGGGATTCCCATATGCCCCTTTCCCCCTTTTCCTCATTAACAACATACTTCATTAGTGTGGTACATTTGTTAAAATTGATGAACACATATTGAAGCATTGCTGTTAACCATAGTCTGTAGTTTACATTATGGTTTATACTTTGCACTCTACAATCTTATAGGTTTTGACAAAATGTGTAATGGCTATATCCATTATTACAAAATCATGCAGAGCAATCCCAATGCCCTAAAAATGCCCTATGTTTCACCTATTCTTCCCTCCCCCTCCCCTCACAACATCTTGTAACCACTGTCTTATATCAATGTTACATGTTCTTCTGTTACTACAATAATAATGTCTGCTTTGGCCCATGGTTGCATTCCCCCTTTATGTTTGTTCATTCCTCAAACTTGAGGATTTGGGGATGGTGATTCCTGCTCTGCTTCAGATTGAGAGGGAGCTTAGTTCTTCTGGGGCAGAGGGAAGGAACTGTTTTGCTTGCATTTGTAGATACTCTGGTTTTGGGGATGGGCGTTGTCCATCATCATCCTTTTGTTAGTTGTCCTGAGTGAGTCCTATGAACTGGAGAGTAGGTATTGGCTGCAACTGTGTTGCGATTCAGAGCTCAACTAGTGTATGAACAGACCAAAGATTTAAGTCTCTGGGACATATATTTAATGTGTATGGCGTCAAATAAAAGGGGTAGAAGAATCTTGGGTAGGGAAATTATAAAATGAACCTAACTCTGTTAAATTGGGGAAATAGGTTGTCATATATTCCAAGGTAAGACCCACTGATGGGGTGCTGATTTCCTGGGGTTGTGTGCCTTGCCTATAGTGTCCAGATATCTCTAGAGCCTTCAGGAGCACCCGTGTTTGAGCTTTGTTTTCTGTGACAGTTAATGACATCCTCCTGAGACATGTATAAGTGTAACCTCTGGAATGACCTCCCAACTCACTTTGAAATCTCTTAGCCATGAAAACTCTTTTGTATTTAAAGTTTCCCCCTTTTGGTCAAGCTCTTTTCTTTTTCCAAATGCATCTCTGGTTGGCTCTTGGTAATAATCCCTTGGAGCCAGGGAGGCTTATCCCTGGGACTCATGTCCCACATTGGGGGAGGGGGCAAAGGTAGTGAGTTTATTTGCTGAGTTTGGTTTAGAGAGAGGCCACATTTGAGTTACAAGGAGGTTTTCAGGAGGTAACTCATAGGCAATAAATATTATTAGGCTAAGTTTCACTTTTACAAGAATAAGTTTCATAAGTACAAGCATAATATCAAGGGCTTGGTATATTGGTCTGTTTTCCTTTGACCTCTTCTTCTTAGCTTAATTATAACTACTGCTGTACCCTTGCTGAAATTAAAGCAGAATCTGAGAATGGTGGCTTACTTTTTTTGTTGGAATAATGACTTTAGTATAAGTGAGACATAGTCAAACATAAAAAAAAAAAAAAAAAACCTCAAAATAAATTAAACACAATTAATTTTGCTTTATCAAAGTTATTTTTGTCTCCACAATTCCTTGGGTAATAATATCTAGGCTTGATGTGTCAAGATTGTGGCAGAATGCTGATAGCCTTATGGCCAAGAAATGTGGTATGTTTTGTAAAAGAATGGATGATTATTATAGATGTTCTGTATGTTATACGTTCTTTGGGCAACATTTCTTTGGACATGCAAGGTGCTTGGGAAAAAAAGATTTTGATGTTTTCTTCTGAGAATAAAAGGTTATCACATTCATGTAGCAAACATGTTTATGATAAATGTTCTTATGGTGTTTTTGTTCTTTAGAGTAAACCCCAGCAAAGTGATTCAGAAACAGATTTTTTTTTTTTTGTACCTAAGGATGCAAAAGATCAGAGAGGTTAAATGAATTTCCTTGCACACATAGAACTAATGGTTGACTCAGATAAGGAATGTATAGAATCATAAATTTCTTAGGACATGGGTAAATAAATGGTAGATAGAAAAAAATCATCTTTGGGTATCAGGAAGCTTCAGTGTCTTATAGGTAGTACTTTGAAAGCTTTCCTTTATAATGGTGACCGCTGTTTTGAGGGTGCTCAGGATTTGAATTTGCTTTTAAAGTTGTCTGGTTTGCATATTTTGGATTTTGTCTGATGTAGCAGAAAGTGTCTTAAATAGAATAATTTTTAAAATGTGATTGGATTAGGGCAGCGGCTACATGACTCATTTCAATAATGCTTCCATACTTTAAATCCATTAAAATAATAAAAGCTCTACTTTATCTGCCTCATTATTTTTAGCATAGTTCAGTCATAGAGCAGAAGTAATCCCTTTGTTGGTGAAGGTAGTTAAAATTTCCATTCTGAAATGAAGGAAATATTCACTTCTTTTAGTTAATTGGGTAACTCAGTCTCTTACTTCTTTTGAACCATCTCGTTAAAGCAAAACCAAACCAAGACTTTAACTGGGTCTCAGGAGCGCCCGCAGGGAGTGGCGTTGCGTGGCCGTGCGTGTAGTGCAGGCTCCGTGAACTCCTAGTCCGGCGCTGCGCTGGGCGAGCTGTGTGGCCTGCGGGAGGCCACCGCCCACTCTGGATCTCAGGGGCTCTGATGGAGATGGCCACGGTTCTCCTTAGTGCTCGTGGCTTTTGTCCTTCAGTTGAAATGCAGCAGGAGACATATTTTAAACCAGATCTTCCTTATTTTTCATACCAGCTTTGACCCCATGTCTTTCTCCAGCTACTGCCCTATTTCTCTAGTTTCCTGTACAGAAACACTTCTCAAAGGAGCTGTCTCCATTCCTCGCCTCCATTCCTTTCCTCCCATTTTCTCTTAAACTCATCACCTTTCGGGCCCCACGACATGACTGAGATTGCTGTCAAAGTAGCGGCATTGCTCAATCCAGTTGTCCTGTGTCATCTGCGTTTGCCCGGGACCTGCCATGGGTGGGGGCTTTCCTCACTGCCCACTGGGAGCACGAGGCAAAGACGCCGGTGCCCTGCTCAGGATGATGCAGTGGTGGCGCACATCCTCGCTTCTGACATCAGGAAAGGCGGAGCCCAGGCGGTGCTTGGCAGCCCTGGGAATTGCGCTTGCAATGGCAAATGTCACTGAGTAACTTTTCTTTGACATGACCTGTGTAAAATGCATAGCACAGGCTTGTTGAAAAGCAGACACTCTGTACCTGTGTTTTCTCCCAATCTTTTCTCCACCCTTTAGCCCTGGCTTCTAAATCATAGGGTGGAATTATAACTGCAGAACATGTCCCGATTCACATTGCTTTCAACATGCAATAAAGGCATATTGTTTGTAGGGCTGATTTCCAGCTTTTCTCTCAGTCTCTCACTAAATGAAGGCTGCTCCCCTGGCTTTACCTGCAGCTCATGACATGAATCCTCTGAGGCATGGCCTTTCTCCAGCAATAAATCATGGAAGCTGCTGAAGTCCCTGAAGGCGAGCCTTTGTAGGCCTGGGAAATTAAGAGAGCAAGATCCCCACCCTTCCCTTAGGGTTTGCGGAGGCAAAGTTTATTTACAGTGAAAAATGTGCTGTGCAGATCCAGCTTTAACCTGATCAGCGAACATACGGATTTGAATGGAAGTAAAATAGGGTATTTAAATACGTCGGAGAAGGCCGGCGAGGCGCGGCTGCGCTGCGGCGAGGGCTCGCGGGGGCGGGTGAGGACGCGGGCTGGTGGGCGGGGACCCGGCAGGTGCTCAGCTGCCGTACGGGGGTGACACCAGGAGCCCGCGGGCCGCCTCGGCCCCCAGCGACCCTGCCATGTGCGCGCGGGCCCGTGGGGACGCATCTCCCCACGTCCGGCTTGGACATATTCGGGGATCGGAGGAAGACGAACAAGCGCCCGCTCTATTACCAGGTTTTAAACTTCGCCATGATCGTGTCTTCTGCCCTCATGACGTGGAAAGGTTTGATCGTCCTGACTGGCAGTGAGAGCCCGGTCGTGGTGGTACTGAGTGGCAGTATGGAGCCAGCCTTCCATCGGGGAGACCTTCTGTTCCTAACGAATTTCCTGGAAGACCCCATTAGAGCTGGTGAAATAGTTGTTTTTAAAGTTGAAGGACGAGACATTCCCATAGTTCACAGAGTAATCAAAGTTCATGGAAAAGATAATGGAGACATCAAATTTCTGACTAAAGGAGATAATAATGAAGTTGACGATAGGGGCTTGTACAAAGAAGGGCAGAACTGGCTTGAAAAGAAGGACGTGGTAGGAAGAGCAAGAGGGTTTTTACCATATGTTGGTATGGTAACCATAATAATGAATGACTATCCAAAATTCAAGTATGCTCTTTTGGCTGTAATGGGTGCATATATGTTACTAAAACGTGAATCCTAAAATGAGAAGCAGATCCTGGGACCAGATTGAAATGACTTCTGTTGAAAAAGAGAAAAATTAATATATTTGAAATGTTCCACTTTCTGTATAAAAGGAAAAGAGTGTGGAGATAGATGTTTTTGTCTTGTCCAAATAAATGATTCATCAGTTAAAAATAAATAAATAAATACGTTGGGTGCTTCTGCCACCCAGCAAGAAGTGAGGGGGAATCTAATTATTCTTGTGCAAGTTGTCCTCTGCCAAGCACTGACATCCCCGTGTGCAAATTAATAAGAAAACGGCCTCTGTCCAACTCCAGGAAACACAGAGCCGCCTGGGTCCTGGCCAGTTGGCGTCAGTGACTAGACGGAGAACACCAGTACACCTTCTCTAAATTAGGAATCCGGTGGACGGTAGTGGCAACTGAAGGCTGCCGCTTTCTCTTTTTCCTCTCTCCCCAGTCGCCCTCCTCCTCTGCTCCGAGGGAGAGCACTTGGATGTCTTGTCTTGCTAATTATAGGCTCCTGGTGTGGGCCCTAGTATTTAGATCCCTCGACCAGTGGGCCTCCTTTCCATTCTGTCTGCTTCCAGTCTGGTCCTCCACACCCCTGCTTCCCTTCTAGTCCTTTTCATTCTGCCTTCCCTCAAATTGAGCCCCAGGGAAAAGTCTCCTCTGTCACTTATGCCTGATGACACTTGAGATTTCCCCTGGGGTTCATGCTGTGGGTTCCCAGAAAGCCATTTGCATTAGTTGTAGAAGGAAAGGTTTCGTGACTTGTTAGCAAGGCTGGCACATGGGGGGAAAGAAGAAGGTTTCATTTGGGGAGGGGGTCTTTCTCAAAACCTTCATGTGAGTCATTTGCTCTGTTGAGGTCAAGCCGTAGCGTTTTCCTTCTCTTTCATGTGTTTACACGCCTACAGCTTGAGTCCTTGAAACTCAAATGTCTTGAGCTAGTTGTCTCTGGAAATTTTGGTTTTAAGAAAATGTCAAAGTGTGAGGTAATATAAGCAGCTTTATTATCTGGATTCTTGGCTTCTAAAAAGCTACGTTTATTCACTGCTCTGTTCCTCCTGTAAGTATGTTCCTGTCAGAGCACATGGTACTCTAATGTTTCAGAATTAGAGCAGAGATACCCTCTATCTTGTTCACTGTTCTATCCCCAAGACCGAGCAAACACTCAACAAATGTTTATTAGCAAATACGTGTTTCAGCTGCTTAAGATTGGCTTAATCATATGACGTTGAACGTGAGCTTTGCAGTCATCCAGACCTGGAATAAAGTTCCCACCTCTCCTCTTTCATAGCAGCGAGACTTGGGTGTCCTCCTTAACTTTCCTGAGCCTCTGTTCCTCATTCGTAGCAGGTGTGGTCCTAGGCTGTTCCTACTTAGATAGTGATAACAGCTCACGCCTGTGCCAGACCCTGCATCAACGCTAAGGGTCAATAACAGGGGGCATGGGGTTTTTTCTTTTTGTACTAAGGAAAATGTTCAAAGGTATGTGAATTGTTTTATTTAACCCTCGTGAAGCCTGCGAGGCAGCTGGTCTTATTACCTGCTTTTTCAGGTGAGGAGGTCAAGGCTTCTAGAAACTTGAACTACTTCCTCAAGGTCACACAGCCAGGAAGTGACTGACCTAGAAACTGTCACTTGGTTTCATGTGACTCTAGAGGCTGTGCTGGGTGGCTTCTTGGTCTTCTTGCCTTAGGATTATAGGTTCCTGGAAGGCAGGGACGTTGGATGAGAATTCAGCCATTATTCTGCAATCCCACTTTGATCACCATACAAATTGCACTTTAAAAGTTCTGTCTTATACAATCCAACAAAGATCACATGCCTACTTCACCTGCCCTTGAAAGCAAGATTTTTAAAATGAATATCTACAGTGCATTTAATTGTGTAAGCACTTACACAAAATCATCTAATCTGACCCCAATTCGGTGAGATCAGGAGGGTTGGTATTTTTAGCCAGATATAATATTTAATAATTATGAGAAGAAAAGCTGATATTTATTGAGCCGTTTCTTGCTCCTAAGCGCTTCCCATACGTTGTAACTAATTTTCATGACAACCTTGTGAGGTAGGTGTCATTATCATTTTCTTCATTTCCTAAAGAAGAACCTGAAGCTCAGCAAAGTTAATCAAATTGTTCAAGGTCACATTGTAGTGACAGTGGTGGAGCTCGGAGTGGCAGAGCTGATTTCAAAGCCCTTGTTTTTTCCACTGTATCCAACTAATAAAATAGGACCTTGGAGGGAGTCCAGGCCATTTGACTGTGTGATGCTTTCTCAAGAGCCCACCCTAATATTGGTGTCCTGTAAAGGAAAAAGAACCTGCCACCCAGGATAATGTCATTTTGACTTAGACAAATTCCTAAAAAAGTTGTATGTGAATGAAAATGTGTATTGAGAATGGAATCCTATTTTAAATGACTATTTTATTCATAATTCTGTTAAAAATATATACTTCACCGTAACCTAATCTTTTATAAAGGGAGTGAGCCTACCTAAAAATTATTTTTTAATTTTTCAGTTCCATTAAAAAAAAAAAAAGGCTTTATTTTGTTCCCGGGAGATTGCAATCCAAATATAGTATTTAGACTCTTTTTATTTATTTATTTAAATTTATTTTAGTGGAAAAGTTGTGAGCTAACAAAGCAATCATGCATAATGTGCAGAATTCCCATACATCACCCCTCCACCAACACTTTACATTGTTGTGGAACATTTGTTACAGATTATGAAAGAACATGATCAGATTATTACCACTAACTGTGGCCCACAGTGTACACTTGGTGTGCTTTTCCTTACACCTCCCATGATCATCACCAGGTATTAGTGTTGCACATTTATTCTAGTTCATGAGAGGAAACTCTCATATTTGTACTGTTAACCACAGTCCATCGCCCACCACACGGTTCACTGTTATACAGCCCCTGCCTTGTACGTTCTATCCACAGTGTACACTCAGTGGCTGTCACTTTCATCACAGAGTTGTGCAGTCATGGGCCCAGTATACCTTTGAACATTTTCCTTAGTACAAAAAGGAAAACCCCATGCCCCCTGTTATTGACCCTTAGCATTGACGTAGTACCTTCTTTGACCTTGATACAAGAAGAGTACAATATTGCTGTTAACTATAGTCCATAAGTTTCATTAATTGTATTTTCCTTTGCATCACTATATTCTTACCACCTTGTAATAGTGATGTACATTTGTTCTAGTTCATAGAAGAACATTCTTGTATTATTAACCACAGTCCTCAACCACCTCTGGGTTCATTATGTTATTCAGTCCCTACTGTTCTCTAGCTTTCTTTCAATTGGCATTTACATCCCTAGACTACCGCTTTCAGCCGTGTTGGTTATACTCACTCCAAGGGCATTGTTTTTTAAAAAGAGGATCCTTGTACAGTTTCCAGGAATCACATCCACACACATTCATACACAATCCATGCACCCCTCTTTCCTAATTCAATTACCGGAATAATAATTGTTTTCTAGAGACTGACCCTGAACCATATTTAGGCATATTAAGTATATATTTTATGTTAAGTCTATAAAAATTGACATTTGGCTATAAACAAATTTCCCATCATCTTTTTAAGAAGCAATTGCTTCTTCTTTAATTAAATTTGACATGTTAGTGAAAGGCTCATTCTCCTGAAATATTTTCCACGACATTTACAAACAAAGGCTCATCTCTGAGGTACTGTATGTCATCAAGTGATACTTCCCTGAAGTAGCAGATAAGTTGACTTATTTGCAATTTTGTGCTACCCAGGGTGCCACCTCCACACTTCCAGAATTAGCCATTTGTGTCTATTTCAGGGGATATTTTGTGCTCCCTGGTTTTCAGTGAAGTGGGGACAAAGTGATTGCATCCACATGTTTTATATCTTTCTATAAAAATCAGTGATTTCCAAAGGCCTTGTTGATGAACTTTTATTAGTTATGCAAAGTGCGCCTTTATGGATAGAGCTATGAAATGATTCCAGTTAAGAAGAAGTGGGTGTATTGCCAGTCTGTGTCAGCTAATTAAATTATGATATGCTTCTGTCATTAACAGGGACTCTGACTGGCGAAAAGAAAGAAAAAGATAAAAGCAGAGTCTTGAAATTTGTTGATAGGGAGGCTATGTTACTTTGTCCATTCTGATGTAATTAGAAGAATGAAATAGCAGCTTCCCATTATGTATTTGAACTAGGGAAGTCTGTTATTACTTTCTTCTAGGGTATAATTAATCACTTTCAGCTGCAATATTTTAGATATAATGGTGAACTGGAATTTCAACAAAAACTGTAGTTTAGTAGTAATGGGTCAGTGAGATGGATACTACTGCAAACATAAACATGAGCTTCAAATACTAAGAACACATTGCTTCTTAGTATTTGAATCTCATGTAGGAAGTTGAATTGAGAAGGGGCTAGCTTCGATTTTAAAGCTGTTTCCATCTCAGAATTTAGTCCACAGCCTTGCACTGAAGAGTGCCAGGGACGTGGCACCAGCAGCATCTAGTTGCACTCTGGTGGGTCTGCCCATCTCCCCCGGTCAGTTCTGCAGGGAGGCGAGGAGAGCCTCGCTGGGCCACAGGAAGCAGCTTACCAGTAGTCAGGGAATGGAAAAGAAAATCTCCAGCTCTTCTCCCAGATAAAGGTATAAATCTTTCTAGGAGCTTCTGGAAGCAATTTGCTAACCATGCTGCTGTGTGAGGAAGAAATGCCTGCCTGGGAAGCGTAAGGTTTTGGCAAAGCTGGCTTTTCCGAATTAAATCAAATGCTCAGTTTCTTGATCCAGTGCCCTTCTGTGGATCATGTAGTCGAGCATTCCTCTAGACATTTAGATAAATGGATGGAGGGATCCAGTCTGATTATGAGAAGAGGATCCTAATTATAAATAAGCAAAATCTTGAGAATCTAGACTTTGCTAATTTGATGTCTGTGACAATTCTCATAGGACTGCTTTGACTGTATCATAATGAGAACTTATTTGGAATATGTTTTTAAACCCTTTTTTCTTCTTCTGGGAAATATCCTGTATAAACACAAGGTTTAAAAGGCCTATGAAAACTTAAATTCTCCCAGAAACATTAATCAGATATGAACACAACACCAGCAGCCCTCCTGAACCTGCTGTGAGTTTTTCCGTTTCCTTTCGGATGAGAGCGCGTGCCTCCTGCTGCTCACGCATTATTGATGGGCAGGCCCTTCCGGGTGCTCAGGGTTGCGAGGCAGAAGATGAAAGCCTTTCCTCTGAAGGCTCAGAAAGGCCTCGGGGCCCCCCGGGGCCTGCGGGCTCGGCTCGCTGGCAGCCCTGGCTGTGCGGGGCACGTGCGGGGCGCACGCGGGGATCTGACCATGCCCAGCAAGCCCGAAAGGCCAGGCGTTGTGGAAAGTAGCCCTCTCCGGGCTTGTCTGCGGCGAGATCGAAGGAATGTGGGCACTAGAGGAGGTTTACAGGAAGACTGGAACTGGCCCAAACACACTCTTTGTAGTTTTTCAGTTTGGAGTTTTATTTTTTTAACCCCAGAAGCGGAGTATCATTAAAGCAGTGTTTGAATACTGATAACTTTCACAGGTGGGGCAGGGGTGTTAGTCCTCGGAGTCCAGCCCTTGCGGGGAGAGTGGGGAAGGGGGCAGAGGAGGCTGCAGACAGAAGTCCAGCCTGGAGGACCGTCATTCAAGAGGGAAAATGAGGAAGACGCACGCATTACTTTTCTTCAGCCTGATTTCATTATGTTAAGGAATAACTCCATCTTCTAAAAAGATGCTGTGCATTTTTAGAACAATACAGAGAGAGAAAAAATGTGTGTGTCTGTGTGTGTGGCCGTACAAAGCCTAATGAGATTTCTTCTGAATCCAGGATAATAATCTCAGAGAGAACTTTAGAAACTTGGTTATTTTAAAATGTGCTGCCAAAATGCCAAAATTGATATTTGCTACTCACCAAGTGAAAGTAAAATTCCATGTCAGGTAGGTAGAAGAGAAAATTATTTTCTTTGATACTTCCTGAGTTCGGCAGTATTTCTTTAGTAGAGGATTATTTATTCGTTATTGAGAGTCTGCTGTGTGCAGATCCACATATATGTACTTTGGGGGAGATGTTTTAAAAAGAGAAATCCATATTACGATTAAAACATTAATTCCAGGGCCAGGAGGGGGAAGAATGGGAAGTGGATACAGGCTTTCTTTTTGGGGAGATGAAAATATTCTGGAAGTAGGTAGTGGTAATGATTGCACAACTTTGTATGTTTTTTAAAACCTGCTGAATTGGATACTTTTAAAGAGTGAATTATAGCTCAATTAAAAAAAAAAAACAAGTTAATTCCAAAATTCCAATTATCATGAGCATATCATATGTTGGTCTTGGATAGTCAAAAACAGTGGCGTAGCTTGCAGTTCTTGTGCCTGTTGTAAGACTTAATGTTTCTTACATTTTCTTATATTCCTCTTTGCTCTTGAGGATGGATTCGGACTTGCTGCTGGCATTTAGGGTTAGGACCGTCTTGGTTCAGTCTGCCATTGCTCATCCTCATTCACTTACTGGTTTATCCATTTATTTTGTTTATATGTTTGTTAGTTCCTTTGTTGGTTCAGTCGCTCACTTATTACTTTATTCAGTAAATAGTGTTCCTTGTCTTGAAATTGTCTATTGTTTAGTTTATTCACTCTACTCTGCAGTGCCCATGCTATTCTTCTCCCTGCCTTCTTCCCATCCCCTTCCTCCAACTCCTAGATATTCTCAAGGTGCTGCTTATATCCCTCTCTTCTGTAAAACTTGTCTTTCTCATTGTAGGGCCAGGGTTTCCTCTCTGTAGGTACCCAGTAAATAACAATTGAAGATTCTGTCTCAGAATAGGGATGGGGCACCTGGAGATTGGTTCTTCCCAACTGTCTCTGGGCTCTTCTAGGGGGTATCCAAAGTGTCTTTCAAATCTGAGCATGGTGGACCTATACTTTTGGAATC
The DNA here is from genome assembly GCA_026826555.1 of Tolypeutes matacus. Lineage (NCBI taxonomy): Eukaryota > Metazoa > Chordata > Mammalia > Cingulata > Chlamyphoridae > Tolypeutes > Tolypeutes matacus. The sequence goes on along the minus strand of JAKSZT010026446.1, from coordinate 15,163,449 downwards.
GATAATGGATAGCAAACAGAAAAATAAAGAGCTGCTCCTCACCTGGATGGCTAGTTTTTATTGAGATTGCAGGATAGTAACTAAATCAAGGAAGAGCTACTCATTTAGCAGAGGTAGCCGGAGCTTTTAACTCAGATTTTGTATAGTTAACTCCAGTCTCTTGGCACTATGTTGAGGAGGTGGTTTGGGAACATGTGTACTCCTGACATGGCTGAGAGGAGTTCAAGACACAAAGAGCAGGGAAACCAGTACCAGTGACTCTGATTTAATAACCCCAAGTGCTATCATCAGTGGGCACTGCCAGAGTTTAGAACCTTCTTGTTTTCTCATATAATTTTCTTTTCTCTTTGCCTAAGTGAACAAAGGATGTTTTTGGAGAGCTTTACACTTGATAATGCATTATATAATCCTAGAAACTTTTAAAAACATGACCAAAAAACTTATATTTTGTATAGTGAAGGGCTAGATAGGAGTTAGAACTAGAAGTCTACTAGCAATTTCTTCTATTTGTATGATCTTATTCTCATCTTTTTAATGTGAAATTTCATTTTGATTTGGACATGAAAAGAATTTCAGCTGTGTATTTCTGTTTTTTCTCCATATGTGTGGGGAGAGGGTTGGAGGAAGGAGCAGGTGAACTCAGGGGATTTGCAGGTCTGTGGTTAAAACTACAGTGGTGGGAATGTTCTTTTGACAAATATGACAGAGGAAGGTTATTGGTACAGGGCGTCAGGGGTGGGATGATATGTGGGACAAGGTGCACCCGGGGCATACCTCAATGAAATATGAAAGTGTTCATCTTGTCATAGTGTATTATCTCAGTGGGTGGAGACCCACATAATAAATAAAATATTAAACTCCCATCCTGGGGAGACCTGCTGTGTTCTCAGAGGGCCAAGAATCTCTCAAGGACATAGACAGTGCCTTATAATAAAAGAAAACAGACCAATATGTCAAACCGTCAATGTTATTGCATAGAACTATGAACCATAGTCTTTAAATATTGAAACAGTGTTTACCATAGGTTCTGAGGGGAGGAGAAGAGAAGAATAGAAGAGATGGAATATAGGGCATTTTCAGGGCATTGGGATTGTTCTGCATGATCTTGCAATGATGGATATAAGCCATTTTAAATTTTGTCAAAACCTATAAAAGTGTATGGGTGAAATGTAAACCATAATGTAAACCATTGACCATGGTTAGTAGCAATGCTTCGATATTTGTACATCAATTGTAACAAATACACATGTAAAATGTTATTAATTGGGAGAATGGGAGAGTGGGAAGGGTTTGGGTATATGGGAATCCCTTATATTTTCCATGTGACTTTTCTGTAGCCTAAAGTTTCTTTGAAAATAAAGCAAAAAAAAAAAAGACACTGGGGGAACATATGCAAGAATTGTCCCTGTACATAAAATCTTACAGTGATGAAAGACACAAAATTTTTTATTGTATTTTGTTATTTTTAATAATTATTATTTTATTTTCATATTTTTATTTGTTAATTTTTCTGGCTTTGTTTTTGGGGAAGGTTTGGATTGCAGAAGGGTCACATTTGTGGCAGGGGAGGATCACTGGTGTGGGGTGTCAGTGATGGGATGTGTGGGAAGGGGTGCACTTGGGGCATGCCTCTATGGCATATGAATATGTTCAAGTGGTCATGGGGCATTATCTTGGTGGGTGGAGACCCACACAATAACCAATAGAATATTGAATTCCCATCTTGGGAAGTCCTGCTACATTCTCTAATAGAGCACTAAGAATCCCCTGAGTACATGGGCAGTACCTAGTGAAGGAGGACAGACCATTATACCAGGCCCTTGATATTGATGGTTGTACTTATGAACCTTTGCTTCTGAAATTGAAACTTAGCCTAATATTATATATTGCCTAAGAGTTACCTCTTGAAAGCCTCCTTGTTACTCAGATGTGGCCTCTCTCTAGGCCAAACTCAACATATAAAAGCACTACCTTCTCCGCCAGCCTGGGGCATGACTCCTGGGGATGAACCTCTCTGGCACCGAGGGATTATTACCAAGCACCGACTAGCGATGAATCCAGAAAAAGACCTTGACTAAAAGAGAGAAATATTAAATACAAATGAGTTTTTATGGCTAAGAGACTTCAAAATGAGTCAGGAAGTCATCCCAGAGGTTATGCTTATGCACATCTCAACAGGATCTCACTGACTGCTACAGTAAACAGTGCCTCAAACAGCGGGACTCCTGAGGGCTCTAGAGACATCTAGACACTATAAGCAGGGCAGACAATCTCAGGATTTTGGCACCCTGTCAGTGAGCCTTACTTTGGAATATATGCTCCTTAATGTAAAAGAATTAGACTCATTTGTAATTTTCCTCCACATGGCTCTACTGCTCCTTTTATTTGAGCCTATAATTAGTACTATACTTGTTAAATATATGCCCCAGAAACTTAAATCTCCAGGCTGTTCATATGCTGGTTGAACCCTGAATCTCAGCAGAGTTGCAACACGTACTCACCAGTTCATTGGACTCATACTAGGACAACTAACAAAAGGATGATGATGGACAATGCCCATCCAAAAAACAGAGTATCTATGACTGCAAGCAAGACAGTTCCATCCATCTGCCTCATGGGATCTGACCCCCCTCTAAGTCGGAGACAGAGTGAGCATCACCATCCCCAATTCCTCAAGATTGAGGAATGAACAAACTTAAGGATGGAAAGCAACTATGGCCTAAAGTAGACTTAGGATTTTTCTAGCAATGGAAGAACTTGTATCATTGATATAAAGGCAGTGGCCACCAGAGGTTCTGAGGGGAGGAAGAGAGAAGAATAGGTGCAACATGGGGCCATTTTGGGACATTGGAATTTTTCTGCATGACATTGCAATGATGGATACAGGCCATTATACATTTTGTTACAACCTATAAAATTGTGCAGGGCAAAGTGTAAACTATAATCCTTGCCTAGTACAATGCTTCAATATGTGTTCATCAGTTGTAACAAATGTACCACACTAATGAAGGATGTTGTTAATGTGGGAAAGTGTGGGACAGGGAGGGAGTGGGGTATATGGGAATCCCCTAAATTATTGATGTAATATTTATGTAGTCTAAAGTGTCTTTAAAAATTAAAATAAATGTTAAAAATATTTTTTAAAAAAAGCTAAGCACATATACAAACACTTATAAAATTTGTAAATGATTTCAAAGGATTCATGGATCCTGAAGCACATCAGTGGACTTGTATTTTATGAAAATTATATTGTAGATATATAATTTAAACTTTTATCTATAAATTTTATAAATTTCTAGGTTATTTATAAGTTATGTAAATAATCTAGCTAAGCTAAGCCTATGTGTGTTTATTAAATGCTTACATATAAGACCCCAGTTTAAATGATGCTTTAAGGGAATCTGAGTTGGAGTATATTTTTTGAGCACAATTTCTTAAAGAAAATATTTTCAAGTAAGGGCTATTTCTCTGAAATGTCAGTCATATGCCACATCTAGAAGGAAAGGTGGGAAAATAAAAACATTTTTTCTTAATGTAACATAGCAAGTGACAAAGCAAGCTGACATGCTTATGAAACTAGGTAGGCAATGTGGTTTGTGGAAGAAGATTAAAATGTCATTTTATCTGAAGATTCACTGGTCATTTCTCAGAGATATTTTTGCTTGTGCATGGAAGTGGGTTCTTCTGATCCAAATACAATGCATTTTTAAATAGTTGATCATAACAAGAATATATTCTTTTTGAATTACTTTTAGCCTATAGATGGCAAAGCTGTGGTTATTATTACAACAGTGAAATGTTTAAAAGCATTATTTTGATAGCAGTGAGTTTATTTTTATTTCCCTTTCTCTGTTCTTTCTTTATTAAAAATACGTTCATGAAAGAGAGAGAAAGTTGTAATTCCTTGAGAGGGTATTTTTCTCCTGCTGCTACCAAAAAGCCACAATCTTCCTTCCATTAGTAGTGGTCAGATGTGATAACACAAATCAAGAATCATGTCTTTACATCAGGTAAGCAGCTGTAGCAGATGGCCCCAAAGCCCTTCTTCTCACGGACGTTCTTAACTAAGGAAAGCTAAATGGAAAATTCCTGCAGGGACAATGAGATATTATCATTAGATAGCAAGTTTAATAACATTCAGGCCTTTTAAAAGTGTTTTGTTTTTAAAACTTTTTACACCTTCTCCATTTAGTAAAGTCAAACATTCTCATCCTTTGGGAATTGAACCACTTGAAATTTTCAGTAATTCCAAGAGCTTGGGAGCTCATAATATTCTGCCTTCCTTCGGCCATGCTATGTGAGTTGATTTAAATGACGTGCAAGGAGATTGAAAGAGCTTGTTTTGGAACATAGCGTGATTGTCCACTGGCCTTGATTCTTTCTGGTTTGGGGAGGAGTTAGGCAGAGCAATACAGCTTGGAGATAGTCTTTAGAAGGTCCACTTGCTGGAATAGCCAAAATAGTAAACTATAATGTGGGGCTTAGGCAGATTTTATTTTTGTGCAGTTGGAAGCGGCAGAGGGTCTGATTCTAGTATTCTGTAGGTTCTATTTTCTTATCGTAGTGTGTCAGTGTTGCTATATGTTCTGTAATTGAGATAGCAGCTGTCCTTGCCTACTCTCATTGTCAAGACGTTGGCCTTGGATGACACATAGAGGTGGGTTTTCTGTCAAGAGAACTCCCCGAGAGAAACCATTCAGCTCTTGATTTTAAACCTTGTGTTGAAGGTACTCAGAGAACTATGTATGTCTTTCATTTAGTGGCATGTGAAAATTCCCTGCTCTGGCCATGATCCCATTTTGTAGGTTAGGTCTTATTTTCATATCACTAATGTGTTTTTGTGTTGGTGAGAGTTGGATTAAACCAATGGAAGTCTTTTTTCAACTTCAATAGAGGATAAATATTTTTTCCTCCAATCATACTACTTTCACTCATGTTGATATGGTATTTGTTGAAATGAACTCATTCTCTGATTCCTGCAGGATACCATATCTTCCATTTAAAGACAATTATCATGGACTCCATAAATCTTCCTACTTCAAGCTAAATGTCTTCCTCACTTTTCCTCATCTGAGTGATTCCTGTGGTCTTTCCTAATTATCCTCTTCTGGACATCTTTTACTCCTGTCCCTTACAGCACAGAGTTGTTTGTAGTGTCCCCTTATTATCTATTTGATGCCTTCAGGGTCTGCATTGATAGCCCCTGCTTCATTCCTGATATCAGTGATTTGTGTTTTCTATTTTTTCTTTGTCAATCTGGCTAGATATTTATCAATTTTATTGATCTCTTCAATGTACCAGCTTATTGTTTCATTAATTTCCTCCATTGTTTTTCTGTTTTCAATTTCACTTATTTCTGTTATTATTTCCTTCCTTCTGCTTGCATTGGGCTTATTTTGCTCTTCCTTTTCTAGATATTTGAGGTGGGAGCTTAGATTGACATTGTCTCTTTCTAATATAAACATGGCTGTGTCCCACAAATTTTGATATGTTATATTTTCATTTTTATTCATTTTTAAATTTGAGACATCCATTGAGATCTCCTCTATGACCCATGGGTTATTTAGAAGTGTGTTGTTTAATTTCCAAGTGTTGGATATTTTCCAGTTCCCTTTCTTTTCTTTGTTCCTAGTTTGATTCCATTGTGGTCAGAGAACACACTTTGATTTCAGTTGTTTTAAGTTGTGTTTTATAGCCCAAGATGTGGTCTTTCTTGGTATATGGTCCATGGGCACTTGAATGTGTATTTTGCTGCTATTAAGTGAAGTATTCTATAAATGTTGATTGGATCCTGTTGGTTGATGATGTTGAGTTCTTCTCTGTCCTTTCTGATTCTCTGTGTAGTTCCATCAGTTGTTGAAAGAACCATGTTGAAATTTCCAGCAATAAATGTGGATCTCTCCATTCAGTTCTGTCAGTTTTTGTGTCACATATTTTGTAGCTTTGTGATTTTGTGCATGTCTACTTGGTAGATTGACCCAAGATCAACTTTTGTCATTATGCAGTGTCCCTCTCTGTCTCTGGTAATTTTCTTTATTTTGAAATCTACTTTACCTGATATTAAAGCCTTTCATGCTTTCTTTTGTAGACAGCATATAGCTGGATCATGCTTTTAAATCTTCTCTGTCTTTTAATTGATGTATTTAGACTATTATATTTAATATAATTATTTGTATTTTAGGGTGTAAGTCTTCCATTTAATTTTTTTGTTTTCTGTGTTTTTCATTTTTCTGTTTTCTTTTTCCTGCAATCTTTTGGGTTACCGGGACATTTTAGAATTCGACTGTAATTTATATATAGTGTTTTGAATATATCTCTTTGTATAGCTTTTTTAGGGGTTACTTATGTGTTTAATTATATACACTTAACTTATCACAATCTACTGGTGTCATGTTTTACCAGTTTGAGTGAAGCATAGAAACCTTAACTCCCTTTATGTTCCTTTACCCTCCCATTCATAATATAATTGTCTAAAATATTTCCTCTACATACATGTAGAACCATATCAGACAGTGTTATAATTTTTGCTTAAACTATCCAACATAACTCAGAAAATTCAAGAGGAGAAGGAAATTGTATTGTATTTACCTGTGTTTTAATTCTTTTCATTGCTTTTTTTTTTTTTTTTTTTTCCATTCCTGAGGTTTCAAGGTACCCCTTTTTATCTTTTCCTTTCTGTTTAGAGAACTTTCTTTAGCCATTCTTTTATGTAGGTGGTCTTCTGATGGTCTCCTGGTCAAATTTGCTTAACTTTTGAAAAATTTCTGAATTCCTTCTTTATTATAATTATTATTTTTAGAGAAGTTATAGATTTACAAAAAGATCATGCAGATAATACAGAGTTCCCATCTACCTGCCTGTTTTTAACATTTTGCATTATTGTGGTAAGTTTGTTATAGTTGATGACACAATATTGCTATAATTGTACATTGATTGTAGTTCATAGTTTACATTAGGGTTTACTGTTTGTGTTGTACAGTCCTGTGGTTTTTAAAAAAATTTTTGTTCTAGCAACGTGTATACCACCTAAAACACCCCCCTTTAAACCCATTTACATATATAATTCATTGGTGTTGGTTATATTCACAGTGTTGTGTTACCATCATGACTATGTATTACCAAGTCTTTTCCATTACCACAAACAGAAACTCTGCACCAATTAAGAATTAACTCATTCCCTACCCCCACGCCAGCCCCTGGTAACCTGTAGTCTAGTTTCTGACTTTATGAATTTGCTTTTTCCAATTATTTATTATCAGTGAGACCATACAATATTTCTCCTTTTGTGTCTGGCTTATTTCACTCATGTTGTCTTCAAGGTTGTTCGTTTTTATGGCTGATTAATATTCCATTGCATAGTATATACCGTATTTTGTTTATTCATCTGTTGATAGACACTTGGGTTGCTTCCATCATTTGGCAATTGTAAATAATGCTGCTGTAAACATTGGTGTGATAAGATCTGTTTGAGTCCCTGCTTTCAATTCTTTTGGGTATATACTTAGAAGTGGAATTGCTAATTCTTTACTTGACTTTCTGAGGGTCTGCCAAGCCATCTCCTACAGTGGCTGCGCCATTTTATAGTCCCATCAGCAATGAGTGACTGTTCCTGTTGCTCCACAGGCTTTCCAACACTTGCTGTTTCCCATCTTTTAAGTAGTAGACATTCCTAGTGAGTGTGCAATTGTGTCTCATTGTGGTTTTGATTTGGATTTCCCTGGTGGCTAATGATGTTGAGCATCTTTTCATGTGCTTTTTGGCTATTTGTGTATCTTTTTTGGAGAAGTGTCTATTCAAGTCTATTGAACATTTTAAAATTGGGTTGTTTGTCTTTTTGGTGTAGACTAGCAGGATTTCTTTATAAATTGTATGTATTAAACCCTTTTCAAATATTTTCTCCCATTATGTATGTTGTCTTTTTATTTGCTGGATCTGAATTTCTTAATTTCCCCTTCATTCCTGAAGAATATTTTCTCTGGATATTTAATTCTGGGGTGGCAGTTCTTTTCCCCAGCACTTGAGAAATGTGCTGCTTTCTTCTGGCCTCCAGTGGAAGCCCTAGTTCTCCACTAGGCCTCCTCTGAGCGTGAGAGGAAGGAGCACCTCGTTACTGCTGGGTGAGGGTGGAAGCCGGTTTCCCCATGTGATCTCCACTCTCACCACAGAGGGAAGGGAGGAGGCCTTTTTGCCCGATAGCAGTAGAGAAGGTAGGGTTGGGGTGACTCATTACGGCCTTGCGAATGCGGAAGTCTAGTCTCCCCATTCAGTCTTTATGGCGTGGGTGAGACGACGGTTTTTACTATGGTGTTGGCTGGAGCAGAGAGTTATTGTCTAGAACTTTTCTGTCTCACACAGGTGACCCTTTCCTAGGCCTTTTGTGTCTATCAACAGATGAATAAACAAAATACGGTATATACTATGCAATGGAATATTAATCAGCCATAAAAACGAACAACCTTGAAGTACAGGCTTTGACTGGGAGCTATTTTGTCTGTGCCTGTTGCATTTCCATGTTGGCTTCTTCAACGCCATGTCTCAGATATATTATACAAGAAGAAAACCCAGGGAGCTCGCCTCAAATTGTTTCTTGGGCCCTGAGGTCCCTAGCCAGTGGGACTTCTCTTCCACACCTTTGAGTCTTCTTATGATTGTTTTATATACAACTTCAGGGGTTTTAATTGTACTTAGTGGGAAGAATGGGGAAAAACGCACCTCCTCCATCTTCCTAGAAGCAGAAGGCCTCCTGCACCGCAATGAAGAGTGTTTTTCAAACTTTTTGTTTTGAAATAATTTGAAACATACAGGGCAGTTGCAAAAATAATACTAACCCCATACAGAGAATTCTAACATATGCTGCTCCAGGTACCCAGATAAACCAGTTTCAACATTTTGCCACATTTTTGCTTTATCATTCTGTCTGTCTGTCTGTCTATCTTCTGAACATTTGAGAGCAGGTTGCACATATGATACTCCTTGAACACATAATATTTCCATGTACATTTCTTGTAACAGTAATATCCATTATGTCATCACCTTAAGTACAGTTATTAAGTTTAATAGATTTCACATTGATATCTATATTCTAATTTTCTTTTATGTCAATTTTGAGCGTTTTCTCCTCCATTCCTAGACCCCATCCAATATCATATATTGCATTCACTTGCCCTTATCTCTTCAACTTCTTTTTTTTTTAATTGTGGAGACATACATACAACATAAATCTCCACATCCCACCCCCTCCCAAGCACACCATTCAGTAGGATTAATCACATTCCCAGTGTTACTGTACCCTCCCTATCATGCAGTACTGGAACAGTCCCTTCACCCAAAGCAGAAACCAACCCTACACTTATTCTCCATTAACTCCCCATTGCCCCTGCTCCCCACCCCTGGTAACATGTACTCTACTTTCTGACTCTGTTAGTTTGCAAATTCTCTCTTAATTTCTGTGACTTAACTTTAACATCCTAAATCAATCACAATCTCCTTTGCTTATACAAAATTGACTTCAATAGTATACACTATGTTCTTGTACCCCTCCTTCCCCCTGCCTCTATGTAGTTCTGGCCACAGATTACCTGTTTACACACTGTTAGTTCAGACCACTGATTTATCATTGCAGGCGTGCTCTAGGAGCTTCTCTGTTTACTGGATGGAAATGCCCTCCTCCTCTGGAAGCAGTTTCCTCACAGGTCTGGGCACTGCACTGTGTGTCCTGCAGCCACAGTGGCTGAGCCTCTGCAGGGTGACTGCTCTCACAGGGCTCTGTAGTCGCTCTCTCTGAGCCGCCTTCTACACGCAGGGGAAGTTCTGGGACCACCAGACAGATTGGTCCAGACACACTTGCTCCCAGGATGTGCACCAGGGCACTCTGCTCCCTCTGGAGCCGGGACCACGACTCCACACTGGGAGTGCGGTCCAGCTCTGAGCTAAGCCAGTGAGAAGAGGGGGCTGCGGCCAGCCAGGGCACCGCAAGATCCTACTGCTTTTAAGTAGCCTTTTTCTTGATTTGGCACTTGCCCTGTTACTGCAGTCCTTTAACTGTTTTCTGGAGCTTTGAGAAAGACCTTCTTCTAGTTCTTATTGATTGTTCAAAGCTTCTGTTGGGGAACGGAACCCTGAAGCTTCTCACTCTGCCATCTTCCCAATCAAGTTTTAAAGAATAAAAATTCAGAACCTGAAATTGAATATTGATGAATATAATCTTGTCTGTTTAGGTCCATCTTCTAATCCTATGAATTTCTTTTAAAAGTTTTTCTAAATAAAGAAATCCAATATATTCACTATTTCTACCAAATTATTTGTCATCTCTAAATTTGTAAGTGCATCTTTTATGATCTCAGCCATTTGCTGATGGACATATTTAATAGTGTTATGTCCAAGGCTTAACAGCAGCTCAATAGAGGTGGTCTTAGAAATTAAAGTCAGAAATTCATCTATCAAACCACACTCATTGAGTACATTGCAAATATAACTAATAGCTCTTTCCTACCATTTGCTTTTTAATTTTATTCAAAGGGACATTGAGAATTTCTTGGTTAAACATACAGCCTTCTTCTAACCTGCAGTCTTATAACCTTGTAAAAGTAATTAATGTTGTTCTGTATAAATTGTTTTTAATGAAATAATTCTTTTTCTTGGTGGCCATTGTTTCCTTTATTCATGAGCACCATGGTTTAATAACCAATTCTGGGGTTTTAGAGAGATTTATATCAGACATAACTATTATCCTGGCATAAACCATAAAATTCTAGTTCAAACTCATCCTCTGCAAGACATAATTTCTACAGTCAAGAAAGGTATATATTAATAAATGCAAAACGATCAGGAAGAATTATAGCTGAAATTTATTTTCTATCTCTAGACATGCCTAGCACAGTATTGGGAATATATGGTGCACCCCAAGTCATTTTTGTTTGATTATGAAATACCTAAAATTTAAATTTTTAGTTGCCCTCATTGTAGACGAGACAAGGTCAGCCATATAAATGATAACTTATGGTCATGATATATGAAAGTGCATGTAAACTTGACTTTTTCTTCTTACTGTTTGATTGGGTGATTGCATGAGTCACTCGAGTCCCTTATTCTGTCATCAAGCAAACAGTCCCTGAGCAACCACCACGTACATTGTGCTTTGTTAGGTGCTTCTGGTCATATTTAGTTAAACAAGACAAGATCTTTGATCTCATATAATAGAGGGATAAACTAAAATACTAATCACGATAGAAGAAGCATCATTCTAGAGATAAAACCTTGTGTAGTGGGATTGCAAATGAAGGAATATGTAGTTAGGGTTATGGGGCTAGAGTCCCCATAACTTAAGAAAATAAGAGGAGCACAAAAAAAGTGCTGAGCAAGGCTGGGTTGAATTTCAGTGGCCGACAAGTGGAGGGACTGGGCAAGCAACACGGATAGAAGTCTGGAGCCCATGGAAAGGACATGGTTTGTTCTGTGTCCTGGAGCACAGGGAGTGGTGAGCTTTGTTGTGGTGTAGGAGACTCAGAAGAGGAGATGAGGTTTGATTGTGGGGTTTCTTGAATGTCCTGGTATGAAGCTTGGGCTTTATTCTATAATAAATGAGCAGCCATTCGCAGTTTTCAAGCAGGGGAAGAACATGATTATGATGGATTTAGCCAGAAAATTTGGTAATGGTATGCAAGATAGGTGAGTGCATGAAGGGAGTGGAAGGAAGGAACCCAGTTCACAGGCCACAGCAAAGGTTCAGGCAGGAGAAATGAAAATGGAAAATTGGTCCCCTGCAAAAGTCCAGAACCATCTGAAGTGCCTGAGTGGTATAACTACTGGTTTTCATTCCAAACAGTATTTTCTTGAAATTGGGAAGAGATTTAAATTCCCTGCTAACAATGATAGTAAAATTATATTTTTAAAAACAAAACTAATGTTTTCACTTACAGTTTCTAGCTTTAAAAAAAGTAATAAATATATGTGGTAACTGCCCTTGAGTGATGCAGTTTTTAATTTTAAAAGGGCAATCAAGGTTGCAAATGTGCTTGGGGGGGCTGAGCACCTGCTTCCCATGTACGAAGTCCTGGGTTTGATCCCCAGTACCTCTTAAAAAAAAAGGGCAATCACTCTGTAAAAATCAGTATATTTTAGCATATATTAGGCTTTCTGAGTTATTGCCTATTTTGTAATTTAAAATTTTCAGTTTGGGGGGATAGATAATATTAGGCATAGAGCTTATGAGCAGTATCTCAACTGAGAAAAATGTTAATTCTGTTCAGAACACTGCTAAGATGTGGAGGTCTGGGCACTACAGAAAAGGCTAAATAAGCCTCGGGATTTTGGGCGATAATTTTGTCTATGTATTAAGTATTCAAGTCTTAATCTTAAATTATAACTCCTAAAATCATGAGTTCCATCTCTTCTTGATTGTGATGAATTCTGTGGTGCTGGGAAAACCGAACAACATACATCTCTGCTAAAAACTCGCTGTGGTCACATGCCCTTGGAGAACTTATTTTCTAGGGATACTTTCTCTTTTTCTGCACTTTCTACTCATCCTGGAAATTAAGGAGTCACTTTGTTTTCAGTTTCCTATTCTTTCCTGATTTTATTTTATTTTAAAGATATGTGCTCACTGTCTGCTCTCTGTGTCTGCTTGTCTTCTCTTTAGGCAGCACAGGGAACTGATCCTGGGACCTTCAGGAGTAGGAGAGAGGAGCTCAATCTCTTGCGCCACCTCAGCTCCCTGTCTGCTGCATCTCTTGTTGTTTCTCCTCTGTGTCTCTTTTTGTTCCGTCATCTTGCTGCGCCAGCTCTCCGTGTGGGCCAGCACTCCTGTGCAGGCCAGCTCTCTGCACGGGCCAGGTTGCTTTACACCAGGAGGCCCCAGGAATCGAACCCTGGACCTCCTATATTGTAGATGGGAGCCCAATCATTTGAGCCTCATCCTCTTCCCTCTTCTCTTATTTTAAATAGGAGTAGATGGAAATAGCATAATTGTACATTTGACTTACTAGGAATTTAAGTTTTAAAATTCCAAGGTAAGTCAGGGAAAGGTATGTAAAAGAAGTATTTTTCTACTAGGGGTCATGATTATTTGTGTGTCAAGGACTTAGCTGTGAATATTCTCGCTGTCCTGATTTTGTGATAATCAGGGCAGGCTAAACATTCGCTATATTAGAAACCATGCATGTGTCCCCAGACCTAGTTTTTCTCCTAGGTCTGGTTTTTAGAATGCTGGTGATAAACTAAGCCCGATTTATTATATGACCATCCCGTATGGGAAATGACTGTAACTCCTAGGTATCTTTGGTCAACCTTAAGAGATATAGCAGGGGGGCGGATGTGGCTCAAATGGTTGGGTATCTGTCTCCCATATGGAGGGAGCTGGGTTTGATCCCCGGGACCCACCAGTAAAAATTAAAAAATAAAGAAAAATCTAGAAGGTGTGTGGGTGTGCCGCCAGGCCCCATTAGTGGGTGAGCCCCCCAGGCACCATGCGCAGTTGAGCCACCAGGCCCCACAAACGGGTGAGCCCCTCAGGCCCCGTGCGCAGGTGCACCGCCTGGCCCCATGAGCAGGTGAGCTCCCCAGGCCTTGTGAGCCACGCAGCAAGATGATGATGTAACAGGGGAGTGACACAAGGGAGAACCAAGACAAGACGCTCCTAAAAACCAGGAACTAAGGTGGCACAGGTGGTAGAATGCCTCTCTCCCATGTCGGAGATTCCAAGGATCAAATCCCAGTGAAGACAGGAGGAGAAGGATGAGAAGAGAGGGCAGGAAACGGACACAGAGAGTTGCCCAGCAAATGGACACAAAATCAGCAAAAACAGGGTGGGGGGGGGGAATGGATAAAAGTAAATAAATAAATCCTTAAAAAAAAAGCATGGGGGAGTAACATACGGACTATAGTTAATAGTAATACTTTGTCAATGCTCTTTCATAATTTGTTGGCAAATGTTTCACAACAATGCAGGGTGTTTGTGGCGGGGTGATGTGTGGGAGCCCTGTATGATGTTATCCATGTTTGTTTTGTAAGTTCATAATGTTTAATGAACACTTATAGTTTACGTATGTTCATGTATGAATGATATACTTCAACAAATTGTTTAAAAAAAATAAAAAGAGCTTAATGAGGTCGTTGCCTTATTAGAAAACAGGTGCTGTAAAATTATCTCCATTGTCACATCTTCAAGGAGAGACAAAGAAATGGGCTCAGTAGTTTCTCAACCTTGATGGAGAAATTATTCGTCACAGGCGAACAGATGAGCCTCTTTTATGTGACCTCCAGTGAGTCCCTTGACATGTCACCTTCTTTCTATGCACAAGTGTTTTATTCAGGTTTGATTAAGTGGCAGAATAATTGCTGCAGACTGTCTGTGTTTCCTTTGGTCTAGTTTGAATAGTGAACATGCAGCCAAAGATGCTGTGAGTTGAAGGAAAGAATACTGAGTGTCAAAGGTTAGTCCCTCAAAGAGAGTTTGACCAAATGAGAAAATGTAAAATGTCACTTCTGAAAGTGGAGCTCTTCTCTATCCTTCATTTTCATTGCAATTGATGAATAAATTTGCTTTTGTCTTATGAAATGTTAGGTGCAAGTCTTTCTTTTAAAGGTAAGTCAACAATTACCTTTTTTCCTTTGGATTTATTTATTTATTTATTTATTTACCTCTCTCTCCACTCCTTTGTTGTTTGCTCTCACTGTCTTCTCACTGTCTTTTCATTGTGTGCTCTCTGTGTCTGTGTGTCTTCTTTTAGAAGGCACCCGGGAACTGAACCCGGGACCTCCCATGTGGGAGGGAGGCACCCTATTACACTTGATCCTCATCTGCTTCCTGCTTGTTGTGTTTCTCATTGTGTCTCCTCATTGCATCATCTCGTAGAGTCATCTCATTGCGCCAGCTCGCTGCGCCAGCCCTTCGTGTCTGCTCACCATCTTGCCTGTCTTCTTTAGGAGTCACTGGGAACCAAACCTGGGACCTCCCATGTGGAAGGTGGGCGCCCAACTGCTTGAGCCATATCCACTCCCAACAATTACCTTTTAAAGCTTTCATGACCCAAAAAGTGAGGTATTGGAAAATATAGGTGCAATAAGACTTTATTTTTCATCTTGCATATTTTGCTGAGGTTCCCTTTGAGCAAAAATGGGATCAAGAATTGGGCTGGCTGAACTCAGAGACCGCTTCTGTACCCTGAAGGGAAAAGGGCAGGTTTTGCACTCGCTGATGTTTCTGCTGTGACCACAGGGTGACCTCCCAAGCCAGACTGCTGGGTGTGCAAGCTGGCTCTGCTCTCAGTAGCGGTGCTAAGTTGAAGTTACTCGATTTCTCTAGATCCCAACTTGCTCATGTTGTAAATCGGGGATTCGCAGCATTTACCTCCTAGGCTTTTATAATACGGGTTAAATGAGACCTTCTGTGAGTCACTCTTCCAGGCGCCTGGCACCTGGAAAGCATTCAGTGAGCAGCGAGTGCGTTCATTCATTGTTTGCCCAAGTGTGGAGCGAGCGCCTGCTCTGCTCCAGGCCCTGTTCTGCATGCCGGCCTCCGGCCTCCCCTCCTGGAGCTCGGCCTCCCCTCCTGGAGCTCGTATTCTGAGGGGAGGCCAAAATAGACGCAGCGAAGAAGTAAGTCACGTGACATGCTGGAAACGAAGGGGAGCTTTTTAAAAATATTGAGCTTCAGGCAGGGATTGGGGTGCAGGATTGGGGGCCACTGCAATTTTAAATAGCACTTTAGGCCTCACAGAAGAGGGACATTTGAACAAAGACTCGGAGGTATTTCTCATAGGTGTTGTTATTAATTCTACCAAATAGGGTTTTGCCGTGTGCCTACATTTCTGCCATTACTGCATGTAGTATCACTTGGTCGTAATAATAATTTAATTTTTAATACTAATAACTATAATTTTTTTCAATGTTTATTTTTATTATATTTATTATGTTTTATGTCATACTCATTTGCTATTCCCAGCCCCTAAAATAGTACCTGGCATATAGTAGGTGCTAAATATTTGTTGAATGACTAATACATTTTCTCTTCATCTGCTGAATAATTTTATTAAGATCAGAGTTAAAGAAGCAGCTTCTCCCATTTCCTAAGCCATTCTTTTTTTTAACTTTATTTTCTACATTTAATAATTGAAAATATAAACAATTAGAAACTAAAAAGTAAACACAGATGAATAAATTTATACGTTTCAAAATTAAATGTAATGGATACATATAAATTTTTTTTTGAGTCAAACAATATGTTACACAATATATTTGGTTCATAGTAACACATTCATACAGTATTTGTCCTTTTGTGTCTGGCTTGCTTCACTCAACATAATGTCCTCCAGGTTCATCCATGTTGCCATATGCTTTATGACTTCATTTCTTCTTACAGCTGCATAATATTCCATTGTGTGAATAGACCACAGTTTGTTTACTCATTCATCTGTTGATGGACACCTGAGCTGTTTCCAACTTTTGGCAATGGTGAATAATGTGGCTATGAACATCGGTGTGCAGATGTCCGTTCGTGTCACTGCTCTCAGTTCTTCTAGGTATATACCAGTAGTGGTATTGCAGGGTCATGTTGCAAGTCTATATTCAACTTCTTTAGGAACTGCCAAACAGTCCTCCACAGTGGTCGTACCATCCTGCATTCCCACCAATAGTGAAGAAGTGTTCCTATCTCTCCACATCCTCTCCAACACTTGTAGTTCTCTGTCTTTTTAATAGTGGCCATTCTGATAGGTGTGAAATATAGAGGATATCGGGGAAAATTCCATTTTCAATAGCAACAAAAAGACCCAAATAGCTAGGAGTTAATTTAACCAAAGAAGTACAGGACCTATATGGAGAAAACTACAAAACAATGCTAAAAGAAATTTAAAAAGACCTAAACAAATGGAAAGACATTCCGTGTTCATGGATTGGAAGAATAAATATCGTGAAGATGTCAATCTTGCCAAAACTAATTTATAGATTCAGTGCAATACCAATCAAAATCCCAACAGCTTACTTTACAGAATTAGAGAAGGCAATTACCAAATTCATCTGGAAGGGTAAGTGCACCCGAATAGCCAAAAGCATTCTAAAAAAGAAGAGTGATGTGGGAGGAATTTCACTGCCTGACCTTGAAACATGTTACAAAGCTACAGTGGTCAAAACAGCATGGTACTGGCATAAAGATAGACATATCGATCAGTGGAATAGAGTTGAGAATCCAGAAATATACCCTCACCTATACAGTCAACTGGTTTTTGACAAACCAACCAAGCCCACGCTAATGGGAAAAACAATCTCTTCAACAAATGGTATTGGGAGAACTGGATATCTATAACCAAAAGAATGAAAGAGGACCCCTATCTCACCCCCTATACAAGAATCAACTCAAAATGGATTAAAGATCTAAATATAAAAGCCAGGACCATAAAACTACTAGAAGAAAATGTAGGGAAACATCTTCAAGACCTTGTAGTAGGTGGTGGTTTCTTGGGCCTTACAGCCAAAGCACGTGCAACAAAAGAAAAAAATAGATAAATGGGACCTCCTCAAAATTAAACACTTTTGCACCTCACAGGACTTTGTCAGAAGACTGAAAAGGCAGCCAACTCAATGGGAAAAAATATTTGGAAATCACATATCTGATAAGGGTTTAATATCCAAGATATACAAAGAGATGTTACGACTCAGCAATAAAAAGACAAACGACCCAATTAAAAATGGGCCAAAGACTTGAATAGACATTTGTCCAAAGAAGAAATACAAATGGCAAAAGAACACATGAAGAAATGCTCAACATCACTCATGATTAGGGAAATGCAAATAATTATAATTTAATACTAGTAATAGAAATGATAGTAAACCTTATCTACAGCCCCTTTAGCTACTTCCTCTCATTCCCTTTTCATGTCTCTGCTCCAGTACAGTGAATTTAAGGATTAGGTTAGATTAGTTCTTTAAAACCAAAATAAAACAGAAAATAAAAAATTCTTCTGCAGATTCAGGATTTCTCAACTGTCTTTCGTCAACTCTATCTGATTTCCTGATACAGTATCGTCATACACAAAACACTAGGATTTCGGAAAGACATGGGTTCTCATTTTCAGTTGCTGACCAAAAAGCGCCTGCCGTCTGAGCGGGAAGCAAGAGCTTTCTGAGCGCTGGCCCTTGTGGGTGTCTCTGCAGAGGTGCTTTGCCACCCAGCACAGTGACTCAGGACCTTCAAAGAGGGAGAAAAGCTGTCCTTTCAGAGCCAAAGACTTGCATGCTTCCAGGATTAGCATCACCCTTTTTACACTTGCCCTGGGCCCTTCTTTGTAGGAATATTGGAAGCCACTCTGCAGGCTTCCCTGCTGCCCTGAAGTAGCTGTTACCAGCCCTGCAGAGTCAAGGCTCTTTTCATAGCATGTTTTATATCCAAAATGAAAGGTAATATAATCATCTATACACATGATTTTAAAAATTAAAGTGTGATATAAAGAAACAAGAAACTCAGCTTTTAATGCACTTTATTATTTAAATGATTATTCATGACTATTCTAGGTAATATAATGAAGTAATCAGATGTTTGATTTTTTTTTCTTTTATCACTTTATTTATTTCTTTCTTTTAAATCAATTTATTGAAGTATACCATTCATACGTGAACATACACAAACAACAAGTGTTCCATAAACCTTGTGTACTTACAAAACAAACATGCATAGTATCATACAAGGCTCCCATATATCACCCTACCAAAAATACATTTCATTGTTGTGAAACTTTTGTTAATAAACTATGAAAGAGCATCATCAAAATATTATTACTAACTATAGTCCATACCTTACTCCTCTATACCTTTTTTTAAATAGATTTATATATTTATTTCCTTTTATCCATTTCCCTCCCCGCCCCCCATCCATTTTTGCTGTTTTTGTGTTCCTTTGCTGGGCAACTCTCTGTGTTTGATTTTATTAGTCAGATGCATAAATTTGTATTCAAGAGAAGTAAAACAACTAAATACTGGCAAAAAAGTTTTTCTTTATATTTGAAGCTTTGAAATAAGGACTAATAAATAAATATACATATAAACACACATAGAATCATCATAAATGTTAATAGCTCCAAATGCAGATTTCATGCAGGTGTGATGTATTAGTAATTTAAACACCATGACTTAGTGCCACGACTTTCCCAAATGGTGAAGAACTCTTGGTAAAGTTCCAAGCAAAACAAAGTATAATCCTTCCTCAATTTACATGGAAGGTGCATTCCTTGAAAATACAGTGTATATTAAATTGTTCAAGAAATGCTTTTGTCTTTTAGTGAAATGGAGTGAGGCTTGAGGTTCAGAGAATCACGAACAAGAGCTTTTCATTGACAAGGAAGTTCGCCGGGGTGTTCGTGAGATGTGCCGTGTGCAGGATAATCATTTGTTGGCCAAGACTCTCCCTGGCTGCAGCCTGCCACAGGCCCTTGTGACAGTTAAAAATGCTGCAGGTGGCCCGAGAGCGTGGTGCCACTCCTGCCGAGCCCCTGGTCGACAGCTCTCCAGCACTACTTGTGCTTACGGGCACACGGGGCCTGTCCAGCCGCAGCGCGCTGCCTTCACTGTTTCGCCTGGCACCACGCTGTTCTCCGGGACCATTTCACATGAAGCACTTACCAAATGGCGGCTGCTGCTGTTCAGGCGGCTTCTAATTCTCCAGCCCCTCCCTGCAGATAAATCTTACAGATTCCTCAAAGATGATTGCGTCTAAAAGGGATAAAGTAGGTGGGTGGCTACTACTCCTTTCTACTGTCTTCCTGACCACAGAATTGGGTTTTGTTGTTGGGTTTTCCTCTCTTGTCCTCTAAGATCCACATCTACGTGCCCTATTTGTCCAGGGCTCATGGACCCACCACTGTGGCTCTGGCCACGACTGTCCTTTCCTCTTCCTCTGAGCTTTACCGAGTGTCTTAGTCAGCCAAAGGGGTGCTGATGCAAAATACCAGAAATGGGTTGGTCTCTATAAAGGGTGTTTATTTGGGGTAGAAGCTTACAGTTACTAGGCCATAAAGCATAAGTTTCTTCCCTTACCAAAGTCCATGGCCATGTATTGGAGCAAGGCAGCTGCCGACGTTTGCCAGGGTTCAGGCTTCTTGGGTTCCTCTCTTCCTGGGGCTGCGTTTCTCTCCGGACTCAGCTCCTGTTTCCTCCACAAGGTCAGCTGTAGACCATGAGGCTCCCTAGGCTTTGCCTCCCTCCACAAGGCCAGCTGTAGACTCTCAGGCGAATGGCTCATGTCTTTTCCCGGGGCCTTCTCCTTCCTCACGACCAAGCTCTCTTACTTCCCGGGCCTCCAACTCAAGACTCCAACATCAGAACTACTACAACTCTGTCCTTTGCCATGCCTTTTATCTTTGATTCCCCACCCACCAAGGGGTGGGGCTCAACACCCTACTGACGAGGCCCAGTCAAAGCCCCAATTATAACTTAATCATGCCCAAATAAACACATCAGTTTACAAGCATAATCCAATATCTAGTTTTGGAATTCATAACTTCATCAAACTGCCAAACTGCTACACCGAGTGTTGTTATATGTCACCACCCAGCCAGGGCATTACCTTATGCGCCAGCCACGGTCACCAGCAGTACTTTTAAATTGTTGTAGCACCTCTTAAAATATATGTATATATATATATAAAAAATAACATTTTTGTAAGCAAATACACATATATGCATATATATTTATATATCATTTTACAAATGTTTGTATGTATTGTGAGAATTTTGATTTTTACCCATAATAAAAAAAAAATAATAATAATTTACATATATAAAAAAAATAAATAAATAAATTGTTGTGTACTCAGTGGTCACGTCTTTAATTTTCGTTTCTTTAAAAATGTTTTATTTCCTTGTTTATTCCTCTTTGGTCTATCTCTACCAAAAGCAGAGGTATCTGAAAGGTTTGATTCTAGAAAGCCCAGGTTTCTTTGTCTTAGAAAACTATCACGTGTAGTTTGGTTTCCACATTTACCACATGAGCAGGGTTTTAATTTGGAGCAAGAGGCAATAAAGGAGCCAGGACATACATGGTGGAAGTTGTATTCTCGTGACTTAAATTGTATTCATTATGCAGTTTTTTAAAAAGAAAAATTGTGTATGGATGCTCTACTTCAAAATATGGAATGCTAAGGAAAATAATAAGGTGTTGAATATGCTGTCATCAACATCTTTGCCAACTAGAGTGAATTTCATAATCATTGTGACACCAGAGACCCATCAAGGGAAGTGTGGTTGATTTTGTTTCAAGGAGATCCTCCACGGCAGGGCCTCGGGGGGCCTGGAGTGAGGCGGGTCCAGGGCTCACGTGTGAGCTGAGCTTAAACATGTTCTAGATCTAGAAATGCCCCGGCGTTCTCCTCCTTGCAGTGTGCTGTGCTGTGTGTGTGTGTCCAGCACTTGCGCCATCGGCCTTATGTCACAGTTATTCTTCTCTGTCTCCGTCACCCCCCTTAGACTGAAAGCACTTGTGCTGGCACCACGTCTTACACTTAAAAGGGACTGATACAGGTTAGGAAATTGGCTGTACTCCAACTTTACTTTCTTATTTGTGGACAGCATCTTTGGATTTTATGCTGTTTCTTTAATTACCTTCAAAGACCTTTAGAGTTTGTCAGTTAATATAGCCTTTTTTTGTTTGTGTATTTTGGGTTTTGTTGTTGTTTTGTTTTTGTTTCTTTTTTACAGACCCTCTTTTTTTTTTAAACTTATAGGCTTTTATTGCTGGAAGGAACTTTATTTTTTAATTTTTTTTTTTAAAGATTTTATTTATTTATTCATTTATCCCCCCCCTGCTGCCCGCGCTCGCTGGGTCAGCCAACCACGCCGTGCGGGCGGGCCTGCCTTCACCAGGAGGCCCCGGGAACCGAACCCGGGGCCTCCCACATGGCAAACGGGAGCCCCACTGATTGAGCCACAGCCGCCTCCCTGGAAGGAACTTTAAAAGTCACTTTGGCCAATTCCACATTAAACAAATCAATAGCCTGTTAATGGTAGTGCTGAGATTAGACACAGGTTAAAGAACCTTTCAAAGAAATTATTCATTAATTAAAACTGGCTATTACTTTCACAAAAGTGGTAGGGTGATTCAGTGGTAATTACTATTTGTTATGCACAAATTATGGTACTAAGCATTAGGGGAGAGGTATAGATAAAGACAAAAATTTTATTCTGTAAAGGATCTTATGCAGAGAGATTTAAAAATGAAGACTTTGTGGTATGTTCATAGGTGAACAGAGTGACAGAAGATAGTGATGGGGATGGCAGAGGTGAGCCCATGGGAATGAGAGAAAGGCAGAGCCAGTCCCAGCCTGTAGTGCTGGGGCTGCTGGTACATTGGTGGTTCCTATATAAAATCACCCAGTTCTGATGGCAAAAATGGGAAAAATGTGGCAGCATGCATTTCTGTTTTCATGGTTTAATTAGGCCTTTTGGACTTATCTACTACCTCATATAGACATATATGTAACACGGGCATGTAATGCAATTTTAGTAGTCTGGATTTATTAGGAACAAAAATACAAAGACTCAAACCAAGAACATTAGGAAAAGTATGATTTTTCAATACAGAATGCCTGATGGCACTTCTCTTCTCCATCATGAAGTTCTATTTAATTTTCGGTTTCTTTGAACCATATTCACTTCCAATTATCATATGTCAGATGATCTGTTCCTTCAAAATTTCAGATTTCGGTGGTTTTGAACTTCATTACTGGTTAATGTCATTCAGCTTTTGTTGGGAGAAAAGGGTAAGAAAAGAAGAGAATTCATTGTAAAGGTCCATCTTTTATCTCCCCTTTAATCTTTTCCTTTAAATTCACTTCACTGGATATTATAGATGGTGCTCAATGGAAATCAGGTGGAAGCCCAAAAGCTCAAAGTATGGTGTCCCTTGATAGAGACTTCCTCTGAAGAAATTCCATGATCCTTGAATTTAAAATTCAGTCTCCTCTGGGAGTTGCCTGGTGTTAATAATTGCTGCATTCATCATTGTGTTTTTCAGTACAGGTGTGAAAATCGTCCTGGAGGCGAGGGGGCACTGTGGCTTGGTTTCCTTCCTAAGGTTGTCTGAGCCAGCATGGCTTGCTTACCACATGCATTGCCTTCTTGCATTTGGTTATTGAGCTCCAGCTGTGTCATAAAGTTGGTTTTTCGTGTCTGTTTAGTCAAATATGTGACTTAGTCTTTAATGAGTTGATACATTTTTGAAAATTAGTTGGTAACTGGGGGTATTTCATTAATACCTAATATGATTAATATTTAGTGAAGCATTAAAAAACACATGAAATGTGTTTGGGACCTTAGCACTTTATCTTTTGGCAGCAAGGAAGTTTTCAGAATTTAGAGTGCCATCATATATAAATAAACTTTCATAAGTATGTAGATGTGTGTTTGAGATGAATATGTGCATGTTCAAGATACTGTGTTTACTTGACTCAATAGAATTTATGAATTCTATATTATAAATTCGCTTTTGACTGAAATGAACTTAAACATTGTGATTTCATTTCAGAATGAGGTTATATTTCCCAAATTATTACAATGGACTACAAGTTTCAAATCAGCATTTGATCTGAAATAAGCATTTTATAAAATCCATGAGAAAAATGGTAGCTAACCAACGCTGGACGGAGTGGAAAGACTTGTTTACTGAGGGACTGCCAGAGTGTCTTTCCTCTGCCTCCTATTAGATGCACACCACTGGGTTCAAGCAGAGCTAAACTGTCTATAAATCTTGGATGATAAAGACAGTGTGCTTAGCAGAAGTGTCTAAAGTGTGGGCCTCTTACTTTAGGGGTTGTCAAGATGACCTGCTGGAATATGAAAGGAGATAAAAGAACATCTATTTATGCTTACCTCATTTTGTTGATTTACCATTTTATATGTTTTGCATTTTACTTGCTGTATTTACACTGCAGGAAATATAATTTATACATAAAAAGTACATATGTTGGCGTGAAGACTTGCACTGAGGCCCTGCTCTGTAGTCTACACATGAGGAAGGACAAGGCTGGGATTTCTCAGCAGTCCCTTTAGCAATAGGAAGTGAACATTAGGGCCATCACTGGGGACAGTCAGCTACAGCTAGTTGGATTGCTCTGGAGAGTGTTCCCATTCTGTAATAATCATCATTCTCGTTCAGAAAAAAGCCAGTAACACCTACGTATGTTCAGACCTAAATAAAACCGTCCTTGTTTCAAGACTGTCCGGGTGTTGGATGATATTGCATGGCAGTTTTGGATGTTTCCTGGGGTGGATGGACGGCACTTCCCTCCTCTTCCTTCCCCACCCCTCCAGGTTTCACACAGATACTGTAATGAGGGAGGGGGCAGGGAGAAAAGAGGAGGATTGTTAACTCTTGGACTGTTTAGAGCTCCTTATGAGCAGGAGTGGTTGGAGGCAGAAGTAGATGGAACTGTTCAAGAGGAAGTTTGTGGGAATCTGGGCCCAAGGAGAGCTGCTTTGGGCCTGCAGTCATTTGGAGCTGAATGTACCCCAGAAAAACACATTCTTAAACTTAGTCCATTCCTGTGGGTGTGCACCCATTGTAAGTAGGACTTTTTGATGAGGTTACTCAGGTAAGGTGTGACCCACTTTAATCAGGATTGGTCTTAATCCCATTCAGGGATAACAGAATGAAATTCAGACAGGTATATATAGAGAAAGCCATGGGAATCAAGAAGCTGACGGTAATCAGAACCTGTAAGAGAAGGGAGAGGCCAGGAGAAGCCACCATATGCATTGCCTTGCAACAGGAGCCAGGACCAAGAATCACCTGCACCCAGTGCCAGAACTCCAGTCTTCAGGAGGAAAGTATCGCCTGATGACATTAGATTTGGACTTTTCCTAGCCTCAGAACTGTGAGCTAATAAATTCCCATTGTTTAGGCCGACCCATCGCGTTGGTGTTTGCTTGAGCTGCCAAGGACACTAAAGCATGGCCCAAGTGAACAGGTGCATCTTGGATTTGGGGGGACGTCCTGCTCACCCAGCACTTGTCCAGTGCCTGCAGATGGGGATCCTGGAGGAGCGTCCTGGTCGTGGTGGAGGGGAGAATGTGGGGCCTCTCCTGGGGGGCTTCCCAGTAGCTGGCACTTTGAGCTCCTGCTCCTGGGTGAGCGGGGCTGTGAAGCCAGGGACCCTTAGCGCGACTATGCTGACGTCCTCGGCTTCTTCCAGAGCGCCACGCTGCTCCATCAGGTAAAGGACAAGCTCACAGACAGTGCGCTCACTTCTTTCTTTTCATCCTTCCCCTCCCCTGCCTCCCCTTCTTCCCTCACTTCCTGTTTTCTTTTTCTTCCTTTTCATGGTACCAGTCTTTGCTTCCCTAACATTTCACAAAGTGTGTTTATTTTTGAAATTTGAGAGAATAAAAGTGGATTTTCCCTTGAAAATGGAAATATTTTTGAATACCATTCTAACTCATTGAAGAGGATATATGTCATTATAAAGGAGAGAACAGTGTTGAGTTTTATTCTGAACGTGAACATGTTTATTTGCTCCTGATATTTTGTTTGACCGGGAATCTCGTAGTGCGGGCCTTTTATGTCTGGCAATGCCCGTATCGTGAAGGGTGTCCCCAGGCAGCGTCATTAGCCCTGTATCCTCTGCCACAGCATGACATCACTGGCCAGTCATTTCAGGAACAGCGTCTAGAGTATGTTCTCCCTGCTTTCCACAGCAGTCATCTCGTAGTTTGTGTGCTATAAGGCAAGTCTTTATCTTTCATTAAAAAGGTCTGGTATTAGCTACTATTAAAGATTTTAGGACATGAAAGAAAATCAACAGTGCTACTGGTCTGGGAATATGTTGCAAATTAAATATATAGACCCAGATACCTTTTATCTCAAGTCAGGGTTCATTTTAACAGATATATTTAGATAAATTTTGTGCTCATTAATTTTTAAAAGATTTAAATTAAAATGAACAATAATTAGGAAAGTAATTTTCCTTGGTAAAATGGGAAGGATTTCCAGGTTCATAGTAATGCTGGAAAGTAAAGTAAAAACAAAACAAAACATGAGGGAGGCATATCAGCTACTCTGACTCAGTTTGCAAGATGATGAATAGTTTCCAAATGGTTCTTTTTGGTTAGACATTTACTAGGTGGGTTTTAAAAATATATACATAGAACAAGAAAAACCATGCTTTATGATAACGTTCTAGTAAAACATGACTTTTGTTTTACAGAATCTTTGAAGATTAGTCCATAACATTGTGTTCTGCCTTAAAAGCTGTATTCATATTTTCTAGTTGTTATGAGAATAGAGCCTTTTCAGAGCAGGCACTACGTCTTACTCATTTTTGTATCCCCACCATAGTGGGGTGAACATGAGATGAAAGAAAGCCATTCTTCCTGTAGGCACTTTTAGTCAGCACTGAGTACATATGTGTTGAGCAGGTGTAGCAGCCCATGTAGCTGTATGCTACATGTCCCTGCCCTTCTGCATTCAGATGTGTAAGTGCCTAACCCCGGAACACTGTGCAGTGGTATGTATGGAGTGCTCTGGAGGCACACAGGAGGGAGAGGCTAGGTCGAGGACGACAGTCTCACAGAGCAGTCCCCTCTAAGCTTGGCTAGCCTGTGACCCTTTATAAATCCAACCTTAGCCAGCCAGTCGGGCATCGTGGGCCAGGCACAATGCCGCGTGCTAGGGATGTCGAGATGAGCATGACGTACTCCCTGCTCTCAAGAAGTCCATCGACCTGTGGAGACCAACACTTACACAGATGATTCTAATCCAACAAGTAAGAGCTAGGGATGGGATGCTGGTGGAAGGAGAGGAGAAAGACAGAAGAGGGTCTTAATTAGCTAGAGAAGAGAGGGCCAGCAGAGATCTCACAGGGAGTGACCCTGGAGTTCAGGAGTGTTGGAAGGGTGCTAGGAGTTTAGTAGCCAGCTTGGGGCATGGTAAGGGAATGGCATTCTGAGAAAAGTAGTTCCATATGTGGCACAAAATGAAGCTAGAGAGGCAGCAGGATTTGGAATTTCTGATGGGTGATGGAGAGCTGTTGAAGAGTGAGTGTGTTATTTGAAACTTGTATTTAGCGGCAAGAAACAGAGACCCAACTACAGTTGCATACACATTCAAGAGTTTCTGTTCTCTAGAAAAGAAGCCTGAAGGTAAGGGCTGGAGTGGCAGCTTTCGGAAGTGCTCAAGCATCCAGACTCACTCTGTCTTCTGACTGTGCACTTGGCTTTCATCTTCAAATTCCTGTATGGTTCAAGGTGACTGCAGGAGCACCAGCCATTGCCTCTGCATTGAGGAAGAGGAAGGGCGGAAGGGTCAAAGAGGGCACATGCCTCCTGCCTTTAAAGTTAGCGCCTCTGAAGTCTCATCTAACACTTCCATTTACCACACCGCAGAAAACGGGCGGTCTCTCACAAGGAAGAAGGGCAGAATGGATGTTTGGGAGGAACCAGCGGCCCTTGCTACCTGGAGGACAGTCATCAGATTGCATGTATAAGGGTTTCCTGGGCAGAGGATTATTTGGAGGGAGTATGGAAATGGCATGAAATTAACAGAAAGAGGTACTCCACAGTTGTTGTTGTTTTTTTAAACAATTTATTGAAGTATATTATTCATACATGAACATACATAAACTATAAGTGTTCAGTGAACATTGTGAACTTACAAAACAAGCATGCATAACATCACACAGGCTCCCACACATCACCCCACCACTAATACTTTGCATTGTTGTGAAACATTTGTTCACAAATTATGAAAGAGCATCGTCAAAGTATTACTACTAACTATAGTCCGTATCGTCCTTCCCTATATATTTTTTTAAGGATCGATCTATCTATCTAGATTGTCTGTCTGTCTGTCTATCTATCTATCTATATCCATTTTTAACACACACACACACCATTTTTGCTGTTTCTGTGTCTGTTTCCTGCTCTCTTTACTCATACTTCTCCTCCTGTCTTCGCTGGGATTCGATCCTTGGAATCTCAGATGTGGGAGAGAGGCGTCCTACCACCTGCGCCACCTTAGTTCCTGGTTTTTCGGTGCATCTCGTCTTGGCTCTCCCTTGTGTCACTCTCCTGTTACGCCACCATCCCCCTGGCTCACGGGGTCTGACGGCGCACCCGCGCACGGGGCCTAGCAGCCCACATGCCTTCTATATTTTTCTTTTTTTAATTTTTACCAAGAGGTCCCGGGGACCGAACCCAGGTCTCTCCATATGGGAGACGGACACCCAACCATTTGAGCCACGTCCGTCCCCCTGCTATATCTCTTAAGGTTGACCAAAGATACCCAAAGTTACAGTCTTTTCCCATACAGGATGGTCATATAATAAATCAGGCTTAGTTTATCACCAGCATTCTAAAAACCAGACCTAGGGAGAAAAACTAGGTCTGGGGACACATGCGTGGTTTCTAATATAGTGAATGTTTAGCCTACCTTGATTATCACGAGACTATTCGCAAGGTTTTTTGTTTTTGTTTTTAGGAGCAAGCTTAAGTGATAGAGCTAGCTTGATCCATTTTGATCATTGAGCATAAGGTGCATATATCACAGGATATCTGCATGTGTAGCTCCAGGTAGGATGCCTGCATTTAACACAGGCATCTGAGATGTCTCCAGGTCTTCAGTGCATTTGGGAGGATGGACAAAATTGAGTTATATCTCCTATGTTTTCATTTTTTTGTGGCCTCTACTTGGAAAAATCTTATCATCTACTTTAAAAATATTTTTCAACCTTTGAATGGCTTTTGAATGGTGTCTGCTTACCTCCTGGGAACTTAAATTGTTTGTGTTAGCTTGTAGTGATAGTGAGATATACAGATGCATCAATAATCACGATGTAACTATTAGGTTATACGTTCCTAGCAGAAAGAAATGCTGTCACAGAAAGTTTGTGCACATTTGACTAATGATGAGAAGTAATGTTATTCCAGGGCTTTTTAGGAATAAAAGAAACTGTTTTTTTAAAAACGAATGTTTTTACCATAAATGATTCATGAAGTTGCTGGCTGCTTGCATGACGGATGGAATTCTAGGTTGCTTCCTTTTAGCGGACTCAGGAGTGTGAGGACCTGGCTCTGTCACCACACGTTTGCATAACGTGACATGTGGATCAGATTTCAGGATGCACATGAAATGATTTATGTTGCAAAACTAAAATATTGTTTATTTTTAAAAATCAGGATATCAGTCCTCCATGCCAGCCAGTCTGGCTTTTGCGTTCTGTTAAACCTGGCTTCCTGTTTCAGCAGAAGGGGGCAGCAGAGAAACCAATTAGAAAGCCCACTTGCTGCTTTGCCTCCTTCTGGTGGAAACTGTTGTGTAATGTAAATATACGAGAATTGGAATTAAAGCATTTCATTTATTTAAACCTAACAGTGGTTTTCAAGGTTTTTAAATAAGATGATCAGGGGCTCTGCCTGTCAGTTTCAGCCCGGCTAGCCAGGCGTGCCAGAGTGGAGACGGCATTTGTGGGGTTTGTCCGTCTAAGGTCTGGTAAGCAAGTGTAGAGTAGATGGTTTCACTCAGTGCAGCCCTGGATGGGGCTTGTTCTCCACAAGACGTCCTGTGTGTTTATAGAAAAGCAGATGCTCCAGTGGGTTTTTGTGTTTTTTTTCCTAATATGTTTATTCTTTGGAGCTAGAATTTCTAAGGAAAACCATTTCATTTCTTATTAAAACAAAGGGAAGTTAATGCTTTTGACTGAATTTTGGTTTTGGAGTCAGTTGGTGGTCTAATTTTTTTGGGTCATTTTTCTTTTAAACATTGCCTGTGCAAATATTTTTCCTATTTGTTGAAAGAAATTGAGCCTAGGCTGGCTGATTGGTTTCGTGTCCTTGACCTTTGGGAATGTGTTACCTTAATTAATTGTGGCAATACTTTTTCTGTAATGATGGCTTAAGTCATATTGATGGGTCTGGATAACTAGTGTTATTTACTATAAGTATGGAAGCTATTCTGTTTTTCTTTAATATTCTATATTACTTTTTCTCCGATTAAGGACAGTGAAACAGCATGACTGAGGGATTCTCTCTGAAAGCCTGTCTGGTATTTTGATTTATTTCATGTTTAAGATAAAGAAAGCTGTTCACTGCCTTACAGGTAACTAGTACCTCTTTTCACTGATTTACAAGTGAAAAGAGGAACCATAAAGTTAAATGGCGCCTTCCTCAGCAAGGGCCCCCGTGAAGATAAAGCTGCAGCTCCGTTCTGAGGCCATTGTGTGACTGCTTCATACTGTGGTCAGTTTAATCTGTAGATTTCTTTGTTACAGCCCTGGCTAATAAAATAAGCTGTGAAATTAGTGGCCTCCATGTGATTTAAAAAGTGAGAAGTTGTGTTAGTTGTACTCTGATGGTAAGGCTGTATAACATGGTCCAGTATTAACAGAAAATGTATGTCGCAATCTCAAGGTCCTTTAGACATATGGTTACAGTTCATACTTTTTTAAAAATAATATATATATATATTTATAAGTGAACTTATAAAACAATCATGAACATGTATGGAATTCCCATACAACACTCTTCCACCAACACACTACATTGTTGTGGAACACTTGCTACAGATTACGAGATATCATCATCATATTATGACCACTAACTATGGTCCATAGCATATTTGGCATATTTTTTCCATACCCCTCTATTATTAACCCAGTACATCTTTGGCATTGATACAAGAATATTACAGTATTGCAGTTAACTATAGTTCATAGGTTACATTAATTGTATTTTTCCCATGCTTCTCCACATTTTTACCACATTTTGAATGGTGACATGCATTTGTTCTAGTTCATAGAAAAATGTATTTGTGCTATTAACCACAGTTCTCATTCACCTCCTGGCTCACTGTGTTATTCAGACCCTAGATTATTCTCTAGCTTTCTTTCAGCTGACATTTTCACCCCTAGAATACCCTTTTCTAAAATTCATTCTTGCAGAGAGCAGTTAGTAGCTCATCAGTCCATTTCCTGCTCATCCCTCTCTGAGTGTGTCAGGTGCTGACTGCACAGAAGCCGTGGCTCTGGTTTCTTCAAGAAGCGGCTAGCTTGGCTGCGCCCCCTTGCCGCCTTGCTGGAGGCCTGCTGGCCGAACCCCCAGGGAGACCCGCTGCCCCCCGTGCGCCCTCCTGAAGGCGCCCCACAGCTCGCCGGTGCTCTTCCCATTGAAGGAGTGTCTTCCTAACTTGGTTTTCCATTTGTATAGTTTCATTTCTATGTCTTCAAGTTCACCAATCTTCTTTTTCTGCAGAGTCTTACCTACAATTAATCCCATCCAGTGTGTTTTTCATCTCTGACTTTTTGTATGTTCCACGTCTCTGCTGAACTTTTTGAACATATAGAATACTGTTTTAATGTCCATGTCTGCTAATGCCAGTTCTAGGTCAGTTTCTATTGATTTTTCTCTTCATCCTGAGCTGTATTTTCATGCTTTTTATGCCTAATAATTTTTGTTGAATACCAGACATTGTGAATTTTACTTTTTCTGAATGCTGGATATTTTTGTATTCCTATAAATATCCTTGAGCATTTAATCTGGAATACAGTTATTTGGAAACAGTTTCATTTCTGGAGGAGGAGGGGAAGTCTTGCTTTTAGGATTTGTTAGGACCAGAGCAGTGTTCAGATCAGAGAGAGTTACTGAAGCGAGACCTCCCTGGGTACTCTGTCCAATGTCCTGTGAACCGTGAGGCTTTCCACGCTGACCCATGGGAACACCACCATTTCTGGCCGTGCCCGAGTGCCTGTGCTCTCACCTCTAAGCCTTCCGTTGGCTCTGTCCCCAGCCTGAGCAGTGTCCTCGTGTGCTGTGCTGATCAGTGTTGAATACTCAGGGGTAACCCCTGGTCGAGTTTTGGAGTTCTGTCTCTGCAGCTGCCTTTGGTATTCTGCCCTGTGGACTCTGCCTTCTTGGTCCCTTCCTCCCTGTCCTCTCAGCTCCATCTCCTTAACCTGGGGAGTCCCTTTTCTGCATCATGTGCTGGAAACTGTTGTTAAAGTAGGGTTAGACATTTGTCAGGCTTACCTAGTTTGTTTCCCATTTCTCAGTAATCACTGTTCTTCATTGCCTGGGGTTCAGTGTCTTGAAAACCCTTGTTTCCTATGTTTTGTCCAGGTTTTTAGTTATTCACGTGGCAGGGTAAGTCCAGTTGCTCTTACTTCATCTTGGCTGGTCACGGAATTGTCTCTACCTAGATTCTCAAGACTGTTCTCTGACGGTGCCACCTTGGCACAGTGCTTCTCCTGGCTCCTGATACAGGGCTCTGCTAGCAGTGGTGTGCGTTGGAGTCGAGGCCCTGCTGTGAGCAGCTGCCCAGTACCCTCAGGAATCAGCATCATCACGCTGCTGGGGACTGCTTTTCCTTCTGTGGGTCCTAAACAGGTTTTCAGGGCATGCCAAGAGGATGGCCACGTCTGCGCCTGAGAAAGAGCAGGGGAGGGTCTGTCCTAAGCAGATATGTTTACTGCTCCAAAGGGTCTCCGGTAAGGCCGGAAGCTGCACGTCCATCGAGTGTCTGTGCTGGTACGAGCCTTCGTGGTGTGTGTCCTGCCTGCAGGAAGCTTGCTGTCTCCGGAAGAAGCAAATACACAGATTAAAGTCTGCAGTACAGTGCGGTGATCTAAGCCATGGCTTCCAGTTTAAAGACGTCTAAGAGCCAGAGCCATACTCATAACTCCTTCAACCGTTTTACCAAAAGTGGAACAGTACCATCCAGTGGCTTTGTGAAAATGAGGTTCTCTATGATCTATCAACAGTCTATCAAAAAGCAGGTGACTTTCAAATATTTCTTCTTACAAAGACTGACTATCTCCAAGTGATGCTTTTAATTAATTTGTCTAGTTGTAGCCTTTCAAATAGAATTTGCTGTTTATTTATATAAGTTTTCAGATTGCTAATGGATTTTATTCTGTTTAACAATCAGAGAGCAATTCAAAGCCTTGGTCCTTAAAATGGGTATTCCCTTTGGCAGCAGTCTAGTGGGAAAATGGGATTGTCTCTTTTTATTAAATTTATTCCATTTTCTATGAAACAACTGTGAAAAGTTTGGTCTTAGTATTTTTACTTATGCTTCAAGAAGCAGAATTATTTCTGTAAAACTTTTTACTCAGAAGCATTGTTATTCTCCACAATAGCATTAAATGTAACGGTTTTTCTTTTCAAAGTATATTTGGCAACGTATATTAGTATATCCTTTAAAATTTTTGCTTTGTTTATTGATACCAAATTTAAAAATGTATTACTTCTTTAAGCCAGGGTTTTTAAGGCACACATAACTCACGGTGTAGATTTTTCAGTAGACTTGTCTTATGTAGCACATGGGGAGAGCAAAACTGGACCCATTTGACTGAGCCCTTTTCCAGTAGCAACCTATGTGTATCACTAGTAGGGTCACTTAAAGAAAACCTAGTCAATAATTATGCAACCAGAATATTAACATAGACTTATCAGAACATGTAGCCACTTTAAAGTGTCTTCCAAAATTGACAAATATTGAATTTTTTTCATAACAGTTGATGGAAATCCTAGGGAAAACAGCTCAAGTCTTAGCAGCTCCAAAAATAATGGAAGTTAGCTCCTTTTTTCTTCAGTTAATTTTTGAAAAATTAACTCTCAAATGTAGATTTGGGCATAGAAATGATGTGCAGAGGAGCCTGAATCTATTGAAAAGGCGTGAATTATGCTGTGAAATGAGCCCCAGCAGTGAGAAGGTTGCTTTGCAGGGCTGAATAGACCATGCTATCTGTGTCCCCTTGCTGACTTGGCGGCACCCTTCCCCTCAGGGAACCCTAGCAATTTTTTTGCGTTTAAGGGAGAATGTAGCCACTTTATCTCAGGTAAGCACCCCCTGTTGAGAACAACAGAACCCTTTCCAAGGTTAGCACAGGATAATGCAAGTCATATTCCCCCAGAACTTGTCTCTGTGTAGTCTGTATGTGCAAGCAGCAGGTGAGCACGCCGCTCTTTAAAGCTCTGTCATAAGCAGGCCCCTGCAGAGATCACCAGCTGAGCAGACCTATTTCTAACCATATGGCTCACCCCACCTGGCGACGTAGCCTGGAAAAAGGTGGCCAGTGGTCCACTTCAGAGCAGTGGCCGTGATCACAGTTTTGCGTCAACTTAGCAGAATGCTGTAGGATGCAAAGGGCTCCACCCTCTTGGTGACCTTTGGGCTCTGTGGGCAGGGCCATTACCACATGGGTGGAGCTGGCGCTCCCCATGCAGGAGGGGCTTGTGCAGAAATACAGGCATAGATGTGCAGTGATCGGCGTTGGAGGAAACATGATCAGGCGTTTCTTGCTGTGCAGCCACACTGGCCACATGGGAGCTGCCAGATCATTTGTTTCTGAGTCAAATCCGAGGGCGTTGAATTTATAGACCTTACAATAGGTGTGAACATGAGTAGACCTGGTTAAAGCAGGTGGGCTCCTTTGGAGAGCATCAGTGGTGAAAGCACCTGGATTCTCTTAAGTAAGAAGATCATACGCATGCGAGTTGTCTTCTTTGGGAGGGGAAACCCAACAGGCTATTAAGGGCAGTGGGGCAGGTTTGAAAGCCTAGGGCAGGCTTCCGTGGTGCACATACCAGGTTGTGATCCAACACCGTTCCTGGCACCGGGCCTTTGGTAAAGCTTAGTTGTCATTTCTGATGGATTTTGCATTTGTTTCTGTTTGTGAGAGTTTGGTGATTTATCTCAGGAGCAGCGAGGGAGGAAACATCCAAATGAAGGGGTCCTCTCTTGAAATCCTATTTGAAAAGTGTCTAACATCCCACCATCCTAATTTCATGGTTTAGAATCCTTGCATGGAGCTCTAGAACTTTAGATCTCCAGCGACTTAGGAGATCATCTGATGGGACTGTTACCTTTTGACGGCCTAGTTAGTGACTAAGCCAAGACAAGAAGCCAACTTCTGGTTCTTTAGACCTGTGACTCTCACATACTAGAACGCAGTTCGCGGTTTCCATTCCTCGTTTGCCAAGGTCTGCCGGTCCTGAGAATTTGCTTTCATTGGAGTCTGTGTGCCTTGCTGAATGGATTACGGGTGAAGACATGTTCTGGTGTGGCGAGAGCTAGGGCTCTGGCGGTCTTAACCAGTGTCCCCACTGCTTGATTCTCAGCCTGCGACGGGGGTCCCGGGAGCCTGCGGGAACGGCTCCCTCTCCGAGCCGTTGTTGCTTCCTCCAGGCCACCAGATGGCAAAGCTACATCCTGACTGAGCCACCCCAACAGGCGCCTGCAGCCCCAGGAGGAATTGAATGGTGGAACAAACAGACCTGGAGACCAGGGGATCTAGAAGCAGTGGTTTGTTAGCGAGCAAATATTTGTCAGAGGCCTCTATTAGTTTTCCAGGGGAACTGATCTATGAGGCTGTCAGTGAAACCTGAATTTTTAAGTGCAGGCTAATGGCTTTCCTGGAAGCCAGCAAGGAAATTAAGGTTTTCTTGTCTATTTGGGGATTTCAGCTACAGAGAGGGATTTTTTAAAAATCTATCCTATTTCTTTGGACACATTGTTTTTATTTTTTTCATTCTAATGAAATCTGGCCTTAAACTTCAAAGTGAGTTTGTCAGATACCAATCTTGTTTTCCCTTGAGCTTTCTTTGAGCCTCAGATGGGTTGCAGACTGCAGAGTGACTGCTGTAGGGCCACCCTTTAGCAGGCTTGTACATCGAAAGGTAAAGAATCCACTTATAAAACCTCTTGCCTTCAGGCTGCTATCCAAAGTTCTGATGGTATTTATCAGGCCCACCATCGTTTTATCTCTGTACCATGGTACAGTCCAGCCTGATAGGCACCGATTTCCTTTATTAGACTTGCAGTCGGGATAGTTTGGTAATTCTAAGTTCATTGACCAAATTTTTGTCACATATATTCTTTGTGTCAGACATTATGGGAAGTTCTGGGAGATGATTAAGAAATGGTCTCTGAACTCAAGGGGCTCACAGTCTAGGGAAAGAAAGGACAAATAAAATTACACCAATATACTGAGTCCAGTTTTAGGGCATATGCAGAGTGCTTAGAAGTACAGAGCAAGGATGTAAATTTACCTGGAGCCAAAGAAGACATTATATCAGAAGAAAGAAGTGGCTGGCAGTGACGCGAGGACAGGACTTTGCCCAAGAAGGTGTCAGCATGTGCCAAGGAGGGGCACCTGAGCGTGGCCGTGGCTGTTAACGCTGAGGAGCGCGTGGGTGTCACGGCCTCGGTTTGCTCGTGGCCAGTAAAGCTGAACTGAGCTGTCCTAAGTAGTTTGATCTTCATCTGTACCCAAGGAACCATTGGAGGTTTTCAGTAAAGGGAGAGAAATCAGGTTCATGTTTGAGAAAAAATGTTTTAATAGCTCAGTGGTAAGTGGAATGAATGGTGTGGACACTTGGAAATAGGGAGGCTGGTTGGGAAGCGGTTATGTGAGCAGGTGGGGTACACGTTAGGAAGCAGGCAGTGGCTGGAGTCAGAGTCTGCGGGGTGACGTTCAGGAGGGCAGTCTGGATCTCAGCAGAGCAAGGGTGTTAGAAGAGGCTGCGCTGCAGGTTTTATGGGCGGCCGTGATCTCCGGGCGCTAGGCTGCAGTTGGGCTGTCCCTGGGCTCCCTGTCCACAGCACCCGCTTTGCCCTCTGGCATAGCTCCTACGCCTTGGTCGTGTGATTAGCAGTTACTCTTCCTAAGCTTCTTCAGGTCAGGGACTAGTTTTTCTTGTTTGTGTTTTGTCTCTGGCATGTGGCGCAGTGTTTGGTTTGTGGAAGGTGCTGGGTAATATTTGGGTGTTTGGATAGATGCATCAGCTGCCCACAGTTTCTGTATTGAATTCTTCCTTTGCCGAAGGAGACTTTCATTTCTTGTCAGAAGCAACACTTGCTCCAAAGCCAGTTACAATTTTCATTGTATGGGCATGTTTCTCGGGACTTCCATTTTCCAGAAACTACCTGGGCCTTGATTTGTTTGTCCCCTTGGTGACAACACTCTAAAGGTCTTATTGTTTAGTGACCATATGATGAAATCTATCTGTCCTTTTTTAAACTTGGCTATTTGAACCTATGGCTCTATGCTATAATATAAATAGTATTTCTTTTCTAGATTTACTACTTGGGAGGTTTTTAAAAAGTCCTCTTTTGTACTGAGTTAAATATTGGTCTTGAGTTAAATGCACTTATCATCAGTGTAGAAGGTTCCCTTGGCATCGTCCACAGCTGGAGGTCTGGTGCTTTTGTAAGTGGCAACTGCAAGAACGATTAGTTTGCCAAAGCATTAGCAGTCTTTTGTATTGTTTCCATCTGCATTTTGTCTAAAGAGACAAGTGTTGGGCTTTTATTTATTTAAAGGACTTTGTTTGAAAGAGCTGATTTTCCCACTCTCCAGAGTTACTAAAGAGAGAGATGAGCATTCATTTCAAGGCTGTACTCTCTCCGTTTCTCACCAGGGGTGGAGGAGAGGGCTGGAGGAGGAACCACTTCTGCAGCCATCAAACACATGATACTCTGCCGGTCTTTTCTCTGATTATAAAAAGAATCTCTTTGACTGTAACCTTGACTGGCTCTGGTATAACGTCACATATTTAAAGAGCAATCTGCAGTGGGACGTATTGGCTCTCTTTTTAAAGTTTTCTTAAGAAGGGAAAAATAGATATATTTACATT
This sequence comes from Tolypeutes matacus, assembly GCA_026826555.1. Taxonomy (NCBI): domain Eukaryota; kingdom Metazoa; phylum Chordata; class Mammalia; order Cingulata; family Chlamyphoridae; genus Tolypeutes; species Tolypeutes matacus. The sequence continues at coordinate 15,125,842 of JAKSZT010026446.1, read as the reverse complement.
TCAAAAATTTCTTCATTGAGAGCCTGTGTGTCCAAGTCTTGTGTATACTTTCTCTTATTTAACATTCACAGCACCCTACATGAGACCTATTATTTTCCTAACTTTCTTCTTGAGAACAATAAGTTTTAGAGAGCATGAGGAATTTACAGAAATAGTGTCATAGGTGGTTTCCAACCCTGGTCTTCTGACAGGAGGCCTCCTCTGCGCCCAAGGGCGCCTCCAGATGCAGAGGGTGTCACGGTGGAAGTGAAGCTCCGCTTCCCCACCTGTCGAGGGGGGCAGTCCTGCTGTGGAAGCCAGCCGAGGGGGCATTTCAGTTCTTCCAGGGTGGCCATGGAAACCATAAATGGAATAGGGCACCTCGTTTTTGAAAGCTGATGGTCTTTTGCCTCCTCTCCGTCAGCGTGATGTAAGGATGTAGAGCTGATGGTTAGCTGTTCCATTTTACTCCCCTTGCTGTTTAAAATTCATGGTGGTTTTGCACTGTCATTGTAAAATGGATGAATTCAGCGATTGGGTTTGGGAATATCTGTATTAAACCACAGCATAAGCGCTGTCCCTCTCAGTAAACTTAATTCCTGGCTTCAGTATTAGATGCAGTAGTCTTAAATGAGATACTTGTTGCATGCTGATAACCGCAGGAATCCACCTGCTGCTGCTTGTCTTCTGAGGACTCTCCCAACGCAAAGGATGCCTGCAGGGCAATGCATGGTGAGAAGAATCACAAGTATTTCTGGTGCTTACACCCATCTGAGGCTTATTAATTTTCCGGATATTGGTTAACATGGTTCCATGAATAGGCACGAGGCCTGGACGAAGATTAGGAAGGCGTCCAGGGGCTCTGAGCACATGTTGAGCAACATGGCATCTAGGCACCAAGTCAGCACAGTCAGGAGAAGACTTGAAATGTGCTTTATCTCGCTGCATAATGTTTGTAAATTTCATTCAATTAATTTACAGCTGCAGGGCTCTTGAGGCTAAAATTAAAATTTTGTAAAGTTTCAATAAGGTGTGGCAGCCAAACAAGTTTGATTAGCAGTGGATGTTTGGGAAATGAGTTTGGCCGCAGTGTAAAAGGAGGAGGTTGAATTTCATGAGGCTTGCTGGCATTGCAGTGCCCATTTGATTAACCGTGGAAAGCCCATACTTTCCACCTTTTCCAGCACTACTTCTCTTTCTTGTGTCTTCTCCAAGCTGGGCTCCAACACTGAAATAAGCATCTTTTATGGTTAAGGCTCATCAGCCCGGGGTTCTCAGAAAGCCTATTTTATTAGTAGAAATTCATGAGCTGAGCTGTTCTTTATTTTCCCCTAAACCCTTATAACATGCTCTTTCCTATTTCTTTTCAAGTTGTGGGTATTTCAACAGGGTCTTTGTCGCTCTGAAGGTTGAAGTAGCAGATGTCCCTTTACTTGAAGTTCAGGACGTTAGTCATGGCTGAAGAGTCACAGAGAGAGCACAGCCCAGGTTTTAACTAATATCACATAAAATTAACAATGATAACGTTTATCATTGTTAATTTTTAATCTTTTTTGGTGGCAGGAAACATTGCCCTAAACCTCAGCAGGAAAATTTCACACTATTAAATAGGATTTAATAGGCCTGTTTAAAAATCACTTTGGAGGCCGTCTCTGGAGAAGGCAGGAGGACACAAGGGGAAGGACACAGAAGTAGCTTCAAGAGAATCTGCAGTGTTTTATGTTCTACGTCTTGGGGAGAAGAGGCTTCAAGAGAATAAGGAAAGTAAATATGAAGAAACTGAAATTAAGAAAAAGCACTCTTTGCAGGGCTTTTCAAGCTGTCTGAGATGAGAGAATTTCCCCCCCTGTGCTCTGTCTGTCAGGGACCACGGTGTGGTCCTTTTGCGCCATGACCAGTGTGCAGCTCTTGCCCCACGTGCCGCCCCTCCCCAGTGTGACACGTGCCACAGCAGCCACGGACAGGAATTTGGAAGTTCCGCTACGTCAGATCGCTACCAGAGTTCCTACCTACTTCTTCTCGATTTCATCTTTCATCTTTCATAGGACCCACAACAAGGCGTTCACAGGCGATGGCCTCTCTGAGTGCCCTGCTCTTACCGTGTGCCATCGTGAGGGCGATACCATAGGTCAGCGTTAGAATAAAATGTGTTTACATCATTTTGGAAGTACTTCTGTTTTCAGAGTCATTTATCTGTTTTGCATGTTTGTTCCCAAGCATGTCATTCTTTTATTCCATAAATGTATCTTCTGCTTGGAGCTGTGCTAGGTGCTCCTGAAAATTCAATGCTGAATAAGACATTGTTCCTGCCTTTGAGAGTTTGATATACAATGAAGGCAGCTTAATTCAACAAACTTTTTTTTTTGAGCACTTGTTTTGCCTCAGGTTTTATTTTAGGCACTGAATATTCAAAGATGTGTATTACACAGACTTTTCTTTCAAAGAGTCCTCATTTTATAGTAGAGATAAATTAATATTTTATATGTCATCCCAGGTATATGAATTAAATGCTATGCCAACACTGAAAATAGTCCTGATTTGTAATTGGGGTGTTGGAAGGTTTTATAGAGGAGAGGCTCATTTGTACTGGGTCTTCTTGAAAGATGAATAGGAAGTTTTCAAGTTGACAAGAAAATAAAGTCAAGGAACAGCATGAGTAAAATTGGAGAGATGTAGCAAACCATAGCTCGGTAAGAAGTGATGGCCAAGTTGGTGTGATTCTAGGATGCATGGAAGGAGATTAGAAAGGTAGGACGGGGCAAGACGGTGAAAGGCCTTGAATTCCAGGCTAAGGAGTTTGAACTTTATGTTGTTCAGATGAGATTTTAAGGCATGATCATATTTGTGTTTAGGGCTCGGGCAGTGTGATGGTTAGGCTAATGTGTCAACTTGGCCAGGTAATGTGCCCAGTTGTCTGGTCATGCAAGCACTGGGCTAATTGTAATACAAGGGCATTTCATGGACTTTAATCGTCAGTGAGTTGCTTGCATAGATGGCTGGTCACATCTACAGTCAACTGAGGAGATTACTGTCAAGCAAAGAGTGACATCTTGCCAATCAGCTGAAGGCCTTAAAAGGGGAAGTGATTTCAGCAGTCAGAGAGAGAATTCCCATCTCTACTTCAGACAGCCAGCGTCTCTTGGGAACTCAAGGACCTTCATTGGAGCTCCTGGCTTGCAGCCTGCCCTGCAGAATTTGGACTTGTGCACCCCACGGTCATGTGAGACAATTTTATAAAGTCTCCTACTATGTACAGGTATCTCCTGTTCTGTTTTCTGAGAGAGCCCTGACTGATACAGGCAGTATAAAGGGGAGAAACTGAGAGACAAGTTGAGGTAACTCAGATACTCTAAGTGAGGTGATGCAGAGCTGAAGGCGTGCAACTGAGGACCAGTTCTATGGCCACAGTGAAGGAAACGGGGTATGTGGGGAGAGAGCGGGATGAGGCAAGGTCAGGAGCTCATTCACATGGTGAAGCTGAACTACAGAGAGGGCATGGTTTCCTGTGGATGGGGAGAGAGATAATTTTTGCAGTGAAGGAGAAGGAAGATAGAAGCATCATTTTGGATGGCTTGGATATTCTCAAAATAATTGAAGGTATTTCAGGAATGGGAGAAGCAATGTAAAAATAGATATTGAGGACGAGGGGAAAATATAAATTTGCCAATGGGAATGTAATAGGGTTTTCGACATTATTGTAGCTAGGATCTTTGATTTATGGCTTTCTGTTACAGATCTTTAGCTTTCACTTTTAACTCCACTGATTCATTCATTCTTCAATATTTACTGAAAGACTTACCATATGAGAAGCATTGGATTGTGAGGGGGCTTCTATGTAAGACATAATTTCTGCCTTTAAGGAACTCACAGGCCAGATACGGAGGGATGTTTAGATGGAAAGACAGACACTAAGACACGAGATTTATTTAATAATGTGGTCACAGTAGGTAGGCTCAGAGGAGGGACAGCTAATCTTGCTAAGAGTGTGGGACCATGAAAATTGGAGATGATTTTTCAAAATACTCTTAAAGGATGAGAACAAGTTCATAGGTGAAAAGAAGTAAAAGGAGCCTTCCAGGAAGGCATGAGTAGGCTGGGGCTGGGTTCTCGGAGGCCCAGTGTGACATGTGAGAACTTGTGATTGGGTGAAGGGTTTACACGGAGGAGTCATGATTTAGGTGTATCATGCTGGCCACTGCCTGGAGAATGGCCGAGTCCAGGAGAACAGTGGGATCCAGCGCAGTGGTTCAGGCGAGATGACTGAAGTCTGAATTAGATAAGGGGGTACTGGGGGTAGACAAAGGGCTCGTGCTAGAAAGAGTTAGGAGGTAACATTTGCAGAACTTGGAAATTGATTCAGGTCAGGAAGGTGTGTGAGATGACACAGCTTCGATCTTGACCGCTGGAATGCTGGGGCCACTGCTGCTGAGAGACTGGCAGCAGTGTTGGGGGAAGGCGAGGAGTTCACTTTAGACACCGTGAGGATGAGGTAATTAAATAGACACGTGCAAAGGTCTGTGGGGCCGCCAAGCCAGAGAGGGCCTGGGGCAGAGAGTCACAGCTCATAACAGATCCGCTTACACAGGCTGAGCTCAGAGCACTTCCACCTGGTCCTGTTTCATTCCTCAGGTAAATTTACAAACAACCCTAAAAAGCTGGAAGTGGTCTTAAAGGGCTGCTTTCAGGGCACTGAGCCAGAGAAAAGAAGCCAATTTAAGTTTATCTGGCTGATGTTTATGATGCCTATCTACTAGGAAGAGTGCAAAGATAACTAAGAAAGAAGAGAAACCTTTTCTCTCCTTGAAGAGATACTGTTTAGTTGAAGAAATTAACACAAAAAATGCAGACAGGAAATGATGCGGGAGCTAGGTGCTGTTTTAACATAATCTACGGACTCTGACGTCCCAGAGACCTTCCCTGTCGGTTTGAAGGGCGTGACATGCCATGAGCAGAGCAGCTGCTTTGCTGACTGTGTGTCAGACACTGTGCTGGCGGGGGAGGGATAAAAAGTCTCGTAACATTTTAACAGTGACACCCCCCCCCCTTAAAGTATAGTACCCTGTTGTCATTAAATACTGATAGGAGCATGCTACTGTGTATTTGTTTCTATTTGCTGGTTTGTTGACTTGAGCCCCCAAACTGGAAGATACAGGGCTATGCTCCCATTGCACTTGCTTTCGTTTCAGGCAAATATGGTATTTCGCTGCCTGGGACTAGCAGCATAGCTCTGAGCAGAACCATTCCTGGCACCTCAGGAATCAGTCAACAGAACCTCACAATGTGTCAGTGTGTCACTCCATAAGAAACATCAAGATATTACTAGTCAGGTATTCATTGAAATGAATTTTAACAGTTTATCTAATTTTGGGAAGAGACTGAAACTTAATAATTCCTTTGCCTCAGCATAGTGACCTGTAGCATAAGTTAAATGGTATTTTTTTTGTTGTAGATCTGGTTCTTTTTATATTTTTATCATCAAAATCTGTTTTCTCCCATGGTTATCTGCAAGACTACATGAAAATAAAAAAGGTGCATAGAGAATAGAAATATTCACAGGAGACTTGGTGTAACAACAAAAATACTTTATTTGAAAGAATTGTGGTGAGGGGAAAGGGACTATCGCAATGCGGAGAAAGTTCTGACCATGAGATCTGCGAGCATCTCAAGAGTCAGGCCAAAAGGTTTTTTCTTTTATAGAGAGGAAAGAACTGGGTGTTGGGAAGTGGGGCTGAAAGGTTGACGTGATTAGGTAGCAGATCTGAGAATATTTTATGCTGGAGCACCCTATTTTCTGGGAGGCACCCTTAAAGTTCAGGGGCCTGGCGGAAGGAGAAAAGCTTAACCAGCATTTTGTTCCAGTAGATGAGTGGGGACAAGCAGTTCAGCTAATCATTTATGAGGCAAAGAATGGGATTTTGGAGGTCTGAGCCTGACCTTGTTGTGGGTCAGCTAGAGGAGTGCATCTGTGTCTCTCCGGCGTCCTGGGGAAGGGTGCCTCCGTGCACTAAGTCGATTTCTGGAACACAAGGAGTGGGGGGCGGGTTTCATTGCCCACCCTGCTTTCTGGGATCACAGGTCTCAAGTAAAATTTGGCACTGTCCCATTTAAGCGATGGAGATGTCCAGCTTGTTTTAGGTCTTCTTCTGGGGATTCAGGTTCGCTTTCTCAGAAGGTCCCTGTCCTAGGTACTCACTGATGCAGGAGATGAAAAGTCCAAGGAAAGAGGACGTGGCAGAGCCGGCCATTTAACAGCTCAGCGATTGGGGGTCTGCTGTCTCGGGAGGGTGGGGACCCCTGGACTTGGAGCCAGGTCCTAGGATGTGCTTCTTGATCCCTTGAGCCAGGCCTGCCAGAAGCCTGGGAGGCGGGGAAGCCAAGGTCGTGGGCAGAACTGCGGGGCCGTGCGTGCGGCCGTGCTGGGGGCGCCGCGGCGAGGCCTGGGCGCCTGGGAGGCCGGCAGCGGCGCGCCCTGCTCCGGGCCGGGCCCCCCTCCAGGGAGGAGCTACCAAGAGGTTATGCTGCTTTATTTTTTTTTTTATTTTTTATTTTTTATGATTTTTCCATCTTTTATTTATTTATTTATTTATTTATTTTTTATTATGGGTAAAAATCAAAATTCTCACAATACATACAAACATTTGTAAAATGATATATAAATATATATGCATATATGTGTATTTGCTTACAAAAATGTTATTTATATATATATATATGCATATATTTTAAGAGGTGCTTAGATTACCCAAAACACTACACTGGGATTCCCATGTTGCCCACCTCCCACACCTCCCACCACATCCCACACAAACATCTCCTACAGTGTGGCCCACCAACCTCAATGAACCCACACATCCTGGAGCCCCGCCACCAACCACAGACCACAGTCCACACCGCAGACCACACTCTCCCCCACTCAGCCCTGAGTGGTGTGTGCTGATCCAAAATGGCCCACATCCATCGCCACAACAGTACTCAGGACAACCTCCAACTCCCAAAGAAGCCCCTGTATCTCAACTGCTCATCCCCTCCCTACCCAAAAACTGTCAAGTGGCCACTGGCTCCACCTCATTGTTATAATTTCTTGCATTGCAAGAATCACCATATGTGAGCAAGAGAATACCATCAAGTCCACTCTAGTCCATAGTTCTTCCCCCAATCCAGAGGCGACTGGGATGGTGATGTCCACTCCAACTCCAAGTGAGAGAGGGCTTATATCCCATGGATATGGTGGGTGGGATGATCCTGCCTGCAGATGCAGGCCCTCTCCATTCCCTGGGATGGCCATTTCCCATCGTTGTCTCCTCACCAGGTGACTTGGATGAGTCCATTGAGCTGTAGGGTAGGAATTGCAGCTCCACCTAGATTTCATGCACACCTGGCACATAGGTAGGCGGGAGGCTCCAGTCTCTGGAAGTATACCTAAGAAACTCCAGCATCACATGTAGGTTTGAATAGAAGGGACTGGTGAACCATGTGCAGGGAGGACTTATTTGAGTCTAATTCTGTCACTCTCAGGAGCACAGATTCCAAAATAGAACCCACTGATAAGGCATCAGTCTCTGGGGCTATCCCCCCTTATACAAGACCAGGGTGTCTCTGGAGCTCTCAGGAACCCCACTGAGTGGGGTGATAGGCACTTAGATGTTCTATGAGCTCCTACTGAGGTGTGCGTAAGAGTTACCTCTGGGATGACCTCCCGACTCTCTTTGAAGTCTCTTAGCCACTTGAACTCATTTGTCTTTACCATTTCCCCCTTTTATTCAAGGTCTTTTTCCAGTTGTGTTGCCAGTTGGCACTTGGGAAAAGTTTTCAATTAGCAATAATCGTGCCTCGGATAAACCTCATTGG